>CM069531.1:31157500-31730000 GCA_035773235.1 Eospalax fontanierii | reverse complement strand
GGCAGCACTCGTTTCCTAGTTTAATCCCTATGACAGAACTGCAAACTAACCTGCCCTAATAGTGGGTAAGAAAGTGGATCTTGGAGCCAAATTAAGGTTCAAATTCTGCCTTGGAACTAATTAGCTGTGTGACCCTAGGAGATTTGCTTAACCTCTCTGTGTATTCATTTATAAGGTAGGGATAATGATTGTGCCTCTCTTGTAAGAGCATTTTGGAGATTAAGTTAATATATATACATATATATACATGTATATATGTGTATATGTATATGTATATATATATATACTGGAAACATGACTAATATACATAAAGTACCACATAAATGTTGACTATTGCTCTCATCACTCAGGCCTAACAGAAGTGCTCCATGTGGCTGGGGCTGAGTTCTGGGCTCCCTGCCTGGGGCTTCTCACTATCTGCCTCTAGCCAGGCTTCTGCAGAGCTCTGCCACCTGTTCTGCTGCTGTTGCTTCTTCCAGGGACATATCCAGGCCTCCCGCGTCACTGCAGGCCCCAAGCGCGTGGTTTATTTGAATGAGGTTAACATCATGGTCTGTGGACAGATGCGACCGAGACGGCGGCCTGGACAGATGCATGGCCAGCAATGGGACCCCGCACTTTCATGACTATAGACCACTCAAGAGAGACCCCTCCAGAATCCAGTGTCTTGTGCCCGCTTTCCAGAAACATCCTTCCGCCTTCCTGGGGAAGTGGTTACTTTACTGCTTCCAGGTCGCAGAAAGGTTATTTGTAGGTGTGGATTTTTAAAGCACTGATGGGGCTGGAGAAATGGCTCAGTGATTAAGAGCACTGACTTGTTCTTGCAGAGGACCCACATGGTGGCTAAAACCATTTGTAAGTTCAGTTTCAGGGGAATCTGACACCCTCTACTCACATACATGCAGGCAGTACACACACACACACACACACACATACACATATATGCGCCAGGCGTGATGGCACATGCCTTTGCACATGCCTTTAATCCCAGCACTCAGAGACAAAGGCAGGCAGATCGCTGTGAGTTCAAGACCGGTGTGGTCTACATAGCAAGTTCCAGGTCAACTGGGGCTACGGGGAGACCCTGTCTCAAAAAGACCAAACATAAAAGTAAATAAATAAATAAATAAATATTTAAAAGTACTGATACCTGGGTCAACCCTGAGCTTCTGGGTCAGCTAGCACGGGGTTTAGCCTGAGGACCACTGATTTTCAGTGATCTCAAGATCCTCTACTAGTAACTGGATTGTGTGCCCAGGACCTACTCTTTGCTGCCCAAGCTGGGGCTAACTGGCTTAGGGGCACTAGGATGAGTTTCCCAGCCTGCCTTGCAGTGGTGGCCCTGATTCATATTTGTGAACTAGGGCAGAGTTCCTCCTGCAAGTCTCAGCCTCTCCTTCCCCCGGGTCGAAGAGTGAATCCCAAGGAGATCCCGCCTGTTCCTGAACCACAGCCTCGCTTTGCCCAATGAGCTTGCAACCAGGATCACCACAAGGAGTCCGTTACCAGACTGTCTATTGCTAACCTACTTCTGGGTACTCAGAGAGAATTAAAGGAAATTCCATCTGCTCCAGTTTATGTGGTTTTACTGTTCTTCCTTGAAATAGTCAAGCCTGTGTCCTGGGGACTCAGGGGATTGATTTCAAGTAGGAGTGAATGTCACAGGCCCCTGAGGAACTTTCAGAAATATGGGTGCCTGGGACCCAACAGAGACCCAACAACTCAGAACTTCTGGAAATGAGACAAGAGCATTTTAAAGCTTCCCAGGTGAGCTAAGACCTTGTGGTGGTTTGAATGAGAAATGTCCCCCATAGGATTCAATTATTTGAATACTCGGGCTCAGTTGATCATACTGTTTGGGGAGGATTAGGAGGTGGTCTTGCTGGAGGAAGCGCATTGCTGGGGGTGGGCTTTGAGAGTTCACAGCCTTACCCCACTTCAAGGTGGCCTGCTCTACTTCCTGTGAGTGCTTGAGATGTGACATCTCAGCTTTCTGCTGTGGCTGTCTCCCATGCCATGATGGACTCTTATCCCTCTGGAACAAGCCAAGTAAACCCTTCTGTTTATAAGTTGCCTTGATCATAGGGTTTTATCACAGCAACAGAAAAGTAATTAACACAGACTTACTGTTGAGAACTCATTCTTGGAAAAAGCCAAGACTCCATTGCTACCTACACAGACCTTGGGCCCCACAGAGGGCTGTCAGTGAGACAAAGCGCCCAAGGAGCATAACTGAGTCACCCTACTGTTTGCCATCCACCTGCTCCTGGGCTTTTCTGAGGGGCGTTTAGTCCCCAGGTGAGCTCTGAGCTATTTGAATGTGGCAGCCAGGCCTGTTGAGTCCTGTGTCCCCTCTATTACCTTGAAGGACACTGGGCCCTCAGAGAAGTTCACTGTGCATTTTCCCAGGGATGTGGACAAGTCATTAAGTGAAGGACCATGAGGAAAGAGAGAGACAATAGTGAGGTCTTCCTGCCCTTACTTCCAATGGTATCACATGCCTGACAAGGTAGAGTTTTCTCCAAAGGCTAATATTTTCAGTCAAAAGGGAGGCTTGCAAAAATGTATATTTACAAAATCCTTCTTTTTGTGTGAAAGGTTGCCATGGAGACCTGTGAGCTGGCCACCAATGTCTGGTGTAAGAGCAGGTCAGACTCTGGGCAAGGAGCCACGTAAACTGCTGGCTACCTACCGTAGGGTGTTAGGGTATCTGTGGGAGACTGCAGTGGGAGGGGTGAGTTTAGCTTCTTCAGTCCTGAAGTTCTCACAGAACTGAGGATGCTAACATCCTCTAACACAGATACAAGGCCAGCAACATCTGTGTCCAGACAGCAAACCCTCTCATCTTAAAAGCCCTGGCATATGCGGGCCACCCCAATCCCAGTCTGGCTTTATCTGGCAGGACTTAGCTCTTGGGCCCCAAAGCTCAGTTCACCCTCCAGCTACCAGTCCAGTGGGAGAAGCTCCAAGCCTCTGGCTAGCGCTGTCTACTGAAACAACCTAATTAATAAGCCTGCAGGCTCTGCTGCGGTTTCCAGAAGTTGTCTGTTATGCTGGTGATTGCACATCCAATTGCACAGGAGCCTTTCCTAAACCATGCAGACCTGCGTTAGGTCTGCGTTTCTCCATCTGATCTGTATTTTCTGAGCTTGGATTTGAAAGCCAGAAATGAGTAGAAGTCAAATATTACAATAATGGGATCAGGGACCAAGGAATCCCTGGGTTACCTGCCTGAGGAGTCAAGGCCCCAGACTCTGCTGAGGACTGAGAATGCTGAAGCTCCAGGAGCTTCCTCACAGGGGCTTATCCCTTGAGGATGAGCAAGATGGGGCACCTCAGCTAAGAAACTGAAGAGGGAGGAGGGTTCCCAAGGTGAGCTTTCCTCAAGGGATAGCCCTGAAGTTGCCCCTGAACTCTCTGATGACTTTGGGTGGCCTAAGGCAGGTACTAACCAGTCAGCCAGGGCTGGCAGCAGAAAGGCACTAGGATCCCCACACTCATGGAACTGCCACTTTGAGTGACAGCACAGGGTATCAGCACTCAGTTAAGAACCCCATACATGCTCACTGCAAGCAGAGGTTTTGCCATCATCATACCTAATTTCTAGCAGGTGTTACTGCCCCTGGATCAGCTAATGATTCGTTTTCTAAGGTGACAGCCTTTGTTGTTGACTTTATAGAATATCCTACCAGAAATCCCTTTACACTAGCCATACCCCAGACTTCCCAGGGTACAGCTCACCCACAATCTTGGCTACTGCCCTATGGGGAAGCGGGTGACTGGAGTGGGTGGTCAGCAGATGGTGCGCCTACTGCAGAGCATTGAGCTCTCCCAGGCATGGCGTGAGGTGTGTGCACTTCCCTGTGTAACCACTGACTCCCTCTTTCTAACTTGGGAATAGCAGCAGTTCCTGGGTAGTGGGATTCTTGAGATTGTTCAACAAGATACCATACACACGGTGGTTAACACAGTTCCTCGCCCATACAAACACCATTATTGCGAAGAATAGTAATTTGGGGATTCTGGACAGTTTGATTAATCAGAACATCATTTAGAACATACTGTCATCCTGGTTCCTTCCCTGTCCTGCTGCCCGAAGCTAGCCCAAGCTAGCCCAGATCTACTATTTCTGCTGCCACATTTATCCATCCTTTTGCTTTGTTTTTGATGATTACTCATTTATCAGATATTAACTTAAACAATGTATTTCCAAAAGGGCTGGAGTATATGGCTCAGAGGAAACGTACTTGCTTAGCATGTGCAAGGCCCTGGGTTCAAATCCCAGCAATACACACACACACACACACACACACACACACACACACCATATACAGAATTGTGCCTGTGTTTATTGTGTAGTCTTAATTTGGCTTTAAACTTTATAAAAAGGGTATCACTCTGCATCTTTTTCTGGTGTTTTTGCCCTGGTGATACCAACCAGTATTACACCAATGCTACCAATATTCATCCATGTTGATCAATATAACTGTTACTCATTTGTTTTTCATTATTGCATAAGATTTCTTTATGTAAATCTAGTATTCTTTGTGTGTAAATCCTCCTGTTCATAAACATTTGGGTTTTGTTTGTTTATAAATAGCTTTATTGAGATATAATTCATATCATGTTGCTGTGACAAAAGCAACCTAAAGGAGGAAGGATTTATTTAGCTGGGAGTTCCAGGTCACAGTCCATCAGGGCAGGGAAGTCACAGTGGTGGGAACTTGGGAGCTGGTCACGTTGCACCCAAAGTCAAGAAGCACAGAGTAACTGATACGCGCTTGCTGGTGCTCAGTTCACTTTCCCTGTTCATTCAGGGATCCCAGTCAGGGAGTGGTGGTACTCACAGTGGACCCGTCTTCCCACTTCAGTGAACATAACTGAGATATCGCCACAGGCACACCCAGAGGCCCATCTCCCAGGTGGTTCAGCACACGTACTGCGTACTGGTTACCTACTGAATGTGTGCAATCTAAGGTTTCTTAATATGCTCAGAGACTGGAGGGCTGTCACCTCAGGAAGAAACCTTCAGATGTCCTTTTACACTGACTTCCCTTTTCCCTCAGCCTCCAGCTACCAGCAGCCTACATTGTCTCTGCAGAGTCTTCTATCCTGGGCATTTCATGGACGTGGAAGCGCAGCATGTGCAGTCTTTTGTGCCTGGGTCCTGTCACAGCATCATGTTTTGCAGCTTCCTCCACGTTGAGAGTATATTGTTACTTTACTTTATCGTCAAGTCATCTCCTTGTTTTATTTATGTATTCATTAGTCTGTGGGCATTGGGGTGTTTGTTTATGGCGCTCTTGCTAAGAGTGTGATTACGAACATTATGCCATGTTATTTCCCGGGCACACGTGCAAGAGTTTCTCCAGGGTGTATTCTTGGAGCTGTTGAAACAGAAGGAAGGCAAATGTTCAACTCTAGAAGATGATGCCAAATCACTTCCCAAACTGTTTTAACAAGTTACTCTCTCAGCAGCAAAACAGAAGCAAGCATGACCCACATCCTTGTTCAGACTTGGCCTGGTCAGAATTCCTAGTTTTTGTGAAGGTTGTTTACATTTTCATTTTTAGCAGGCCAGGCACAGCTCTGCACTTGACCCATTGCTTGCTAATGAGATTCTAATGGAGAGCCAAACAGAAGCCAGTGGCTCCTTCCATAATTAGCAACACTTCTGTGTAACAGTTCTAGCTTTAGCTCCCTGACCCAGAATTCCAGTGCTGCTTCTTATACAAATAAATGTCCTTCCTTCCCATGTGGGCTCTGTGTCTCATCTACTAGCTGAGGGTGGAGTCCCACTGCACCCTTTCCTGGGTAGAGAGGAGACTTTCTGTCGCTGGCCTGTGTCCTTGATTCTGGCAATAAACTCTCCCACGCATGCACGCGTCCATACATGCACACACACTGTCACACAAATACGTTCATGCCCTGAGTATCCAGCCCCATCCAGGCAGCAGAATGATAGAGAAGGAAGAGGCTTTGATGGCTCCAGACAGAAACCTTCCTTCCCCCTTTGAATGGCTTGTCCTGTGAAGGCACAAAAGTCAGGCACTGTGAGGGTTTGCCTGTCTGCCACCCATCTATTTTTCAGGTCATCAAATTCAAGTTACAGTGAATGTGGCTTCAGTTCCCATGTACTGCATTGCCTCCAGAATCTTATTTACTTACTGTCTTTCCCATTAATTAAATTTCAGTAGTGTTTCTCCCTCCAGAGGACTCTTCAAATAACATCTACAGCAAACACTTCATAAAAAGACTGACTCTGAAAATCAGTAGAGACAATAAAAGCCAAAGAGAGAGTCCAAGAAACAGGAGGAAGTGGTATATCACATTTCGTCATATTGTGTTTATGTTCATTTTGAGACAGGGCCTTGCCATATAGCTCAGACCAGTCTCTGACTTGGGTTCTTCCTGCACGCGTCTCCTGAGTGTAGGACTGCCGTCACTGCACCCAGCTCAGAAAGAGCGCTGGTGGACAGGGAGACGCTTGCCATTACTTGGACATCCTAGAGGACACATGTACTCAGCTGGGTGTGACTACAGGATCTCTAACTCTGCTTCCAGCACATGGCTCAGCTGTGCAAGGCCAGCAGCCTGTGATCCGATGCATAGACCTAACTGCAGCGGGAGTAGGTCTGAAAGCCTGGTCCTCTCCACCTCAGACTTGCTTGGGTCTTCCAAGACTTTGTGGGGCCTGCGTGGTCATTCTCCCACTGATCTTGGCTCTTCCTGCTATTTCTCACAGGTCTGACTTCCAGACAACTGTCTCCATGTTTGTTCCCAGAGAAGTCATACTTATGGCTACATTACTAAAATATAGTCAATCTTTTTCCTTAATCTGTTTGTTTATTTATTTTGTTTTTACTTTATGTATATATTTACTTTTTTGTCTACCTGTAAATGTACCATGTATGTGTGCAGTGCCTGTGGAGGCCAAAAAAGGATGTTCCTCTAGAACTGGCGTTAAGAAGGGTTGTTAGCAGCCATGTGGGTGCTGGAAGCCAAACCTGGTCTTCTGCAAGAGCAGCCCATGCTCTTAGCCACTGAGCCATCTCTCTTCCCCAATGTAGCTAGTCTTAACTGGCTTGGCCTACAGGAGATGTATTTTGAAACTTCTTCAATGGATGCCTGAAACTATAAAGAGTACTGAACCGTGTACATGTTATGCTCTTTGTGTATGTGTGTGTGTCTGTGTGTGTGTGTATGTGTGTGTGTGTGTATGTTTTTATCCCTGTGATAAAATATCTGAGCAAAACAACTTCAGGAAGCATTTGTCTTGACTTACAGCTTCAGAGACATCAGTCGATGTGACAGGGAGGGGAGGGTGGGACAGAGCAGCTTGCATCATGGTGGCCAAGAAGTAGAGAGAAAAGGCTTATGCTAGTGGGCTCCCTCCTTTCCTCTTCGTTCCATCTGGGCCCCAGTCCATGGTTGAGTGCTACCCACATTCAGGGCAGGTCTTCCTTCCAAAATACTCTCTGGTCTCATCCTCACAGACATACCCAGAGCTGGGCTTACTAACCTCCTAGGTGTTTCTCAGTCCAATCAAATTGACAATCAATATTAACCATCTCAGCAGACATGCCTGTGGTAAAGGTTAGTGTATAACTTAAGCACAGTAAAACACTGACTTCTTTTTGATCCAAGCAACTCCAGCATGTTTTATTCTTTCTTTATTAAGTCAAAACCATTTACCTTTTACTTAAAAGATGCACTGAGTCATGTTTCTGTAGCATATCCAAATGACTGGCATTGATATTCCTATGCTGTGGAGCCATTGGTCAAATAAGTGTGACTTGAGTAGGCGCCCCATAACACCTCCATGATCCACTTGGTAGCATAAGCAGCTACTGTGCGACCTGTGGGCAGAGAGCTTGTGCAGGATGACATGCTGGGCACAGGGATGGTACATGCCCAGAAAGGGTGGGATGGGGATACAGAATGACATGCAATTTTTTGTTTACTTTATTTTATAAGTATGCGTGTATTGCCTGCAGCTACATAAATACACCTGTCATACAATGTTTGTGGAGGCCAGAAGAAGAAGGTATTAGATCCCCTGGGAATGGAGTTATGGATGGTTGTTATTCGCCATATGAGTGCTGGAATCCAAACCCAGGGCCTCTGAAAGAGCAGCTGATGTTCTTAACCACAGTGCCATCTCTCCAGCCCTGAATGGCATGTAATTTGAAACATTATTTAGTTCTGAAATTTTGGACTATGTTTGACCTCACGTAGCTGAAACCATGAACAAGAAACTACAGGTAGGGACTGCTACTGTGTAGGTACTGAACCTTCTTTGAACATATAAACAACACTGAAGTTACCTTGAAACTGTCTTTCTCACATGGCCAGATGGTTAGTATCATCTCTGTTAATTACTAAAGAAGGCTAGGTCAAAATGTCACACACATTCTAAGACTTTTAATGCTTTTTATCAAATTGCCCATGGAAACATCAAGCCAATTACTGCTCCCAACAAAAATGAATGAGAGGAGATGACAGTCTATTTGGCATTTGTGCTTATAAAGCTTTTCTAGATGTGTGGAAACAGACATTATCTTTGTTTTAATTTTTGTTTCTTTTGTTGCTTGTGAAACTCAACTTTTTTAAAGAATGGGAAGCAGCACGTGGCTGTGTGGCATGGAGCTAGACAGGAAGACAGACGGAAGGAGGAGCATGAAAGGTGCTGTCCCAGGAGCAGGTTTCTCTGCAGCAGCACTATTGGGTATGCTTGACTGACAGTAAACTGCGCCTACTTAAGCTGTACAGTGGGTAAGTTCTGCATTATGTATACCTGGGAAAGGTAAGGGCAAAGGGAAAGCTTCCCTGTCTCCCTTGGACATTTACTAGGATGAACTGGCCATAGACAGGTTAGCAGAGCAAAGGGCCGATCAGTTCAGTTAACAAGCCCCAGAGATCACAGGACAGCAACGACCCAGGAAGCCCATGCAGGTGAGCTCCCTTTTTCTTGTCTTTGTAGGAACGAGGTAAAGGAAGGATAAGATGGCCCAGAAGCCACACAGTGGCTTGCGAATGAGTCTCTTGGGAAGAGCGGGCCTGAGAGACAGACGAGCTGTGAGCAGGCTGTGGGGAGGTGAGGGATGAAAATGTATGGTCGGCAAAGGTTGCCTCTTGCACAGATGGTTTCCTGGGTAATGCCTCAGAGCTGTGATGTTATGTCAGGCTTTATTTTTTTATTGCTGTAACAAAATACATGATATGAACCACTTCAGGGAAAAGAGATTTATTTAGCTCACAATTTCACAGGTTTCCAGTCCATAATCCTTGGAGCCATCGATTCTGGGCCTGTAGTGAGGTAGAATCTCACGCAGTGGGAGTATGTAGAGGAAGAATGTACTCACCTTATAGCAGGCAGGAAGCAGAGAGTGAGGAAGGGTGAGGTCTAATATAACCTTCAAAGGCAGGTCCCCAATCACTTCCTGCAGCTAGGTCCCACAGCCTAAAGTTTCCACAACCTCCTCAGATAGTACACAAGCTCGGAACCAAAACATTCAGTACACGAGCCCGTGGGAGACCATTCACATTCCAGCCACAGCAGCTGCTCTCAGAAGAGCCAAGTGACTGTGCATCTATAGTGTTTATTCTTCTCTTCTCCAGTGATGAACCTTTCCTGGCTATCTAATAAGATTCCTGGAGGATGAGGGAGGTCAGAGAGACTTGTTCCTGAGGGTGTGTTTCCATCTCAGCATGTCAAAACACCGCATTGTGGATTTCCCCTGACTGCCCCACTCCCCACCTCTCCCAGGCAACCACTGATTTTTAACTATTTTATACCAAATAAATCATATATTTTAGACTCTGTTTGTTTGGTTTCTTTTATTCTACATAAATATATTAAAATTCATCCATGTTGTTGATAGGCCAATAGTTCATTCCTTTTCATTTCTGAGTAGTATTTCATTGAATGGATATACCATACTTACGCATTCACCTCTTGATGGACATCAGCATTGTTTCTATTTTTTAGCTATGATAAAAAAGCTAGTATGAACATAAATATTCTAAAATGTATGGACTCAAGCTTTGATTTCTCGCAGGTAAATAGAGCAGCTAGGCTGTGTTACATGATTTTGACTCTTTCAAGTAGAGAGATAAATTTGGTCCCTATTTTCCCATCTTGGCCAAAAATTCATTTGAATGTTTTTTGGAGCTCATGTTTTAAAAGCAGAGAAGTTGAAAGTGGGGCGATTTGGATCCTATGTTGAACATTTTAAAATTGTTTACATCTGTGTTTCTTCTTTTTCTTTGCTTCTGTGGTGACTCAACTTCTCCTTCCCTTCGGTGAAAGAATATTCTGCTGTTCTTGCAAAGGAAGAGGATTATTTTTCTATGAAATTATAGTTTTCAGCCTCAAGCATCTTACTTATAATTTGAGAAGGAGTAGAACTAGGTCAGGCTGAATGTTCAAACAGGGTTCCCCTAAACCTCTAGGCTGGACCAAATTAGAGCATTGTCAATCATGGGACTGCCTTTCTTACTAAAGCCAGTTCTGAGCCTGGTGCAAGAGAGCTTACTTCTACACTCACAGACTTTTATTTCTTGAGACTGTTCTGAATAGCCAAGAACATCTTTCAAGCTTTAGAAAACACAAGATGCCTAGATTCCAGGACATTCTGTTCATTCTGTAGCACTGTGTAGAGTTGAGTCTGTGCCAGTTTCTTCCCTTCCAGTGAATTCTCCATCAGTCCTGGAAGGACCCGAGTGGCTACACCGTGTCAGCCAGGGCATCGGAATTAGCTTCGTCTCATGAGCCTATCGTGCTGCCCATGTCGGCTTTCTCTTTGTTCCATGAACATCACCAATGAGGAAACCACCACCATTCTCTGCCAGGCAGTGTGCAGAGCATGACCTTGTTCTGACTTCACTGTGTTCTATAAGAAAAGACAATAATTTCCATTACAAAGTTAAAGAAAGAAAAAGGTTCCATGAGATGAGGTAGTTTACCTGAGATCATCTCTCTACTATGTAGCAAAGGCAAGATTTAAAATTCAGCCTGAAGTCATAGAGGAGGAAAAAGATTTGTTTTCCTTGTTAATCTTAGGTTTTCTAGCTGGAGCCCTGCGGATTAGCCTGGCAAAGGGAAAAATTAAAAAGAGAGAGAAACAAGCACAGTTTGTAGCACACACATACACACAGGTGCGCTTTAGTTGAATAAGAATATGGACTGATTGGAACACAGGCTTGCAGTCAGCCCTCTAAGTCCACAGTTTCTGTATCTGTGAACCCAACTAATCCTTCAGCAAACATATTTACACACACACACACACACAGAAATTATACCTGTCTGACATATTGTAGAACCTTTTTCTTACCATTATTCCTTAGTTCATACTGTGTAAAAGCTATTTATACAGCATTTATACTGCATTGGACTATCTGCCATCTAGAGATGGTTTAAAGTAGATGAGAAGATGTGTGCAGATTCGAGGCAAATGCCACATGATTTTATAGAAATGACTTGGAATATGCTTAGATTTTGGAATCTGCAGGGGTTTCCTGAAACCAATTTCCCACAGATACTGATCTTCACAAAAGGTGCAATTTGTAAACAAAAGTGGTAAAACAAAGAAAAACGGCTTTGGACCTTTAGGAATGGCAATTTGTGGGATGGTAAATACATTGGGGACCCCTCCTGTGTTGGGGGAGATAAGAGTCCTTTGAGCAGTCTTATTAGGTAGATTCCTCAGCTGCTCTTTGTGGGACGATAAGAGCCTACAGTTGTCTCCAATGATTGAGAAGAATAGACTGAAAATTGTCCTGTCTTCCCTGGTAGAAAGGGAAAAAGCAAAGAGTTTTTCTTATGTTTATTTCTACTTAGTTGCCTCAGCTCAAAATAATCCTTATGCCGAATCCTTGTGACCTGCTTGGGGTTGGCATACCCTGAATCTCTTCAATGTAATAATGATAGCATTTTCCCAATGAAAAACAGGCATCAAACCAAAGAGTCAGGAAGGTTAAAGAACACCAATCAATAGTCACTACAATGCAGTGCCTATTGGAAGCGATCAGATAGTTTAACACTTGAGACGAGTTCAAATCAATGCCATTCAAATGCTTCTTTTTAAGAGTTTATTTTTATTTTTAATTGTGTGTGTGTGCACACACGTGCACATGTACGCATGCACACACAGGAATGTGGGTGCCCATGGAAGCCAGAGGTATCAGATCCCCCAGGAGCTGGAGTTATAGGCAGCTGTTGGCCATCTGATATGATTGCTGGGAATTGAACTTGGGTCCTCTGGAAGAGCAACAAGTGCTCTTGACTGCTGAGCCAACTCTCCAGCCCCACTACCCCAAAAAACTCAATTGAAGCTGAGTGTGGTGACATGTGCCTTTAATTTCAGCACTCAGGAGGAAGATCTCTGAAACTGAAGCCAGTCTGGTCTATGTAGCAAGTTTCAGGCCAAGGAGAGCTATAGGGATACTTTGTCTCCAACAAACAAAGAACATGAAGGAGCAGGGCCAAGAATAACACCTGGGCACTATGTATTTAAACTGCAGAAAACCAGAGAAAAAGAATCTTTAAAGAAGAGGGGAAATGGGAAAATCAAAACCTTACCTGTATGAGAGCAAGGCAAAGAATCACTTCAGATATCTCCTCAAAACCGTGCAGGGGAGAAAAAGAGTGGAATAGAATTTTTAAAGTACTGAACGGAAAACCCACCAAACTGAAAATCTGTATCCATTAAAATTATCCTTCAAAAGTGATGGAGAAATAAAGACCTTTTCAGAGAAACAGAAGGCGAGGAAAACTACCATTGGTAGATCCGCCTTACAAACAAGGTCAAAAGAACTTTTCAAGAAGGAGGAAATACAAGCCAGAGACTCTGATCTGCAAACAGAAAAGTGTGGAAGAAAAGGGAATGAAGGTGTTGTGACAATAACATATTTTATTATTGATCAAACTGATCACTGTTCATCCAAAGTAACGATGGGAATGATGTACTGAACCCAGATATGAAAAAGTGGTGTTGACAACAGTCACATCAGAAAAGCCAAGGACGCTTTGCATGCTTCCTAATAAGGGACCTAAACTACCCAAGAAATAGCATAGTGCAACTTGTAATTGGTCTTTGACTAGCTGTAAATATATATTGTAGACTCTAAGACAGTTACTAAACTATTTTAAGGTAATATATTTTCTCAGAAAGAATAGTACAAAATATTCTTCCAAACCAGAAGAGGCATGAGAGAGCTGAGAAGACAAAAATCATCAGAAGCAGGATCAGGTACAAGGGTTAGAAATCGTACGCTCCATGCTGGCAGTCACTCAGTGCTCGCTTATGGTTCTGTCTCCTCTTTCATAGATGTTTCCTCCTTCTGTTTCTCCTCGGAGAGAGACTTCTGCGATGACCTTCAGGCAGGGGACATTTTAGCATTTTTTTTCTTTTGTATATTTATAATAATGTGCCTGGTTTTAAGACTTTATTGATAGCCAGTAAATAAATATGGAATCTTCCTTCTCCCTGAAATCCAGTGTCTGAGATATAAAAGATATGTGCTTCTTCCTTTCAAGGTCCAGACTTTGAGGCTTGAGCCCACTGAAATAAAATACCTGCTTCCTGAAAAAAAAAAAAAAAAGTCTGGTCCATATAGACAAATTAAACATCAGAGATTTACACCATGGATTAAAATACAGACTCACTTTAACATGAAATTAAAGAAATAGCATTTGTGTTAGCACAAGAAAATGAAACAATTGGGTAAAAACAGTCTACATTCATAGGCTACATATAATAAAATCTAATAATCTCCATGAAAAAAATATATATATATATAAATAAATGAGAAGAAATGCACCATTTTTGTGGATAGGAAGATTCATGAATAGGAAAACTCAATTTTTTAAATACCATTTCTTCCCAACATGATCTACAGATTCAGCACAATCCTAGTAAAATATCCCACCAGGTCCTTTTGTGAGTATCTAGTAATTAAACCAATATGTCTTTGAAAAGGCAAAATATACAGACTAGCCAACATGACATTAAATAAAAACATCAGAGACTGACACTGCCCAACTTGAAGCTCTTGATTAAATCACATCAAGGCTGTTATTCAAGAAACCATAAACAGATAGGTCAAAGAACATAACAGGGCCCGGAAATAGATCCATGCAAATACAAGCAAGCGATCCTCAGCAAAAAACAAGGCCCTTCAACAGAAAAGGGAATATCTTTTCAGCAAATGATGCTGGAACAATTGAACATACACATGCAAAAAAATCAGTGTAGACCTAGAGTGTAGAATGATCAAGAATTTAACTCAATATGGGTCATATACTGCAATATAAAATACAATGCTATGAAACTTCTTGAAGACTATATAGGAGAAAAACCTGAATAACCTTAAATGCAATGATGAACCTTAAATACTTTTAGTTTTATGTTCAACACAAAAAAACACAATCCATGAAAGAAAGAATAGTTAAGGTGGGTTTTATTGCAATCCAACACATTGGCTCTGGTTTTATCATATGTCGCCTATGGATATAGACTGTTTTTACCCAATTGTTTCATTTTCTTGTGCTAACACAAACACTATTTCTTTAATTTCATGTTAAAGTGAGTCTGTGTTTTAACCCGTGGTGTCGATCTCTGATGTTTAGTTTGTATATCTGGAACAGACTTTTTCTGTTTTCTTTTTCTTTTCTTTTTTTTTTTTTAAATAGAATAAAAGATAAGGTACAGACTGTGGGAAAACATTCATAATCCCTCTGTCTGACAAGCAACTTGTATCCAAAACATACAATTTATTCTTAGAACACAAATATAAGAAACAAACATCTCGATTTAAAAATGGACAGGATGCACAGATGTCAGGTAAGCATCTGAAACATCCCTGTCATTCAGGAGTTGAAGATTAGGCAATAAGCTACACCACCCCTTTGCAGGATGGCTGGCTTCCAATACATTTTTCAGTTAGACAGGAGCAGTAAGTCCTGCTGATCTGTTGCTATGCATGGCAACTACAGTTAATAAAACCGTAATGCCCCAGCACATGGTGGTACCCACCTTTAATCCTAGCACTCAGGAGGCAGAGGCAGGCAGATCTCTGTGATATGGATGTCAATCTGAGTTCTAAGCCAGCTGGGGATACAGGGAGATCCTGTCTCAAGCAAAACAAAACAAAAATTAATGCATGTTTTAAAATTGCCAAAAGAGAATTTTCAGTGTCCTCATCACATACAAATAAGTATGTAAAGTCTTGAATATGTTAATTCACTTGAATGTGCATATATATTAAAGCATTATAGTTCACTTCATAAATAGATGCTACCTCATAAATATTTGCCAATTAAAAATAAAATAGTGCAGGAAGATTGACAATACCACATGCTTGTGAAGATGGGGAGCAGCAGGAACTCTCATCGACTGCTGGGGGAATGGAGAGCCGTACATCCAGTTTCTCATAATGCTAAACAGAATCTCATATAATTTATTGGTCTCTCTCCTTAGTACTAACCCAACTGAATAAAAATCCCGTCTTTACAAAAACCTATTCACATACACATAATGGCCAGAAACTGAAAGCAACCAAGATGCTTTCAATGGGTAAATGGATAACACACTACTACATCTAAGCAATAGAGTATTACTCAGTTATAATAAGAATGAGCTATCAGTTCTCACCATGCCAGAATCCTGTTCAGTTCTACAGCTCCAATGTTCTGGGTTTAATCTACATACAGCTACTTGCTGAAAGCATAGAGTCCTGTACCCCAGCGCCAGAGTTTCAGGAGTCACGAATCTGCGTTTTTCTTGTGACCGCTGATAAGTCTGAGACGCTCTGTGAGGTGGCTACCTGCTGCCGATGTCCTTTAGCAGGCGGCACTCTTGCCAGAATGAGGCTGTCTCTTCTCAATTTCAAGGGGAACTTGTTTTGGAAGTACTCGGCTATGTCTCCCCAGAAAGACTAGCTTGTTGGGCCTGCCTGAACCAGATGAGCAGTCTTGCTCCTTAGGAACTCAACTTTGTACTTCCTCTCTACTGATCTTGCTGTGTTCCCATCATGCCTTGGGTCTAGGCATTATGCTTACCTGGTAATGGATTGGGCCTTCCAATGAGTGCCAGCAGCAACCTGGGCGCTGGGCATGCATTCTTTTATTCATTTCACAGGTACTTAAAACTTCTGGGAAGACAACACTGAACAAGAAGACATAATTCTTACCCTCAGAGAATCTAATCTAGTGCATAGAGGGGACAACTGAACACTAAGATGTGAGGCGTGTGTGGCAGTGAGCGTGCAGAATGCTGTGGGAATGTGTGCAACATATTAATGCTGTGAAGCAGATGTTCTGAAGCAAAACTCAGTGGCAGGTGGTGTGCAGTACCCAAGCCAAGGACAGGGAAACTGGCAACAGGTGGTGTGAGGAGGCAAGAGAGTGGCACACAGAAGGCCCAAACTGAAGGCTATCCCAGGAGAAAGATAGAGACGAGCAACAGCAACCGGGAGTCAGGCAGCTGCATGTGGGGGTAACAGGCAGAAGACACAGGCATCCAAGGGTCATGGCACAATAGAAGTGGGATCTTAGTCCCTAGGACAACCTGGCAATGGGGTCGGAGAGAGCAAAGCTGAAGTTAAGAGGCCGTGCTAAGGCAAGAGCGGAGCAAAGGCCGCGCTGCTGGGGCTGACTGAAGGCCCTGCTGAGTCCCTGGCCTGGGACTTCCAGTACCAACGCTGGCAGCGATGCTCTGTGTTATTAGCTACTTTTGTGTTGCTCTGATAGAAACCATGACCAAGGCAACTTATACAAGGAAGAGTTTATTTAGCCTACAGTTCCAGAAAGATAGAGTCTGTGATGACGGGATGGTATGGGGCAGGAGGTGGCCAGTGGAGGACGCAGAGTGCTCACATCTTCAAGCGGGCAAAGGAAGCAGAGCGATTGGAAATCTGGCAAGCTCAAGAACTCTGAAAGCCCACCCCCAGTGACACGTTCCTCCAACAAGGCCACACCTCCTAAGACCTCCCAAAAGAGCGCCACCAACTGGGGACAAAATGTCCAACTACTTGGAGCCTACGGGGGACATTCTCACTCCAACCACCACATCTGAGTTGTAGAGTCCCTGCCTCACTCAATACGGAGCCTGCAGATGACGAGCAAGTATTGCATCTGGACAGATGGTGGGCTGAGGTGTAAGGCTGCAGGTCACAGCTCTGTCCCCAGGGGAGTGTCAAAAATAATGCTAGGTCTAATAGGCTGGTTGAGCTGGTCTAAAATAAATACTGGTAGCTAAAAATCTGTTTTTATTATTTACTAACTTACTGTGTGCACCTGTGTCACGCCGTCCAGCAAAGAAGACGCGACCCCGGACTCTTCCAAAAGCAGTTTATTCAGGAACCTTGAACAACCTTTTGGCTTCTTAACTTTCTAACTTCTTCTTCCCTTCTTACTTCTCCTGCCTTACTTCTCATCCCGCCTTACTTCTCCTTCTCCTCCCGGGGAAAGCCCGCCACAGAGTTAAATTCCCTCCTGCCAGCCAACCCCAAACTACCACGTGGTGAAAGCAGATAGGCGCACACATGCAGAAGCAGGGCCAGACCTCAGCCACAGCCAATTATGGAGCTGTTTGCTCCAGAGAGCGCCCACCTCGGGATGGTGGGAGGCGGGAGCAGGCGCCATCTTTAAGACGCAGCAATCCGCGGCTCTCTACACACCTGATTGTGTGTGTACAAGTGAACCTGTGTGTGGACACCAGCATAGGTGTCTGCAAGTGTGGGTGGAGCCCAAAGGACAACCTCGGATGTCATTCTTCAAGAGCTAACCACCTTATTTCTTTAAGACAGGGTCTCTCACTGAACCTGGAGCCTGCGGGTTAGACTAGGCTGGCTGACCAGAATCCGAGGATCTGTGTGTCTTTGCTTCTCCAGCACTGGGGTTACAAGTGCACACTAAGAGTGCACACTACCATATCCAGCTTTTAACACAGCTTCTGGAGATCAAATCCAGGTCCTCGTGCTTTTGCAAGAAGTACCTTATGGACTGAACTATTTCCCCAACCTGTTTTCGTTACTTACTATGAAATCATTTCAAATGTACAGAAATGATGCAAAATAGTATAAAGAACTACTGCATTCCCTCCACCCAGACTCCCCAATTCTTAGTTCCCCTCATGTGTGATCAAGCACACAAGGATACGTGTACCTCTGAACCCATTATTATCATTCTATGTCTGAACTAGAGTCCTGCATCATCTCTAAATATTCCCAACAAGGAGGTCCACATAGCTAGCGTAACCACCCAACCCACAGTCCCATTTGTATTTTGTTAGTTTGTCCTAACATTACTTCTTTCTGGCCAAGGATCTAACCTGCACTCAGGTGGGATGCTTCACCGTCCTTTCTTTTCCTGCTCTTCCTTGTCTTTTCTGACCTTCACAGTATGTTCTATGGCATATTTCACAACATGCATACATGAGTGTCTCCTCATATCAGACACAATGTAGGTAAGGCTGGCCTCAAACTCATGATCCGGCCTCATACTCATTACAGGTATGCATTCAGCCCCAAGTCCATTTCTCTGGGCTTAATGATGGTGTCAGGGACACATAAAATGTCAACTCACCCTGTGACAGTTACATTAGTTTTGATCTCCTGTGTCAAGCTAGGTGGTATGTCAGCTTTTGCCACCAAAGACACTGTTTTCCCTTAATAAACAAACTATTGGTGAGAAAATAACTTGAAACTTTGGAAAGTATCATGTTTCCTACCAAATGCCAACTCTACCTGCCAGCCTGGACACCCAACTGATGACTCCCACTAAACCAGTGTCATCAGTGCTAACTTCAGTTACTGTAGAGTTGACTGTAGCCCACCAAGAGGCAGGCACCAAGACAGGATTACACCTGTAAGAGAGGGCCAGGAAACTCCTGTGCAGGTCAATGAAAGAGAGAGCCAGAACAGGCTGAGAGAGCTGTCATATGTGAAGATGAAGAAGGGGAAGGAATGAGTGGGAAAGGGCTTACCCTGTAGTGCAGTTCTGAGCCGGTTTTGGCAGTGGGCATTAGTCAAGGTTGCATTACAAGAGTCCTGTGCCTCCCAGGAAGGAGCCTGTATTAATTTCTCCACTTCCCAGGGTCATTGACTGTAAACATTGACCTTAGAAAGACTCAGCAATGGACTTTGGATCACAACATCTGTGGCTATAGGTCAGTTAAATTTTCTACAGTAGGAAATTGGAGAGGCACTTTTTTATGACTGCCACAGATGCCAAATAGTGGTTTTGAAATTCTAAATCATATCTTCTACATTCGTTTATTGGTGTTCGATTACAAAAAAGAATTTTCTCCTTTTATCGCACTTACGTATTTAAATCAATATGGACTCATGGATTCCATTTTATGCAATGAATTATAAATCTATTTCTACCATCATATTTTTAATTAATTAATTTATATATATGAGTGTTTTATCTGTAGGTATGTGGGTGCACCCACATCATGTAAAGCAAAAGGAAGTCAGAAGAGGACATTGGAACCCCTGGAACTGGAGTTATGGATGGTTGTTAGCTGCCATGTTGGTGCTGGGAACTGAACCTAGGTCTTCTGCAAGAACATCCAGGATTCTTAACTGCCGAATTATCCCTCCAGCAACATAGCATCATATATTTTTAATGGTAAGAGTTGCTGGGCTTTATTTAGTGATAGCTTCTTCATGTGGCTCCTAGGACCTTTTGACACATCTCAATCATTTCTCCTGACTTTTTAGACAAAAATTTTCTGATAACTTTGCACTGGACTCAGCCATGTTTCCAAGATCTCTAGTTCCTTTTAGTGGAGGATGGTTCTCACAATGCTGAAGACAGTGTGCTTGGAGCTCTCAGTAGGAGTACTATTGCTTTTAGGACATCTTAGTGTTCAGACGCATGCACACACGCACACACACACACGCACACACGCGCTTGGATGATTGTACACTTTAGAGACATGCTGTGACACCTCTCATTTCCATTCTGTACCTTGACGTTCTTTATATCCTTCCCGCCTCAGTTTGAAAGTCCCCTTTTCAAAGGCAAGAATTACAAGCCTGGCTTCTGAAGTCTTCAATCTGTCATTTTTCCTCAGTTGTTCTGCATATAACCATCCTCTTGTACTGGTCACCCCCTTGGTTTTGATACCTCTTCAGCCTCCAGCCCCGTCACCTCTTCAGCCATTGCCTCTTCGGCCCCAGACATGTCATAGTCTCTAAGGGAAAGAAAGGAAGGAAAAACATAAAGGAAAAGGGGAAGATGAAGCCTTGGTGGTTTTCATAAGGCCCCCTCCGCCCCAGTGATTCTTTCTACTGCTCAGCAGATGAAGAGAGGCACTATAGGAAGCAGCAGGTAAGATTAAACCTTGATAGGACTCCACCCTGCATCTGCAGAGGGACTTAGAGTTCACAGAGCTCTTGCACATATATTACTGTGTTGAATTCTTTTCAATGATCCTCTGAAGTAAAAAGTATACTCATGTAAGGAACAAAGCCCAGGACTGATCTAAATAGAAGATCGCTGAAGTTACCAGAAACACAGTTGGGGCTTGGGGTCGGAAGAGCTGGATTTCAGTCCACAGTCCTGCTTTAGCCATGTTTTTTTACCCCCTTGGATATGTGAAGTAAGTTTGTGAACTGACAAAGCAGTCTTTCCAAAACTGGAATCCATATCAAATCACCTCATACAGGAAGTTACCTGCTTTATATGCAGTGTCAAGACCAACTTTACTCCAGCTGCTATTTAATCATATAACAAGAATGATTGCTATATTTAGCATAGTCACATAGGCCAGACAACATGGTTCCTAGTAGAGAGAGACCAGCCAACTTCCAATACAAGAATTTATTTCACCCTTATTACAGCTGAATAGCAAGGCTTCAAACACAAGATCAGATCTAGTTGAGAGTTAAGGCATGCTGGAGAAAGCTCACTACAGGTTTCTCACTCGTTGATCTTGCTCAATTCATGTCCACTAGGGCCGTGGATTCTAAGCTTCTCTCAAGTTTTCTGGGCCACTCATCCATTGACCATTCTAGGTCAGTGACCCTTGGGACTAGAAGTTAAAGGAACTGAAAGCAAATCATTTCAGAAAAAATGCTGATGGAATTAAATAAAGTGGGAATGTTCATTTTCTGAATCAGAAGCAAATAGTCTTGGTTCCTATGGTCCATCTGATTATATAGACCTCACTGAGGCCTCTGGGAAAATTGATGTTCTACACAATACCTCCCAGAAATTGGGTAAGAGGGAGAACTTCATGGTATGAAATTAGTGTTATCTTGATACTGAAACAGACAAAGCAATGCAGAGAAGAAAACCACACACAAATCAATGCTTCTCAGGAGCATAGGTGCCAATAGAATCAGTAACATATCAAAGGAACTACATCCCAGGACCAAAGGAGAGTTTATCCCAAATTGATTTAATTTTGAAAAACCAATCAGTATAATCCACTAAAATAACAGACTAAGAAAAATTGTTAATCTTAAACATCAGTAAAGCAAAAGCATTGGATACAATTTAATACCAAACATTTTGCTAAAAACCTCAGAAAACTAGGAAAAGAGCAGAGCCTTCTCAAGCTGATAAAAAGCATTCATCAAAAACCACGATAGCTAATATTCCCCTTTAACAATGGGAAGGAATGGGGAAAGGCTGACTGCTTTCCCCTGAGATTGACAGCCAGGCAAGGGTTCCCCACCAACTCAAACCAGTGCTAGAAGATCCAGTTAGTGCAGTAAGACATGTAAGAAAGCTTTCAGAGAGATGAAAACATTTCCTGGTTGGCTATTTTCTGTTCAACTACAGCAAAATGTATTGAATCACAGGGGCTTTGACGATCTTACGGTCAACCTACCATTTCACAACCTGAGACAAGTGGGGGCGTTTATGACCTATAAAATGAAGCATAACCGAATGGCAATTCTGAATTTTGATTCTGCATTGGGCATTGTCACAAGCATTTGAAACCACTTATCTTTTATATTCAAGACAATCCTTAGAACACCTGTTTTTCGAAGATAACTGTTCCTTGAGCTTAGCTAGTCCAGGCATAATCATATATGTCTTTGGTGGTTTTTGCAGAGTACTATGGTTTGAATATGATTTGTCTCCACCAAAACTCATCTGAGGCTTGCGTCATAAGCACAGTGTAATAATTTCAATAAGTGGTGGAACTTTAGGAGGTCATTAGGTTATATCATGGGGGCTCCACCCTCAAGAAGGGATTAATGTACTTCCTTTGAGACTAGGTTAGCTATCAGCAGAATGGGTTGTTATAAAGTGAGCCACCACTTATTCACCAGAGATGGGGCAACATGAAACCTACACCAGAAGCCAAGAGAAGCTGGTACTATGCCCTTAGACTTCAGAACTGCAACCTAAGTAAACTTCTTTATAAATTAACAGAAAATGGACTAAGAGACAGAGACAGTATGCTTTTTTACCCTAATAATTTTGTTAGTTTGCTGTGAAAAAAAAAAAGAGACTTGGAAGTATGTGATGAATTAATGCGACTTTAAAGCAAACAACTCATCAATAATTTAAAGTACTGAAGAATATCCTTTTTGTAAAGAGAATTTGCTCCAAATTTCAGATGAAAAGTTACTGGAATAATTGGTAAAGGACTACAATTTGTAGTTTGGGAGACTATGGTACTTACACTGTGAATTAGGTATGCATTGTTCACATGGCTTTTTATTGATAACCCAACAACAGTGAAGTCTAAATTGTGAAAGAAAAAACACCCCCCAAAGTTAACCATTTAAACAGGAGAGGATAAATCACCCCAACTGAAGCAATTAAAGGTTTCAAGAAAAAAAAAAGAAAAACAGCTAAGTAAATGTACTACAGAAGCAAGAAGAAATCTATGCCACCGGAGTGGGAAAAGATACAGGACAGCGTAAATGTGACAGATGCAGCGTGGGCCAGAGCTCCACCCAAGGACTCAGAGTGCAGGGAAAGCTTCAGTGAAGATTTGAAGAAATCATGGAAAGACTTTGGTTTGCAAAAGATAAGAAGAAAGCCTCCCAGGAAGGGTTAGAGAAATTCGAAGACAGAGAGGCTGTGGGAGCCGTGTAGGGCTCCAGGGTGAGGGGGCCTGCCTTCAGAGTCTCATATGAGGGCCTATTTCAGCTCTAGCGCTGACATTTCACTGAGGCTTATGTTATCATTACTGATGCCTCTTGGCGTTGGGGAGATGACTCAGTCGGCAATGGGCTTGCTGTGTAAACATGAGGACCTAAGTTTAGATCCTTAGCACCTATAGCTAGCTGCAAGACTGAAATCCCAACACTGGGAAGCAGAGGTAGGTAGCCAGGGGGAGTTTGCTGTCCAGTCCCATCTGACAGTATCCATGAGCTCCAAGTTTAGTGGGAGACCCTGTTTCAAAAGAAAAAAGGTGAAGAAGAATTGAGAAAGACCCTCAACATGAGTCTCTGGCCTACAAATGCACACACATTAAAAAACAATGCCTCCAAAAGATATCCTGTTCTTCCCAGGATCTTGAATAAGACTGCAAACAGCCTGTGGGGAGGATATAAGCCTCTGATCCCTCACCAGGAATGTTTTCTGAGAAGCCTCAAGGCATTCTTAGGAAGGAGAGGGGACAGTTCCCTTTACCCGTTGTCTCTGTTGCTTTAAGGAGGAGTTTGTGATGAGGTTTGGAGATGGAGACAAGCAATAAGGGGATTCATGATCAAAAAGCAGAGGACACCCCACTGGAAGAATGGAGACTACAGCATGCTGGAGCATCCTCTATATGGAGCAAAAGGTGAAAGGACTTACATAAACAAAGTACAAGAATGAACAATAGAGCAAGTAAAGGCAGGTGGGCTAGAATACATGTCTCTCCCTCAAAAACCTCTATAGTCCATCAATGATGTATTATTTTCTAGGTCAGCCCCCTTTAAAGATTAGAGCAAGCAGCGAGGTTTCCCTCTCCATAACATGCACATACACAATTCAAACTGCTTTGAAATCAGTTTCAAAGAATTCAGAGTTACCTCCAGCAGCCCATGAAATGCTTCTAAATATCAGCTTCAGACATGTGAGGAATGTTATGAGGAGATTCCATTGTAGGGAAACACTGCACCCTGCGTACATGTAGCAGGTGTTGGTGAAAGGTGGAGTCTTCGTCTGCTCCTCTGGCTGGAAACTCGGTGGCAGTCTTGTCTATTTCCCTTCTGTTAAGAACAAAGACAGTCCGGGGCTTAAAGGTATCTTATCCTGCCTCATGTCCCTTGAAGGTCACTTAGATTGCCCACGGCCTGTCCTGGTTGTCTTCTAGGGATTGTGACTCTAGCTGGGACATTCATGTGCTAGGTTTCTAGCCAGGCAATTCTTTTGACATCTGACATTTACCTGGGCCATTCAGGGCTAGGTTCAATGTTGGACGTGCCGGCCTCACCTGAACGTGCCGGCCCTGGATCTAGTGGCCAGTTATGCATAGCTGTCCTGGCCTTGTGAGTGGGTCCTCTGAGAGATGGCCTTCTTAAGAGGAAGAGAGACCCCAAGGAGCCTAGGGCCCACCCTCCCCTTCCCCATCTTCCTTCCAGGTTGGTCAACTCCCCTTTACTTGTTCCAATCCTTTCTTTCCTTCGTGGAAAAATCTAGTCTCTCCTCTTCCAAGGCCCAGACTTTTAAATACAAACATCTGCTTCATCATTGTTTCCTTCATCTCATTGCAGACCCCATCCGTGTCTGAGACAAAGAGATCCTAGATGATAGTATTCAATATATATTTATATGTGCATTCAGTTATTATTTTGTAGTAGCCACGTGTAAAAATAAAATCAGTGAGATTAACTTGAAGAGTATGCTTTACTTAATCTGGTATGTTTGAAATATTATCATGTGGGCAATGCAAAACATTATTCATGGCATAGTGTATTCCTTCTTAATACACTATATCCTTTAAGTTAGGGATATTTATGTGAACAAGTCTCTCAGTTCTAACCAGGATCATTTCTCAAGTCTCCAGTGCTACATGTGATGGACCAAGTGGGTAATCCTGGAGTGTGGCTGTGAGGGTAAGCTCCTGGAAAGAAGAAATTTTCATTTCAGCTCTAAAGGCCAAGGCATTTTGTACAAAGCTCAGAGTAATTTCTCAATAGGTCATCCTGTTATGTTAACTTATTAATAAATCACCAGCTACTTAAGGAATAAGTCTGGGCCATAGTCCCTCTAGGGAAATGGAGAGATGAGGTGCAAGAAAGGGAAGGGGGAGCAAAGGAAAAGACACCTGGTCCCCAGATTTCCCGTGTCTCAGGCATGCATAGTCATTTTCTGTGACAGACCCAAGTAGGTGAGCAGGAGTATCAGTGGACTGTCACGTCCTCTCCACTCCATGTACCAGGAACTGATAGACCTAGTAGTTATTGTGGCTGTCACACATGGCAGCACACTGGGCTCACCTGGAGAGCTCGAAGCAACCTTATTGCAAAAAATGCTGTGTGGATGTGAGATATAGAGGACTGTTCCCTGCTCTTGGGAATTACACACCGAAACATTTAGAAGTGAAAGATCTGGCCTGAAACTCCCTGTGTAGATCAGGCTATCCTTTGATCTCATAGAGATATGCCTGCCTCTGCCTCCCGAGTGCTGGGACTAAAGACGTGGGCCACCACACACAGCCTCATTTGTTAAAAGAATATTATGCATGTGTGGTATGTGTATAGAGAAAAGAAATAACAAATAGGTTAAATGAATTTATTAGTTCATATTATGGACGGCATATGGATAATCCTTGTATTAGTCTTAATCTAATTCTTGAGTATGACTCCCTTGGGTTCTGGTTTAATGGGTCTGGGGTGTCACGCACGAGTCTCCAGGTGATTCCAAAGTTGGGAACTCCAGCTTCAGGGCTGAGAGGCACCAGCTCCCAGCTTCAGGGCTCAGCCGCCTTTACAGGAAAGACTGACATCTCAGTATTTAGGCCTGAGGCAGTCTCAGACCTCCTGAGACAAGAGCCTTTTGGAAGCAACACCCTTGGCAGAAACTGGAAACTGTCCTGCACAGAGGGTGACCACTATCTGCACTCATCGTCCTCTTTCCTGCAGTACAGAGGCCACCTGCTGATTATGTAACACTTGGGTACCCTTTCTTGCCAACTGGAGGAAGGCCAGTGAGAAGACAAATTTCCTGCTTTCTCTTCCTGGAAAGCTGTTAGTGATGTGTGCCTGGGGATGGGGGTGCAGGCGATGACTTGAGAAGAGTCCCTGTCCCAACTTCCGGCTTTAGACGAGAACCCAAGTTGCCTTTACCACCATCCTGTTCACTCTCCATTAACAGAAAGGCAGCTCTGTCTAGTCTATCCATCACTTCCCTTGGTTCTTGGGAGTGACGTGTGTTTGTGAGGTGATAAGATCAGGAGCTGGATGTAGCCTTCCCTCCGGGTGTTATTGGAAACCCTCCTTACCTGGAGTTCACTAGCACCTTTTAAAGCCCTGTCAACAGAGGTAGACACTCCTTCTGTGTGGTCCACTAAGAGCATCAAATCTTTGTTTGTCTGCCATATCTTAGTGCTATTTGTATCTCATGATTTTCTTTTTCTTCCGAGGCATTTTTTTTTTCTAGGATGGACTCTCTCTGTGCTCAGTAACTTGAAGCAGGTGATCTCAGGTGTGACCTGCTTCTATTTCATCCCCTGCACAGAACAGGCATCGGGTAACTGATTAGAAGGGAGCCGGGAAGAGCTGGAAGCACAGCGCTGACACAGCAGCTGAGCAGATGAGGGAACAGGGACCAGAGGGAGGGCGCAGGGCAGCCTGCAGCTGCAGGGAGTGCGGAGCGGGGGAGCAGCTGCAGGGAAGCACTCAGGCTGAAGGGCAGGCCTTAGACACACAGGCCATCTGGTGGACTGGGACAGGAGGGAAAGAGACTGGGGGAGGACAGGTCTTAGCTGTTTCTCAGAGCACTCGGCCTGACATGTGGACTGGGGTGCAATTTGTGAGCAGGATTTTTACTATTCGAGGAAAAATACTTAGACATCTTCAAGGAGACAGAACCAGTCAGGAGCCCAGCTAGGAGACTTTGCACATTCATTTAAGGTCCTTTTGTTCCTTCCCTGTAAAATGACTCTCAAGGGTGATAGAGTTTAGGGGCCTGGATTCTCCTGTGGGGACCACTCCAGTGTGAGCACTGTGGGGACCACTCCAGTGTGGGCACCGTAGGGTCTAGCAGCAAGAGGACAAAAGAGATGGCCCAGATCCTTAACACACCCAGGGGCTGGGCCGGGTGAGGAGGATCCTCCCAGCCCCGTCCTCTGGAGTGTCCTACCTGTATCTGGCTCTCAGGGGAGAACAATTGCTGTGTTGGGTTGACTCTGGATAGCCTGAGATGACAGGCACCTTCTCTAAAGCCTAGGGAGCCTGGGATTATCCTAAAGGAATCATTGAAGGCCTCATTTTCCTTTGCTTTGACCTGGTCTTTGCATCAGCAGTGCCCTCCCAACTCAGGAAATCCTATCCCTGTGTTCCTGTTTGGACTCCATAGCCAGTAGCTTTTGTTTGAACTCTTAGGGGGTTGTAATTCAACCTTATGCTCGTGACTGTGTCACTATCACAATCCTGTTAAGAACTCAGGATGGAACTGTAAGCCAGGCTCCTGGCCTTGGGAGCAGAGGAGGTGTGAGAGGCCGGCCCCTTCCTCCTGCAGAGCGTGGGAGTGGGGCAGGGTCTGGGCTCATCTTTTAAAAATTGCATCTGTGCTAAATATGCACAAGATGCTTTTCTCTCCTCTCATTATTCCCCAAGCAACCCTGCATAACAGCCATTTCCACAGTATTCACGTTCAATTAGGCGTTACAAGTCAACTAGAGATGATTTAAAGGATACAGAGCATTTAGGTGGGTTCTGTGCAAATAGTACCCTGGATTCTGATCCTCAGAAATCCTGGAACGGATCTCTCACAGACACAGACACCGAGGTTTGCCTATCTCAAGCCCAGGTGGTTTGCCTTTTTACAGTACCAAGGACTGAACCCAGGGTCTTAGGATGCTAGGCAGAGCTCTGCTGTGAGCTGCTACCCCTGGGTTCAAAGTCAGGTTTCAGAACCGAGGTGGAACCATCCCAGCAAATGGGTGGGCACCGGGCTTAGTGGGCCTTCTGTGAGTGTCACCAGGCACTTCGTTCATAAACTTGTCACCTCTGTTTCCCCATATTCCGAAGAAATTAGGAAACAGATATTGATAAAACGGACTCGTTTGTGGCCCAGCCCCTCCCTAGTTTCTCTCCACCTTTCCTGCAGCAGCGTTACAGTTTTATAGAAAAGACGAAGCAAGCTGGGAAATATATGTTTGATTTAACTGTGAGGTTTGGGAGTGTTGCTCAGTGGTAGAGTGCTTACCTAGCAGACTGGAGGCCCTAAATTCAATCTCCAGTTCCTCAAAAAACATAAACTGTGTTGTAAACTGTTAACACTGTGTGAAATCTCTTCCCGGAGGTAAATTCCTCCCCTGACACGGGGGGGTGGTTTTTGGTTTTTAGTCTTCTCCTTCCCCCAATGTGGGATTCTTTGGGGTCTGTTGTTTTAGGGAGCATTTTCAATAGTGTGATACCTCCAAGGTAGGCACAGGGTCTCTCTCTAGAATCTCTCTCCTGCCAAGAAGTTGGCATGGGCTTGGTTACAGAGTGATGGAGGCACCATGGGCGTCTCATCCACCTCAAACGTTTAAGGTCTGAGAAGCGGCTTCCACACTCCGCATTCCTCTATGCACCTGATCCCATTTCCAGAGGACAGTGTCTCCCGCATCTCCATGCAGCCTGGTAAATGTGCAGGCTCTTGTCCAACAGGAACAAATAACATTTCTGCTTTCTGAGTCCCATAGTGCTTAGGAAAGCACAGAGCCTTCTGCAAGCACTTGGTACAATAAGTCCTTACAAGTTGTGTTCCTTTAAATATGAGCCATCTCTGCCAATTTTTAGGGTTTTTCAGAAAGTGCCAGAGCAAGGGCAATGAGCTCCCTGCTATCCAAAGTTTGCTAGGGCAGGAGAGAAGCGAGACCAGCAGCTTCTCTTCTCTCACTCTGGCATGACAGTTATCTAAGGACAATGTGCAGATAAAACTCTCCACCGTGTACCACTTCCCCAAGTCACTGGGGACCATCCTTCTTTTCTTCCAGTGTGTACATTTTCCTTTCTGGACAACGTTCTAGTTCCTCCCTAGACTTGGAAACCCCAATGTGGAGAAATACTGGGTCCTGAATGCTCCTTGCATGATTGCCATTCTCTGGCTGCCTTCCCAGAAACTAGCCTCTCTCACAAACCACTCTCCAGCTGCCCTCCTACATGACTCAATCTCTATCATGGGGCACTCCTGAAATCAGAGTCCCGCATCACTGCAGACCACCTCACTGCACCTGCCCTTTCCAATATGACCTAACTTCTATACCAGATCCCTTCCCTGTCCCTGAAGGGAGAAAAATATAAAAACCTTGAGTCTGTAAGAGAAGTCACTCTCTTCTGGCTCCTGGGCTGCAGAGTGGGGGATTGTTGGGGATGTGATCTCGTGTTTATTTTGTACCCTAATAAGTCCGCTTGTTCTGGAGAGGTCAGTTTCTTCCTCTTTTCTTGTTTCTTATTTCCATACACACGTGAGTCTTGCACTTGTCCTTTAGGTGGGAGTTGGAAGGGCCTCCCTCCCACACACTTCCCAGGAGTCTGACTCCTGTACCCTACTAAGTGTCTGTTAGTGCAAGATCAACCTCCACATGCCTGCTTCCATGCTCCGAAGAGAACTAGAATATTTAAAGCACAGAGGCCTGGATAGAGCAGGGAGGGTGGGTACCAAGCAATTTTAATAAACTTTTCTTCTTATTATTATTTCCCCAAGGTGCTAAGACGCAGGTATGGTTTGATTTTGTTTCTCTTGCTATTGATTTTTTCGGGGGGAGGTTCAGTGATGTCTTATTGAGAGAAAATTCCAAATCAAGGAGTTTGAGCTTCCCTGTGTAATTTCTTCCTTACTGTGTGTGTTGTCCCATTCAGGCAAATCTCACTGGGGCAATCGAGTTGCTCTTATCGAACTTCCCATGCTCCATCATTCTCCTTGAAAGTACCGGAGTCGTCGATGATGAAGGGACTTATTTTTCACGTACAGAAACCTAAGCTGCTAGTCCCCAGCACAGAAGGAGTAAGAGAGTGAAATTACAGCCCGCAGGCAGCTTGCATCTTTCCCCAACAGTAAGCACACACCGTGTTATGAATAATAAAACCATATCCTTGTAACTCACTTTCTCAGGAGTGTGGAGCAGTTTTGCCAACACAATCATATCAATTCTTACAATATTTATATAAGGCAGGCAGGAGGCACCATGTCTCTCCGGGACTCCATCAGCCTTTATACGCAAGAAGGCCAGCCCTGTCGTCTCAGCAGCTCTTGGCTCAGTAAGTCCTTGTCCTCTCCTGTTTCATACTGTCTTCATAAAAAATACACTATGTGGATGGAGATAATAGAGAATATTAAAATGTTTTGCTTTACCAGCTGAGAAAGAGGAAACAAGATGTGTTTCAGAGATGCATCTGAGAAGGACCAGACATATTCCAGACACTAAGTGCACCTCAGCCATCTGCTCCTGCAGCTCTGTCTCTTCTGCTCTTGGGCTGCCTGCGCATCCTGTGCTGGACAGATTCCAGCTGGTCTGATCATTAGGGGCACATCCCTGGGAGCTCAGGGGAGCCAGACAGCAGGGGCTCCCTGCAGATCCACAACAAACACGTGCTATTTTTCCATGTGTTTGAACCAAGGCTGAGGACTCTGCCTCTGCAGAATGTAGTTCCTCCATCGGCCACTTTCTCCCATCCTCTGAGTCTGAGTCCTTTCTTTGGTGTCCTCACATGTTCCTTCCTGTCAAGTCCCTCGAAGACTCTTCCTTGCTCTTTTCTTCTCACCAACTTCCATCTATCTTTTTCGCCTTATTTATATTTATTTATTTGGTCTCAGGAAGAAAATCCTTTAGTACAAGGTGGTCCAGCATTTCAATAGTGTGACTGCACAGAGCCTCACAGATCTCACTGATTTGCTAACCAACAGATGATCACAGATGAGCAAGCAGGCAGCCAGGGTAAGGGGAAAACCATTTCTACTGATTGCAGTGTGTTCGTCAGGCTAGGTGTGTGGTGCTTCATTTTACATTTTTTATGTATCTATATATGCATGGTGTGTGTGTGTGTGTAGTGTATGGGTGCTCAAGTTTGTGGGTGCCATAGCATGTGGCCAGAGGACTACCTTGGGCTGTCAGTCCTCTCCTTCCAACTTAAGACAGGCTCTCTCTGCTGGTCACCTTGTATAGGTCAGGCTGGCCGGCCTGTGGGCTCCTAGGGTTCCCCTGTTGATGCCTCCCATCTCATTGTAAGGGCATTGGGACTATATATGCTCACTACTATGTCTGGCTTTACATAGGTTCGGAAGATTCAAACTCAGGTCTTCATGCTGGTATGGTACTTTACCCACCAAGTCACCTCTCCAAACTTCATTTTACTCTGCTGAAATAAAAAAAGTGGTTAGAATAAATCTTCCTCTAATTGCTGAGTATTCTTGGGCTTGCTGTTTTGTCTGTATTTATTCTTGTGAAAGAAGTTTAACAAGTTTTGGAGCATATGTACTTTATTTACTCATCATCTGTTCATTCACTCATTCATTGGAATGGAACCCAAGGCCTTAATCATGCTAGACAAGCCCTCTGCCATTGAGCTATACCCCCAACCCTAAATATACTTTTGAATCAAAAAAATATATATAACAAATTATAGAGGTTCTCAAATTGCATGTAAGTTATTTTCATTTAATGTATCAGCAAACCTCTCCTGGAATTTTTAAAAATGCCCTTGTTTTCTCTTTAGCAGATAGTGCTGGATACCTGCTTCCCGGCTACCCCCTCCCATCACAGCTGGAGGGAGAGGTGTGGGAGGACCTTGCTGCTCCTTGTCACTGTAACCCAGCTCTAGCACGGTACCTAGTGCATAGCAGGGACTCTATGAGGTTTTGTTGAATGACCACCTGAGTTGCCGTGAGAGGTATCTAAAAACCCAGTGTGGGATTCCAGAGTACAGGAGAATTCTACTGGAACAAGAGAAGACCAGAGAGGGGGACAGTTTTGTGATCTTGCCCAGACGCCTCAGTCCATCTACCATCCAAACAACTACATTCTGTTCACCACACTCACCATTTGTAGAAACTTTCCCTTTGTGTCAGATACAGTATTAAACTCTAGGAGCACCAGAGCACATAGGACATTGTCTGTTCCCAAAGAGTTCACCATGTAGTAAGAAGAGAAATTGCTTTTTAAACTAAAATCTTGTACTCTAATGTCTTAAATATTGAACTTCATGAACCAAATCAATGTTTTGTAAAAATTATTATTGTGTGCATGTGCATGTACATGTGTGTATGCACATGTGTGTATGCATGCATGATGTATGTGGCAGGAGTACACATGCCATGATGCATGCGTGGAGGACAGAGGACTTTATGGGGTCTATTCTCTCTACCTTCATGTGGGTTCCAAGAATTGAAATCAGGGCGTCAGACCTGCATGTGAGTGTGTTTACCCAGTCAATGTTGGTTTTTTATTTTTTTTAATGTATAAAAGTGTTTTGTCTGCATGTATGCATGTATGTGCACCACAGGAGGAAGAGCAGGATAAGGGGCTGGAGAAATGCCTCAGCAGTTAAGAGCACGGGCTGCTCTTGTAGATTACCTGGGTTTGGTTCCCAGCACCCACATGACAGCTAACAACCATTCATAACTACAGTTCCAGGGGATCTGACACCATCTTCTCACCTCCATGGGCATTGCGCAACACAGGTACAGTCAATACACTCATACACATAAGATAAAAATAATAAATAAAATATTTTTTTTAAAAAGAAGTTGGATAATGACCACTCTGTGTTTCTTAAATCTTGCACCGGGAACAGCACACAGCAGCAGTCCACACTCTCAGGCGCTGTCTGGGGAATGTTATTTAGGCAGATACCCCTTCCCCTTCCCCTTCCCTCAGTGGCCCTTTGCCTGTTTCAGTTCCTCAGAGCTGCCCCGGAGTCTCTGATGGCCATGGTCACCTGAAACCAGCAATCTTTCTCATTCATCACAAAAAGGGCTTCCTTCTCATGAAGGTCAGCCACGATGTTACTTTAGGGAAAATCCATCCTCCTTCTAAGCAGGGTCCCAGGAAGAGAGAAGCACAGGGCTTTGGTGAGCATCTAGAGGAACCTTCTGTTCAGACCAATTAGCTCATGCACTTGTGCTCTATTTCCTGCCCTGCCACCAGGAGGTCTCAGCAGGACACAGCTGGCCCATTACAGAACTCAGAATGGGACTTGAGTGAAACCGGAAACAGGTAGTCTCCTATCCAAATGTTGGACCTGTTCTCAGGGTCTCTGAGAAATGACTGTAGAGTTCATGTTCTGATGGGTAACAAAGAGCTCTCTATCTCTGGAGAGCGTCTTTTCCAATATGAGACCTCTGGTTTGTTAGAGATTTTTATAGAAGGTTGTTTTCGTATACTGAGCTCAAATCATTCTCCTAGCCACTTCCTCTTTTACCTCTTCCGCCCTTCCCACAACGTCTAGTTGTTCTTTGCTCTTCCTCTGTTTAAAACAAAACCCACTTATTCCTCCCTCCTCACTACTCCTCAGCTATTTGAAGACTCGAAGATAGTTCCTGTCTTTTCATTGGCCTGTTTCCAAGTACTCTCCCAGCCTCCCACCATGTGCATTTATGTGGTTTCTAGAGCCGGGGGCATTGAAATCCTTCCTCTCTGCTCTCAAGACTGTTGGTCATGAGACATCTTGATGACAATGCTTTGAGTGAATTTCATTCCAGTTGCCTTTGACCAGCACTTGGCATTTCTACTTTGGTTTGAGTATGGTTGGTCTGCTCTGAAACTTGTGTGTCCAAGTCCAGCTGCCATTTCATAACACTGGACAGCGAGACCTGGGGGAGGTTAGGTTAAAAGAGATGCAAGGGAGTAGATTGTTATAAAATAGATTCTCCCCTTAGAGCCTGTCAGTTCTGTACTTTTTCTCCTCCCACTCTCTACCTTGAGTTGGAGCAGCCCAAGCCCACTCTAGAAGCCCACAGGAGTCCAGCAACATGCTCTTAAACTGTGCTACCCCAGAACAAATGTACTTCTTTCTTTTCTGAATTACCCTGTGTCAGATACACTCTTGTCTGAACTGAAGGCAGACTAAGGCAGTTGCCACAAGTTGTTATCTGGACACTATATTTTTATTGAATGGAACCTACAATTGCATGACGGTTTTCAAACAACCGCTTCTCTCTATTGGCTCATGTAAGCCCTTGCCCAAAGAAAAACTCCAAATATTTTGAAACTAAGAATTTCAGTTAAACTAAGTCTTCCTGTTATGCTCTCTGCGCAATCAATTTATTGACCTAGATGTGTCTGCCCAGTATCAGCCATGTTGACATAAAGGTGTTGTTTTCTTCAAATTAGTCCCAAGCTAATTTCTGGCTTGTCCTTCTAACCCAACCCCCATCTGTTTCCTCTTGCGGCCACCTAGAATATGGGCTCTAGCATCGGCAGCCCCACCCAGGGTAAAACAACACCTCTGCTTCTTTTTAGTCTACTTAATCACAGAGACTGCAGGAAGTCACCTCCTAATGGTAGTTGAATGACTGAATGAAAAAATACATTGCGTGGAGTTTTACTATCAATGGTGTTTGCCAGAATAGTCCAGTGTTGCCATCTAATGAATGGACTCCTTTATGTTCCCTCCCTTCAGATTTTTGTCTGTCAAAGAACATGAATCCATTTTAATCATGGAAAATTCCCATACTCCCAGAGAACTTCGAGCAATTTTCTTTTAAAGAAAAGAGCTGGGAAACTCAGCGTGCTCATCTTTGTGACTTAGTTGCTCAGTCTACTTTCTGAACACACCCGGATGGGAATATTAACTCCCTAATATGTTTGCATAACCATAAGATTTTGACAAAATAGATTGAGCATGATCATAGCCTGGGGAACCAGTGACTGAGAATCAGTATGGTTGGAGCTGTTACTCTGAGTGCTTTATCCTCAGGGTACTCTGTGCCCAGTGGTTCTTGGGAAATCCTTGCACATTATAGAAAGAAGCAAATACTTGTGAGAGTGGAGGGGGAGGAGGGCAGGCTTTTTTATTCATTCTGATTTTGATGATTGCCCAAGCTCATCTTCTCTTATTAAGGTCAGGTAAATACTTTAAAGATTGGTGATGCTTTCATACCATCACCCAATCCTTGAGGGTGCTGGTATTTCAGATTTATTGAGACTGATAGCTTGCTCAGCCTTGGATGCCTCTGAATTCAGGCATGTTTCTAGGAGAGGCTGATAGTGACCAGGTAGAACAAAATCTATGTACACAGAGTCCCTTGATTAGGCTGGGTCAGACTGCTGCATGGTATCCACACATGTTTGGCACCGATTTAGTGGGCTTTGTAACAGTGCAACACAAGAAGAAATTAAAATGCTGAATCATTTCACTCTTCCTTACTGTCTGGGCTCTTCCAAAACAAGCATGAGAATACTCAACACCTTGGCCACTGGGGATGGACAAGTGAGCTTTGTTTCCTCTTTGATGAAATCTCCTAAACCTTAGAGCCAAGAGGCATTCATAAGGACACGAGATAATGACTCACTAAATTGGAGTAAGGCTTATGCTGGATATGGTTCAACACCCCTTATTAAAAAGAAAGCCATGCAGTCAGTGGAAACATAGCCTAGCCTCCTGCTCGTTGGTGCCTGCTTTGGCACTGTGGAAATGACTGGGACGTGCAAGGGAAACTGTTAGAAGGGAAGCCTCTAGGATGGGGAAGCCAGGGAACTCCAGCCTGAACTCCAGAGTCTCCCAGCAGTTAACCACCCTCCTGCTCTGCAGCCTGCCCGAAGACACCCATGATCCTGGGCTCTGGCAAGACATAATTAAAAAGGCCTGCACTGGATCAGCTAGACATGGGTTAGAAGCCCAGCCGTACCACTTACAGGTAGGATGTCATGAGCAATACACTGTTTCTTATTTTAGGAAGATTTTGGTTTTGGTTTTTGCAGTCTTGGGATAGAACCCAGGGCCTTGAGAAGGCTAGACGAGTGTTCTACTACTGAGCTACAATCCCAACTCTGATGTCTCTTATTTTAAAATAGAGATAATGGTATTTTTTAAAGTCTGTTTGGAGAAATAAACCAATTAGTGCCTAAGTGCTTATCACAGAATCTGGCATACAGTAAAAGGCAGTAATCCTCACACCCTTATCTTTAAGGATACACTTCAGGACCCCAGTGGATGCCTAAAACCACAGATGTCACTGAATTCCGTATTTACTGTTCTTTCTTATAATGTTTGATTATAAAGCAGACACACTAAGGGATTAACAACCATAACCAGTATTAAGATAGACCAATTACAATAACGATATGCAAGAAGGACTAGTCTTGCACTTAGAGAGCACCATTAAATAAAATATGGGCTACTTGAAGCAAGCACTGTAACAATGTTGCAGTAGCTCTGACAGCCATTTTGGTGACTAAGGCACTAATAGGTGGATAGTATACACAGCCTGGATATGCTGCACAAAGGGATGACTGACATCCCAGACAAGACAGAGCAGTATGTTGTACAATTTCATCATGCTACTCAGCAATTTCAAACTTATGAATCGTTTGTTTCTGAAATTTTCCAGTTAATATAGTCACATCACAGTTAATTTATATGACAAAAGGAGACTATAGACAAGGAGGAAACAACTGTATTAAAATGCTTTTAAAGAAGAATTAACTAACATGATCAACAGACATTATATATACACACAAATAGGTCACAATGAATTCTATTGTTTTCTATAAGTAATTTACAAATTAAAGAATTAATTAGGGGCTGGAGAGATGGCTCAATGGTGAAGAGCACTGACTGCTCTTGCAGAGGACCCAGGTTCAGATTCTAGCACCCATGGCAGCTAACAGCCATCCATAACTCCAGTTCCAGGGGATCTGACGCCCTCTTCTGACCTTTACAAGCATCACATAACACAGGTACACTTATATACCTGCAGGCATTATATATACATAAACAATAAATATATGTTAAAGAATCAATTGTCATTATTAAGATAGAAGCAGAATTCAAATATATTTTTAGGAGAAGTTTTTCCCAAAGACTTAAGTGTATTAATGGGTTACTGCTATGTGCTTAACCAGCACTGTACTCCATGGACCATATAAAGAGAGAAACAGTTCAACATCCCCACTGTCCTCTGGGTTTTCTTTGTTTGCAGTGCTCCAATCATTAGGAAACTGCAGACAGACTTTCAGAAGTAGCCACTGAAATCTACAAACAAGAATCCATATCATAATATTTGTATTTATTACTACTCTGGAAATTCTCTGGCATCAAAATGTTTCTAAGAGTAATGTCCAGAAGGGCGTGCCTGCTGTGTTCCCTACCAAGTCTTGGCTGCTTCTGGAAAAGATCTTAAGTCACCCAGTCAAATGATAAGCTTAGGAACACAGTGCTTGAACTGCAAGAGAGGACGGGACAGGTGGTACAGGTCTCCCGCTGCTTGGGGAGCTGAGGTAGGAGGAGCCCCGGTCAAGACCTTCTTGGGCTACTTAGTGAGAAGCAGTTTCAAGACAAAAAATTTAAAATGTTTGAGGATATAGCTCGGTGGTAGAGTGCCTGTCTAGTATGGGTAAAGCTCTAGATTCAATCACTCATGCTGAAAAAAAAAAAAATTAAAAAGGAGTAGAGCCCTAAATATTCTATAGGCCAAATGATCACCTCGCTGATGGGGAGCAGCATGTCAGAAGAGCTATAGAGCACTGTCATAGAGTCCCGCTGGCTCTGGTGTCTATTTAGGAGCTGAAGATGTCTGGGCGCTTGCAGCAGCGTGTGCGGCTGATTGCTAGTTACTGAGTAAATTATTAAGAGGAACTGAAAAAAGACAACTGCTTGAGCCTGGTTTGTGCAAGGAGAGAGGGGGTGTGCAACACAAGCAGAACTAGAGGGAGAGAGACCTAAGATGTCCTGTTCTCCTCTGAAACAGATCTGGCCTCTTTAAGGCACAGACCACAGAGGCTACCACAGAAAGGAAGACCCCCAGAGCTGTTGTCTTCCTCTTATTTATTTATTTATGCATGTTTCTTTGTTTGTTTTGTTTTGAGACAGGGATTGTCTCATAGCCACAGCTGACCTAGAATTCATTACGTAGACCAGACTGACCTCCACCTTACAGAGATCCACCTACTTCTGCCTCCCAAGTGCTGGAATTAAAGGCATGCACTACCATGGCCAGCTTGAGCCCATTTTCTTTAATAATGAAGCCTCTTTTTCTTAGTTACTCTGAAATCGGTTTGTTTGGAGTTGTAAACCAGTCCCAAAGACTGCAGAATAAGATGGGGCAGACGTAGGCCTGTGTTTGCCAACTGGGTCAGCATTGGAGTGGACCCAGCCACTTGAGCTCCCAGAAGAAGGGGTGACCACTCCACTGCCAACCCCAGGGAACAGGCAGGCCCCTTTTACTTGGACCTGGTTAGCAGAGCAGGGACAGACTGAGGGGGACCAAGGCTGTAATTTCAGTGTGAAGATAATAAGCAAACAGAGCACAGCATTCATTCATAAGCCCCTGAAAACAACATCCATAATTTACTCCTTACTCCCAGATACCCCTGCTGAAGGCAGCCCCCAAGTCCTCAATGTCTCTGGACATCACAGTCTCTGTTGACCCCCCTTCCTGCCAGTGAGTTTCTCCCAGCTCCCCCTGGCTCACAGAGAGCTAAGTCCAGGAGCTTTCCCCAGGACACAGGGCCTTACCTCTTCCATATTGGCTGCTGGGACTGGGAAGAACAGCCAGGCACTGGAAGGAAAGGAAGAGGCCTCTCTGATAGTGATGTTCATTCTTTCTGAGATAAGCTCCAGAGAACATCACATTCCCTCCTTAAATCTAGACAAGGACATTAGGTCTTTCTTTCCTGCTCTGGTGGTCAGTATGACAAGATAGCAAAGGTAACCTAGGGTCTTCTGTCCACCCAGGAGCTGCCTGCAATGTCTGCTGAGCTGCACCCAGGAGCTGCCTGCAGTGTCTGCTGGAGCTGCAAGCAGACAGGTACACACTGTCTCTGTCTGTTCATTTTGCTTTCTGCATAGGGAGATTCATTTGGAGTTATTTATTTAAAAGCTGGATTAGGAATCTCTGTAGGGGAAGCAGAGCTCTCCTGAATAGGGAAAAGTAGAGGAATTCCTTCCAGGCTGCTTTCTACATGGAAGTTATATATGCCTTGAGGAAGAAGATTTAGATGGGGTGACAAAGGTAGGCTTTCCCTGAACACTTCATGGCTGGGCTACTAGAAAAAAACAAAATACCCTGGGCAGGGTGGTGAAGACGGACCCCATGCTCCATAGTCCTGCTCAGGGCTCCTGGATGGCCTCACAGAACACTGAGCTGCTTCTCCTAGTGTCCTGGATTCTCTCATTAGAGTGGCTCACCCAGGGAACATCTTGAGTTTCTGCCATTTGGAAGCAATAGGAATGGTCCTAAGGCTTGCTCAGCTTCTCTGGTAGCCCAGGTTGGGAAGTAGATGACTCTGCCCTAGGCACAGCCTTCCATTCTCAGGCACAACAGGTAAGACTCAGAAAACAGTACCTGCTCACCACACTGCATCCCTGCTCACACAGAGGAGTCCGCTCCATCCAGGGGTCTCTGTAATATGTCTTTTCTCTGTGTGAGAACATGTAGTCATGACACAGTTTGGCAAATAGCCCAACTGTAGGACCATTTTTCACCAATGCTTCTAGGAAAGATTGTGCTCTTTCTGGACTCTAAAGAGAACGGGGAGATGCTCCCTAACCTTGGAGACTGACCAGGAAGCAGAGATAAACAAGCATTAACCTGAACCCAGAAGGAGAAGTACGTAAGAGCATCCACTTCTGAGAACTGACCTTCACAGATGAGAGGCTGAACAGTAGCCATCTGCTTAGGATCCTGGAAGGGAGTGGCTGACCGTCAACCCACCCCAATGCTTATGCAGACACCTTGTGGAATAGAATAGATACAAGAGGTCAGAAAGCTAGAGGAATTTTCATGCAACACACTCTCAAAGCACTGTTTTCGTGGGATGACTTGAGGGCTTTGCAAATGGATTGTAACCTTAAGCGGAGGAAACCCTTTCCTCCCTGATGTTGTTCTTGGTCAGTGTTTTACCACAGCAGCAGAAAGCAAACTAGGACATTTATTTAATGTAGGTTTTGTGGGACACAGAAGCCTTCAGAAATGAAGATTTGAAAAATGAAAACAACAAGGAAACGTGTTGCGACTTGATGCTCAGATTAGATAGAGGAGACCATTATATAGAAGGATTTAGCAACACCTGTTCAGATTCTTCTGTGTCCCTGTGCCTTCAGAGATTAGGACATCTTTTCCTCTAGGTGTGGAGGGGTAGGTATCATTCACATGAAAATCTTATGACCTACTTTAGACCAAAGCCTGAGAATTTCTTTACGGTATGATCCAGGGAAAGGGCAAGACAGTATCAGAGATCACACTGTCTTCGGTGTTCTCAAACACCAAGGTGCTATGTTTTAGAGTAACATGTCCTGGAGCCCCTCATTAGCCAGCATGGTGCAGATGATCTACCTCAGTCAAGGTTGCTGTAAGGTGCTCTTAGAGCCCTTTACCCTTACAATGACCCTGAAACATACATGTGTCTCTCCAGATACTTGTGTGACTGAGAATGTGGCCAGGCAGATCTTAAGAGAAGAGATAGCATGTGAGTTGGGCCTTGAAGCAAAAATAAGAATTTTCTAGTTTAAAAAAAAAAAAAGACATGGTAAAAACCTTCAAAGCCGAATCTGAGGGCACAAAGGAGGTTTTGTCAAGCAGGAATGGAATGGCCTTCTTGCCATCTTCAACTTGCCAGAGCAGAGCAGGGAGGGTCCTAGGAACACATTCGGTTCATATGTCTTTTTAGAGACACACAAGCTGTAGCTGAAGAAGAACAAGTGAAATTTCTGGGCATAAATAGATAGCTGGTTGGTAAAGAGAAACCTGAGGTTGCACAAAGACCTGTTATGAATTAGGTGAATGTGCAACCTCATAGGCTTCATACACAAACATTTCATACAGAAGCATGGAATTGTGTATGAAAATGAAGAGGGCGTGGGCTGAAATGATTTACAGAGGACTGTGCTACATCACTGTAACAAATGCCAGAGAAAATAAACATATGAAGATGGAAGGATTATTTGGGCTATGGCTCTGAAGTCCTCCATCCATTGGCTGGCCTTCTCTCTTAGGGCCTGTGACCAGACAGGACATCCCAGCAACAACAAAACCTCTTACTTCACAGCCAAGAAGCAAAAGGGAGAAAGAAGAGACTGAGCTCTCAATCCTGTTTCAGGGGCACACCCTCAATGATCTGAGGCCCTCCTCTTCAGAGCCCCCCAAAGAGTCCACTGTCTTCACACTGTGACATCTTGGGACCGAGGCTTTAACATATGGACCTTTGGGGTACCTTCAAGATCCAAACTTTAGAAAAGACTTTTAGGACTTTGGGGATCATCTCTTTCAACCCAACAATATGAGTTAAGGAAAAGACAATTTGGGTGACTGTCCTAGTTTTCTTCTCTATCACTGTGATGAAACACTAACCAGAAGCAACCTGGGGGAGGAAAGGATTTATTTCATTGTACAACTCCCAGGTCGCAATCACTCAGAGAAGTCAGGGCAGGAACCAGGGAGGAAATCTGCTGGTTGAAAACCTGCTTCCCCTGGCTTGCTCAGCTAGCTTTCTTATGCCGCCCTGGCCCACCTACCTAGGAATGGCACCCCCCACAGTGGGCTGGGCCCTCCCACATCAATCAGCAATTTTTAAAACATGCCCCCACAGACCTGCCCACAGGCTAATCTGATGGAGAAAATTCTTCAGCTGAGGTTTTCTCTTTCCAGGTATCTCTAGTTTGTCAATTTGACAAAAACTAAGCAGTACAGTGGCTAAGAAATCTGTCTCTTGAATTTTTATGCTGAGCACCTTTGATTGAAGAAGTAAGTCTAAGTCAGAAAAACATGGAAAAACATCTGTGCCTACAACTAATTAAAAAGCTGTGTGATCAACAAACGCCCTCCTCCCTTACACGCAGAGAACAGCTCATTACTGTCGTTAGAAGACATCCTGGAAACCTTTCCCCTAGGGGAAGCTCGCTGAGCATCAATTATCTGCACCCACAACAGCAGCATGCTATGTTATTTGTGCATTTGGAGGATTTTTACTGGCTATAGCCCCAATTTTCAGAATAGAAAGCTAGATCCATATCTCCATTCATCAAATGAGACTTCAGAGATTTCACATCACATCTACCAACTCTTCTGTAGATTGGCACAGGCAAATGGCATCAGTCTGAATGCACTTTGCCTCTTACCAATGGGACCAGGAGCTTGGAAACAGGAAGTGACATCACAAGTGCTCTCCAAGTGGCTTCCCTGGTTTCAGATTATTGCTTTATCCTCTAGTGGGTGGCTCTTTGCTGGGGGTGGTTTCTCTAGTTGCCACAGGATCCATCTGTTGACAATAATGTGTGATTTCCTGGCAAGGTAGGGGAAGAAAATTAACCAAAGGAATCTGACAGCTTTGAGAATTCATTAGAAGCTTTCGAAACTCAGAGAAAAAAGCAGGGTGTCAAGGAAAGGCCAGTTTACCACTTTACCAGCAACTCAGGGCTTCAGCACAGGAGGACTCACCTGCAGCAAGACCTGATGAAGGATGGACCATGCTGCTTGCAGCTCCCAAACAGAAGGTCCCATCGCAAGCTCTTTTCCAGCATCACCTTAAGATTTCCCAACTGAGGTTTACAGCCCTCTCTAACACCTCCACAGAGCACCAGTCATTCTCTACACCCCTCTACCCTTTTCACTGAGCATGCGTAGGCAGGAGCTCCCTCACTGCAGGTAGGAAAAGACACTGGGTGCCAGGTAGCTCAGTGGGTTAATTCCACAGTCATCATTGTAGGGTTGCAGAGAGCAACGTGAACTTTAGACAAGGGCTGATACGTGTTTCCTTCATCTTGATTTGTAGATTCTACGTTGTCAAAGAAATGAATGAGGAAACACAGACTGGGTATGACATGGAATTTACAGTTTTTGTGTTTTGACTCAGACTTTTTTTTACCATGTTCTAAAGTTATCATTTCTGGTTTTCCTCCCAGTCTGGTGGCCTTACTATCTAAGTCACATGCAAGTTGACTCAGCGGCTTTCCTGTCCCTGCCAGAAGTTTCCCTGGACACAGCTCTTCCTTTCTTAGGGCAGCATTCTTGAGGTCTTCCTACAAGATGCCCCAGAAAGACCAGTGTCTGCCTCTGTTCGCTTGCTTCTGCCCTCAGTGTTTCTTATGCTTTTCTCTTTCAATAGACCATATTCGTTTTCTTCTTAGAATAGTAATGTGTAGTCATTATTTTAAAAATCGCAGAAAGACGCATAAACAAATAAACAGAAAAGAAACAAAAATTCTTCCAAGTTTTGAAAGAGCCTTGTGGTCATTTCCACCTCATTCTGTTTCCCTCCCTCCCTTCACCCCCCAGCCTCACAACTCACAGTCCTGTCCCCTAAAGGGTTCTCACGTGTGTTCTCTCTCATTTTCAGGTCTCTTTCTCTTCAGGGACAAATATTAGCATAAGGGTTAGCATACTACAACCCAATTACTTTTCAATCATGAATAACCCCAAGCAGATTGGGGTTATTGTTAATTTGCATAATTTTGGCAAGAGAATGAGAGACTGCAGTGGGAGACTGTGGAGTTCTGGTGTGCTTTAAATGCAAAAAACAAATAAAAAGGTAAAATATGATAGGAGGCATGTGGAGATGTAACAAAGCAAGAGAAACTTCCAGATTTCTGTAATCAAGAGTTCTGTTCTTCCCAGGCACAGAAACATGGACAAAATGACTTCCCACAATCCCTTAGGGCCTCTTATAATGTAATGCACTTTCAAGACAATAATGATGCTTATTGAAAGAGCTCTTCCTTAGCAGAAGGGGGCTTTGCCAGACTGTCTTCCTGGTGGGAACCCTGCCTGGGTCAAGTGGAGAGGCTGATGAACTTCAGCAGACACACCATTCTCAGCCTCCCAGGGAGCTGGCAGGCTCCTCGCACTCCCCCAATGTATTCTCAAAAAAATTCACACTAATAGCCATCAGTGGGCTAACACATGCCTAGAAAACAGAACAGAATAATTAAATTGCTGCTCTCTCAGAATAAGCGTGCTGTCTAATCACTGTAAGAGCTCAAGAATCTACTGTAGATTTTATTTACTATATGAAAGGAGCTGGACTAGATACATACAACTGCGTGCATCGTAGGATCAAGGTCAAAATTAGATGAAGAAACTTCATTGTTGAGGGAGCACAATCTATGTATAGCATCACTAGATTTACTCAGAGAAGATGAAATGGATGTTCACCCAGGTATCAGAGAGCCACAACTTTTCACCCCATAGTCATCTTGAAGCAGGATTACGCAACAAATTATATTTCTGCTGCAGTATGAATATGTTTCCCCAAATTCTTGTGTTGAAAACTTAATCCTAAAATTCTTTTGTTGATGATATTTGAAGGTTTGGCCTTGAGGTAATTAGAATTAGATGAAGTCATAAGGGCAGGGCCCCTCGATGGGATCAATGGCTTTATAAGAGGGGGAAGAGAGGCTTGAATGGGCATGCTTGTCCTGCCCTACCATGTTATGTCCTCTGCCATGGGATGACACAGCTGCTCAGTCTTGAACTCCAATCTCTAGAACTGTAAAAATTAATCTCTTTTCTTTATAAATGACCCAGTCTGTAGTGACCTATTACAGCAAGACAAAATGAGCTGAGATACACTCCCAGAAAGGAAATGACCTTCATAAAGTATGAGACCATGGGGAACTTTACTGAAGACCATTAGAGAAGTAGAGAGGAGTTTATAGAGCACAGCACATAGCTTTGCACTCCAAAATGTCTAATCACACATCTGCCTCTTATTCTTTCTTATTTAAACCAAGGGCAGTATCAAACGCTTGTAATCCCAGCACTCAGGAGGCTGGGGCAGGAGGATGGCAAGTTCAAGACCAGCCTGGGTTATATAGTATAATCCTATCTCCAAAGACAGACAGACAGACAGTGACAAAGCCATGGAGAGAGAGAGAGAGAGAGAGAGAGAGAGAGAGAGAGAGAGAGAGAGAGAAACAGACAGAGAGAGAGGTTTCAAAATAAAAATTAACCAAGCATAGTGGCACATGCCTGTCATCCCAGCAATACTCAGAAGAGAGTGGAGAATCACAAGATCAAGTCCTGTCTGGGCTACATATTGTGATTCTGTCTCAACAAACAATTGCTCTTGAAACTGTTCATTTAACAACATGTATGGGAGTTAACATCTGCTGCAACAATGAATTGAAACTATCAGATCTGGGGTACTGGACAAAGACATGGTTGTGATCCTGGAGGCAAGCTCCAGGCAAGGAAGTATGGTTAAGGAAGAAGGCAGAGGGCAGAACCTCACTGCAGTCTGAAGCAGCATGCAGAATGGCAGAAGATGGAACCTTGCTGGGTTGTGAAAGGAGTGTTGTCTTGGTTAGTAGAAAAATGGAAAGCTCGTAGAGAAGGCTTTATTGGTCTGGCTTCCATTGGTCAGAGAACATATGTTCAGCATTCTCCATCCAGAATCCTGTCATACATTTGCAAACAAAAATAGCTTACCACCCATTTTCCAGTCAGTCTTTCCTCACTGGACCTCTTTTCTATGATGCAGTTTGTCTTTTCCTTCCTGCCAGTCTTCTTTGGATTCTCTCAAGTGTTTCCATATCTGGACATATGGTTTCTCTAAGAGAGGAAAAATAACTTCCCCCTTCTCAAATGCAAATTTAAAGTATGTCTAGGATATTCAGATCATTCTAGAATACTCTTGTATCCTTCCTCTCCCATCCATTGCAATACATATCAATTGCATACTTTCGGGCCTGAGGTTTGTAATGAGGTCTCCCCTCTTTTTCTGTATTCTTACCAGCTAACCTCTCTAGACAGCCTTCACATGCACCGGTGTCCGTTTGTTCTAGCATGCCACTTTGCATTTACTGCCCCGTCATTACTGGCCAGTGTTCCTTTGTTTTATTCTTTTGGGTTCATATTTTACTGTAACTCTTCCATAAGATCTGGATTCTTTCTCCTTCTGCCTCCCCAAAGGTCTAGTTCTAGAAAAAAGGTGCTTGGAATGCTCTGATTGCAATTTAAACAATATATTAACTGGCACTGGAGAGGCGGCTCAACAGTAAGGAGCACTGGCTGCTCTTGCAGAGGACCTGGGCTCAATTCCCAGCTTGTACACGGCAGATAACAAGTGTCTGTAACTCCAGTTCCAGGGATTTCACACCCCCTTCTGACCTTTGAGGGCATTGCTCAACAAGAGTGTACTTACTTACATGCAGGAAATACACTCATACACATAAAATAAAAATAATAAATAAATAAAATATTTTCTAAAGCAATACATTAAGCCAAGCATGGTGGCAGATGCCTTTAATCCCAGCACTAGGGAAGCTGAGGCAGACAGATGTCTGTGAGTTTCAAGACCAGCCTGGTCTACATAGTGAGTTCCAGGCCAGTTGGGACTACAGGAAGACCGTGTCTCAAAAAGACCGGGGGAAAAAAAAAATACACTAACTGGAAACCTTAGAAGCATTTGCAAGACCAGTCGTGGGGATAACTTACATGTCAGCTACCTGTGTCAACCTGATTTCTGATTAGGAGCTAATTACCTCTGAAAAGACTCTTTCCACTTCTTAAGGTCTAAGTCAGCTCTTGGGCTCCACTTGATTATTGCTGTCAGGATTTCTCTGTTTGTTTAGAAGGCTGTCAAAGACTCCTAGCCTCTTAATTCAGACTTTTCCATAATCTCTGTAAAACTGTTGCTTTTGAAACTCCTGCTCTCTTTCAGTTCTATAAAGTTAATTTCCTTCCTTCCTGATACAAATTTAATTTATTTTACTTACCCTTGTTGGGAAACTGATGGTGTTAATTAAATTAAGGACTTCACACTGATTTGGAACAGCTTTCTGGGAGGAGGGGCTGCTCAGAGTTTGGTAAGCAAACTCAAGAGAAATGAAGTGACAGGAAGACAGAAATAGGAAGCTTTATTTGAAACATGTAAACAGCCCCCAGGTCTAAAAAACTTCATTAACATGTGAATTTTAACACAGAGTTTTCTCTGGTGTAAAGCTCAGTTGCTGGGGAACTCAGAAAATGAGGCTGCTTTTCCTCTTTTTAAACCCCAGGTAGAGAAAGATGGTGGAGGAAATAGCACATGGACTTTGGCTTTTATTTTCTTCTGTTGAACAGAGAAGGGGAGAGATAAGTAAAAAGGTGAAAGAATCAGAGGAAAAGCTAAAAGCTAACTGTCCCTATGAGAACTTCATTCACCTAGGAGCTTGTTACATTTGGTGCATTAAACTTTCCCAAGAGCTTTTCTGCTATAGTGGAGATGTGAAATGTTTCTCTAAAAGACCCATGTGCTAAAGGCCTGGCCTGAAGCCCATGCCTGGGATGACTGGTATAGAACCTGTAGGGGGTGGGGCCAAGAGGGACGAAGTTAAGTCACCAGTGGGTATTGGTGCTTCTCTGCCCCTTCCTTTGCTTCACCATGCCAATGGATTGAACAGGCCTTCTTCACCGGAGACTCCCTCTGTGATGGTCTGTGCTACCACAGGCCCAGATCAGCAGAGACAAGCAACCATGGACTGAAACCTCTCATACCACAAGCCAAAATCAACATTTCCTTCCTGCCAGTTGATTTCTCAGATATTTTCTTTTTGAAAAAAAAATTTTTTATTTATTATTTTTATTTTATATGTATGAGTGTATTGCTTGCCTATATGTAAGTGCACCCATATTGTGCAATGCCCAAGGAGGTCAGAAGAGGGCATCGGATCCCTGGGAACTGAAGTTATGGACAGGTGTTAGCTGTCATATACATGCTGGGAATCGAACCCTGGTCCTCTGCAAGAGCAGTCAGTGTTCTTAACTGCTGAGCCATCTCTCCAGCCCCCTCACAGATATTTTCTTACAGTGATGAAAAGCTGACATGGTTTGCTGTTATGTTGTCTGTTTCTGTTATGAGTCCTATGGCAGAAGGACCGAGGCAGGAGAAGTTAGCTTATCTTGGGTAGTAGCACAACGAGACATGAGCCTGTGCCCATCTTTTTAGTAGGACCACCTTTACGTCATGCTATAATCCAATCTGCCTCCACCCTTCCATCAAAAAAGTAGAGCACAGCATCCAGGATAGAGACCAAAGGGCCCAAGAGGATGCAGTGAAGGTGTTATGCAATGCTTATTAGAGAGGATAACCTCCCTATGGAAGCTGTTTCTCCCACCGGCAGCTCATGACGCTGAATAACCCAGTGGAGGCAACCTGATGGATCCCATGGTGAGTGCCATGCTGGGAGACAGTTCAGTGCACTAAAGGAAGAGGGAACATTGGCAAGACAAATGAGGAACCAGATGGGAGATGTGTACGCAGCTGACTGACTTAATGGAAAAACACAGTCTCCATGCTCATTCATGTAGTCACTGATTTTTTTTTCCAACAAAAGTATAATTGAGCACAAACTAAGTGCTGGTTACTATAGCTAGTGGCTAGGTACACCAGGAAACTGGATGTGGTCCCTACCCAGGGCATGACTGAAGGAGAACAGAAACAACAACTCTGTGGATTTGGGCTAAGTTTAGCCTGGTGATAACTTAATTCTCCCAAAGCCACCCCTTTCATCCTTTGTTGGTTTGCTTGATGTCATTCAAACTCCACACCACTATGCCCTGCATCACATGCTCCTTTGCAACTTAGTTGCTAATTAATTTCTCCTATTCCAAAACATATCCTCAGATATCATGAGGATAGGGATCTGGCCTCTTCCATCCAGAAGATTTTGTGACATTTTTATTTTCTATTTTTGGTGCTGGGAATCATACTTGGGTCCGTGCTCATCCTAGGCACACATACTACCACTGAGCTACATTCCCAGCTCCCGATTTAGTGTCTGATTTTATTTTTGTCTTGAAAATATCTCATAGTCATAGCTCTTTCTCCCTCTTTGCTTTTCCTTTCCAATCTTGTGTGAGCCTCAGACCTTAAAGATGGTTTATTAGTCAGCTTTATATTACAAATATCTAAGCTAACCAATTTTTAAAAGGAAGGGTTTATTTGGTTTGTGGATTCAGCCCATTGTCCATTGGCCCAAATGCCTTTGGGGCCTGTGGCAAGACAAAGCATCATGGTGAAGCACATGGCGGGACAAGATGTTCTCCTCATGGCTTTTGGAAGTAAAGAACCCACCGTCCTATTCAAGGACTGGTCACTGGTCACATGCCCAGTGACCTACCTTCCTTACACAAGACCCTGCCTCCTAAAGGTTCCACCATCTCCTATTATGGGCTGGGGGCAAACCAATACCACATGGGACTGTGGAGGACAGTTATCCAAATCACAACAGATGGGTTCTTTCTTGGAAGAGGCTTTGAATCTCCTATTTTCATAACAACTATGTAACAGTGCTTCTGGGAGTCTTGTTCTTTCACTTCCAGGACTAGGGCAAGATCTTTCCGGAAACCTGAGGCCACCTGCCTCCCTGCAGTCAGCAGGACTTTGGGAAGCAGACTTAAAATGCTTCCACTGACCCTTCACCCAGTCTGAGACTCCACCATCAGATTTGCTCTTGACATTGTCACTTTATGAGCAACCTTACAATTAAAAAGGGAAAAAAAAAAAAAGGAAACAAGAAAATGAACAGGGAAAATGGAAATAGCAAGATGGTGACTCCTGAGTTGAGAAACTTATCAAGTTTTTTTTTGCATATCACGTATAATTTCACATAGCTTCAGGTTTCCTTTCAAATGCTTATAGGTTCTTGAGTCAGAACTAAATTTTAAATGAGAATGCCAGCCCTGGCATTTACTATCTGGATGATTATGGAAGGCCCACTCTTCACCTTTGCATGGCAGTTATGATTATTGACATATGAAGGGCAGGGCCAGGGGCAGGAAGAGGACCTGGGCCTGGCCAGGATGAGACCAGGAGCTGCTTCCTGATTACACTGAGGTTCAGCAGAGTCATTAAGACTCTGGTGCTGAAAGAAAGGAGAAAGCACACACTACTACCCCAGAGGCATCTCTGCCTGTCCTGCTGAGAGAAGGTCACAGCTGTGCCGGGTGCCGTTGGAGTTAAGTGCTCTGTGGATGAGCAAGGAGCTCCTGTACCCGGTGAACTACAGAGTATCTTCTCTCCCTAAGGATAGGACAGTTGAACCAAAGCAACCAGAACTGACTCTGGGCAGCACTGGAATTAAGGGGGCTGGAGAGAAGTTTCAGCAGTGAAAGAGCATGTACTGTTCTTCCAGAGGACCTGAGTTCAGTTCCTACCAACCACAACTGCCTGTAGCTCCAGTTCTTTCCTGGGGGTTCCAACACCTCTGGTTTCTGCACACACACACACACACACACACACACACACACACGCGCACACATAAAGAAATGGAAAAAAGAAATGCACACATACTTTGTAAACTGTAAATGTTTGACAACAAGAAGTAATTGTCAGTTCATCTACACAGTAGTCTCTTCTCCACAATCTCTCTTCTCAAAATTTCAATAATCTGTGGGCAACTGAAGTCAGTACAATAAGACTCTCTGAGAAGGGTCACAATCACACAACCAATTACAGCATATTGTTATGACACACTTTATTACTAGTTGTTATGGGCCTTACATATGAGTTAAATTTCGGCGTTGATAACTATATATGGGACAAAGCATGGCACATACAGGATCAGCACTGTTCGTGCTTTCATGCATCCCCTGGGACTGTGGGCAGATTCCTTGTGGATAAGGAGTGAGAAGGGACTACATACAGTAGTCCCAGGAAGCAGACATTCTAGAAGTTCTTGGTAACATTCTTTGTTTCCAGATAATGTCCTCCACATTCTCTGTACCTTGAGCTAGGAAGGAGGCAGAGCTCCCTGGCCTCGTAGTGCTGTCTTTGCACAGAATGATCTTGTAGGACAATCTGGAACCTGGCTTAGTTCATTATTGCTCTCTGTTTTCAGAATTCTCTAGGGCTGGTGACATGTGGTCAGATAATACAGAGTTACTAGTGAAATGTCTCAGGATATGGTTAGAGAAAAAATAAATCTGATTTTTCATCCTAGGAAGGAAGAAGGAGAAGAGTAAAAATAGATTCCATAGTTCAACTTAAGTGAGCCAATTCTGATTCTAACTAACAGCGGCATAGGACAGAGAAGGGAGCAAGCAGAAGGCATCTGTGTTCTCACAGTGCTGATGCCCTGGGAAGAGGACAGGAGAGAGGCTGAGCAGGGCAGAAGTTTCCGTGGAGCCCTCCGCCCTGTGTAGAGGTCAGCATTTCCCCTGCCGCTGCTGCCGGTTGATGCTTGATTCTTACACAGTAGAGGCCGTAGTTGCACCAGGAAGTAGACAACATATTGGGTGAGGAGCAGAGGTCCAGCCTCAAAGGTCCTCCTTCTGATGAGGAGCTGAACTCCTCCCCCTTCCTTTCTAAAGCCAACCCACTTGCCTGAGCTTCCAGGCATCTGCCAGAGTCTAAAAAGTTTGCCTCATGGCCCAGAATGACAGTGGTAACATTACAAGTGCATCATGGGAAAGGACCAGGTCAGCTGACAGAATCACCTTAAATTAGGCTTCCTGGGAAACATGTCTTGGGGTCAGGGAGGTGTTGTAGGAAGCTCCAAGTCCACCCCTTCCCCCTGACGCACACACACTTGGATCTTAACTTAGCAAGTGCTCTCAGCCACATTGGCCATGGTACACCCCTACATCGACCCCACACCCCGTCCACCTGGAGACTGCCCTCTAGTAGGAGTCCCATGGGTCATCCTTACCTGGGACTTCTCTGTTCAGTGTGGTCAAGTGGAAACATGACCAACTCCCCAAACAGAGAGCTCTGAGTTGGCATCTGTGCCACTTCTATCCCCATGACCACAGCTCTAGCCCAAGTGTTCAGATTGGATAGCTTTTGACCAGTTGTGGAAAAGCTGCAGAGACAGATTCTTTTCTAATTACAGTAATGAGGAATCCCAAGATGGAATTCCCAAGGTAACTGGTAAAACTTAGAGCTGACACCTACAGATGCCTTTATAGATTGCTTCTCATTCCAGCAAAAGCAGAGCTTAGGCTTTGGGTTATATACACCTGCCGAAGTTAAAGGACATGATACTTACTCAGGAAAAGCAGATTAGGGACCAAGTGAGCACAGGGTGAAGAGAAAGTTCTCACACATGTTCCGGGAATCGATGAACAACCCAGACACAATGGGTGTACCTGGATTCCATTCTCTGTCTAGGGTGAGTGAACGAACACAAAAGGGGATTCCCACTCTCTGATGACACTTAGTAACCAGTCACATGCTATATTGCACAGAAGTGGCTAGACTCTCCATCCTGGGGAAAGAAACCATTTATGGGATGAAGGTGGCCTCAAGAATTCCTTGGACAGAAGTTGGATCAAACTGCCCCACATATTAGAAGCTCGGTCAACATCAATTGTTTTCTTTTCATTCTGTTATTACTGATGTTTAACACTTGCCGGTAGCAGAGGCCATGTGTTAGCGACCGTTTACATGTCTTAGCAGAGGCTCATGTAGCAGAAAGCAACGCTGGACAAAATGCACTTTGAGTATGGAGTGTTCCATGTAGAATAGCACAGTGCATTAGGTAAGGACACAAACTGTGTTTCCCAATAGCATCCCACAACTGATACCTGACACTATTCCATGGAGACATGATTTCCATGTCTTCTCCCCTCAAATCAGGGGAGATATTTGCAATTTCCTCCACCACTGGAATATTCTAGAAGGGAAGGGATAGGACTTCCAAGATGAGGACATAAAAGGCAACTCTAGCTACATTCTGGTGCCTTGGAATGCTCCCTCTGGGAGGATTTGGGCTCCATGTCCTACTCAGTGAACCTGCTGGCCCTCTGGCTAGCGTCAGTTTCCCAGACCTAAGGATGTGCAGTCCCTCAAGTCGTCAGATGATGACCAGTCCTTGCTAAGAGCCAACATCTACATTTGCAATGCACAAGAAGCCTACAAATAAGAACTGCTAGCCCACATCCCTCCCAAATTCCTCATCAATATACACAGAAATTATAAGATTTTTAGTCACTATTGGGGGATAGTGTCATATAACTAAAGTATCATGGGTAGAGTCTAAGCAGAGAGCTTCTATGAAGTGATTTATGTGGGAGAATCCATCACGCCACTGTGTAGAGAATGAAGATGAAAGCAGAAAGTCTGAGGACTGGACAATGAACTATGGAAAATGACCATCAGGACATTAATACTGCCCATTTCACAGAAGTATTTCAAGAGTTCCACGAGATAATGGATGTGAAGTGCCTAATCGTGCCTGGTTCAGACAGAGCAGAGGCTTAATCAGCCACAGTTATCATCTGTACCATAAGGTGGACCAAACAAGGTACTTAGGAGAAGGTGGGACTGAGGGGACATAGGCAAAGAAGGCCATTTACAAAAAGTGAGTCTTCTGCATTTGACTTCTCCCTGCTTTGCATGTTGTATCATTTAGAATTACATTCAGTCAAAGGAAGAGAAAACTCCAAATAACAATGGCTTAATTAAGGCAAAAAGCTTTCTTTACTCTGAAGAGGTCCTTGAGCAAGCAGTTCAAGGATGCTGTGGTGGTTCTGTGATAACAAGAACCTATGTCCCTCGTGATTTTTGATTTGTCACGTGCAACTCCCATTCCCAAGGTCATCTCATGGTTCAAAATGGTAACTGAGATTCCAACTGTGCTCACTGCTGTGAAAAATATCTCCCCGCCCCCACCCCCCAGGGGAGGTGGTTTAAAGGAGGAAAGATATATGTCCTTTATGGTTTCAGAGGTTGTAGTCCATAGCTGACTAGCTCCATTGCTTTGGGCTTGAAGTGAGGCAGAGCATTGTGGTGGAGAGGGTTTGATAAAGCAGAGATGCTCGCCTTGAGGAAGCCAGCAAGTAGAGAATCAGAACCAGCAGGAGGACTTGCCCCCAGCAAGCCACGTGGATCTGGCTCCGCCTTACAGATTCTACCACTCCCCAATAATCCACTCGATTATTACTTCATCAGTGGATTGATTCATTGATTATATCAGAGTTTTCGTGATCCAATCATCCTCTAGGGACCAAGCCTTCAACACAGGAACCTTTGGGGGAACACTTTATACAGAAACCATCACATCTGAATTCTAGTCATTGAAAAAAAAAGGGGAGGGACAAAGAAAAGCATCTTGCTTTCTATTTGAGGACCCTAAGGGTTGTATACATCAGTTCCACCTATATACTATTGATCCAAACTAAGGCACAAGGTCACACCAATCTTCAAGGGAGGCTGGGAAATATAGTTGATATACTATACAACTAAGTGAACAGTTAAAAATTTGGGGGTTGGGGTTGGAGAGACGGCTCAGTGGTTAAGAGCTGGCTGCTCTTGTGGAGGACCCGGGCTCAATTCTCAGCACCCACATGATAGCTAATAACTATCCGTAACTCCAGTTTCAGGGGATCTGACACCATCTTCTGACCTCCACAGCAAAGGCACACTTACATACATGCAGGCAATATACTCATACACACAAAAAAATAATAAATAAATAAAATAAAATATTTTTTTAAAGCCGGGGGTTCTCTCCTCCCTCAAGGTCCCAGTGTGTGCGTGGAGTGGATTTGCTGCTGTGCTGTCTCATGCCGGACACAAGGGAGGGTTCTGTCATTTGCAGTTTCTAGTCTAGGGAGGCGTGATTCTCTAGAATGGACTTTTCACCTCTTGATGCCCAGCTAGATAGCCAGATGTAGTCTTGATTGTGCTTCTGGTCCTGGGCACTCAGGCCTTGACCTTGGATCTTTCCCATTCCTAGGCACGAAGAAGTAGGTCCTCATTTTTCCATCACTCTTCTACAGCTGCCATGCACCTTCACCTGTGCCCTACAGAGAATGTAAAACTTCTAGAGATAAAAATAAAAGATACCTGAGGATTCTGATACTAAGAAGATGAAAACCAGCTTTTGAGAGACAAGCCTTCTGCTATGGTTGACAGATCTCCTGCACTACTGGACTCAGTGACAGAAAAGTTCACGTTTCTCTAGAAGTTTAAGTAGAGGGTTAGATCACACTACATTCCCAGATTTTCTGTTTCACATCTCTAAACTTTTGATCACTTTCTCTATTCCAGCCATTGCTGTGCTGGCCAGACGTGATGATTCCTTTGACTGGATGAAGATGAGGTGGAGGAGGAGGGGGAGAAATTGACTACTTGCTATCAGTGTCTCCATGAGGGAAATTCGTTTATAAAGCTGCCTTTGGACAGATTTGAGTTGAACCTGTGAAGAAACCTGATGGAAAAATCCAGTTCCCAGAAACTTCATTCTGACTTCCTTCCCATGTCCCAACACCCATTTAATTTGGGGTCTATCTTTTACTGGTTCTCATGTGGTCCCCTGGCTGTGCCCTATAACACCTGTGAAAATGGGGATTTTAAGAAATTCTTAATACTTTTCATTGTGAGCTAATAATCCTCAAAACTACTCCAACTCACAAAGACTCTTACTTCTTGAGAAAGTCTTTAAAGTTTGTTGAAATGTTGTGTCCTGCTTCCTTCTCTGCTTCCACAGTCACCAATCTACTACCACTTTACAGTGTTTGGAAGACTGAAGCGTTTATTTGTCAACTTAAAAATTAGTTAAATAACCAAATGGCTTCATTTTATGGGGATTATAGTAAATGGGATCATTTATTTCCTAAAGAGTAACCCAGCCCAGTGGGACTTGAAGAGAGGATTTCTATAATGTCTGTGAGCCCCAGGGAGGAGTCCCCAGTGTTTGGAGTAGTTAAGATTACTGTAAATTGGATCTGAAATAGTCCTTAAAGGTCTATATGTTAAAGGCTTGGTTCCCAGCCAGTTTCACTATTTGGAGGTAGTAGTAGGGTGAGACTTAGTGGGAGGAAGCCTGTCCGTGCAGTATGCCCTTGAAGGGTAGGTAGGGGTTTCTCGTTCTCTTCCTTTCCTACATAGGAGGTGAATGACTTCCCCAACACACTGTTCCATACTGCACTACCTCACCACGGCCCAGAACAGTAAAGGCAATCCAAAATTAACCTAGTCCTCCAAAACTTTGAGCAAAAATAAACATCTGCTCTTAACAATTTGGTTCCTTAGATATTTTGTTAAAGCAACAGGAGCTGGTTAACCCAAATGGATATACAAGTCCATACCTGCCTAGAGTAGAAGTTCCGAGTCCCATTCAACCATGCCTGTGCTTCCAGATCTCCGAACATGCCATGACTGGACGTTTCAATAGCCCGGTGTCTCTTCCCTGTAAAGTCACCACTGGACCTCAAAGGAGAGTTTAAAGGGTTTAATGATGTTTTCAAAAGTTTTGGGGGGGAGAGCAACGAGATAGCTCAACAGGTAAAGGAGCTTGCTGCCAAGTCTGATGACCTGAGTTCAATCCCTGGAACCCATACACTAGATGGAAAGAACTGACTACTGCCAGTTCTACTGCCTCTGACCTCCACACATGCATCACACAAACATACACACACATACACACACACATACATACATACACACATACACTCACACCACTAAATGTAAACAATTTTTCTTCAGTTTTTGGTAAATTGACAAAATTGCAGTAATCCTCCAGATTTGTGAAATCTGAACAGGCAGCAAGAGATCTTTGTTTTTCCAAATCACAGTTTTGGCCTCAATCTTTCATTACTTATCTGACTTATGCAATCAATTTTGCAGGAAATTTAAATTGTTTTCCTTTCAAAGTTTGTTTCCTTGAGTCAGAATAATCAAATCTCACCCCATCTAGGCTTCTGCCACTTAAGTGTGTGCTGTATCACTCTACTTAAATGGGTCACAATAGCATTAATTTCATGTGCCATTTCCCAGTGCAAAGAGATTCTTAGTTATACTTTTTGGATTTAAGCTGTGCTGAAATTGAAATTCAAGAAAATGTTGAAAGAAGGTTTAACTTTAACTCTTCCTTCTTTCAAACCTGAGGACTCCCACCCACTCCTGAATGATGCCCACCATCCAAAGCTGCTATCTACTGCTTATAGCATTCGAAGGAAGGATAACTATTCAGAGAAGTTGTAACTCACCCCAAGGTGTGGCTCGTCTATCTATTCTGATATCAGAATCTCCCTCAGGTTGCAGAAATGTGTCTACCCACCACTGGTGGCTAAACACGATGCTTTTAGAACATATGTTGTCAACAAAAAATTCCATCACAGTTTCCAGCTGAGGGTGTGCCTCCTAGGCTGGCATCCGCTCGGTTCATCTGAGGCTCTATGGGCTGAGAAACAGCAGAGTGAAAGAAACAGCGTCATCAAGGTTAGTAGGTGAAATTCTGCTCTAACTTTAGAAGTTATTCTTGGGAGGGGGGAATTCTTTTTCTCTCCCTCCCTTGGCTTCCCTTCGCTGATGTTTTCCTGAACCTGAGATATGTATTTGCTGATTGTAACACCCACCTTCCAAACAGATTCTTGCAACTCAGCCAGATTTTCTGCTGAGCCTGTCAGTGGGAACAAACACTGGAGTCTATGGCAACCAAAAGCCTGTGGGGGGGGGGGGGGGGGAGAAGCAGAAACAGAGATAGAGACAGAGAATGTTTATGTATGGGCTGTATTTATAAACATGTCTTTATGTGTGCATCTGTGTATGAGTGGTATGGCTTGTGTGGCACTGTTTGTGGGGCATGTATTTGTTTATATTTTGGTGGCATGTTTGCATATATTTGCATCTTTACATCTTCCTTTATATGCGAATGTGTGTGTGGTATGTGCATTTGTGTGTGACAGGAGTATATCCATGTGTATCTGTGTATGTGTTGCTTTCCCTGTAGCCTTCCCCTCCTAAGCCATCAGCATTTCCTTAAACAGAAACCACATCCTACCCAGTACAAAGCTCTGAAACCAAAAGCAAGCAAGGCCCCTGTCTAACTCAGAATCCAAGAGAAGGGAAGAGGTCTAAGTTTAAACTCAGCCCCCAGAGCTTCACTCCTCAAGTGTGGGGAAGGTAACCTTTATGAAATATCATGCTCCAGTCTTCAGGATGACTCATCTATATTATCTTCTTCATTAGAGGGGAGAAAATGCTTCTGCATGTTTAATTAATGCCAGTGACCCGGGAGCTCCAGAGAGGTGGGTCTTAATTAGTCCAGCAGGGTGACCATTACACTGAAGCCTTGAAGGGGAGGGCTTTAGAGCTTCCTGGACAGAAAGACTAAGCCTGCACCAGACTAGAATGGGGCAACATGGTGCTGTTAGTCACCAGAAAAGCACAGAAAGAGTTGTGAAACCAGCGTCAATCCCTGTGAGCCCTGGCTTCCTTATCTGTACAGCAAGCATGTTGAACTTGAGCTCTGGACCAGCACCAGTTCACAGATTAGATAACCCTTAAAGTATATCAGTACTTGGTCAATATTAGGAAATCCCCACTGGAAATATGGGTTAATAGACAACTTGAACACTTAGTCTTGTGGTCCAGCTAAAACAGATGACAGAAACTCCTGAGAAGAGAGGAGAATCTCCCTGCTTCAGTGGGGTTTGGCTTGGTTTGATTTGAACTGAAGACATAAGCCCAGGACAAAATTGTGTGGTAGACCCATTTTTCCTGGTTCCTGAATAATCCTGTTTTCATCCATCTCGGCAAAGGATTTACTACTAGTAACTTCTGGTTTGATGGATTTGAAGGTCCCTGGTTCTCAACAGAAGGGTACGGATATATATATATTGTAGTTGTGTCATGGGAGGCTGTCTCTCCTTTCCCCATGGCGATACTTGCAAGCTAAGCCCAGTTCCAACTGGCAGTCCAGACGCCTCCATCCCTGCTGCCGAGTGGAAGGCCCTCCCCAGAGAAGTCCTTCCGGTTGGAGGGAAACCACAGGCCTTGCCGGCATGCCAGCTGCCCTCTGGAGGTTTGGGGTGAACTCTGGAACCAACACTGAGATGGCCGATGGCTCCTGAACTAAGCAGGCCCTCACTTTGTTTGCATTCCATTTGATGAGGAGCCTGGCAGGCCCTCCCCACCTCAGCCCTCTGGCCTGGCCATAAGCCAGCACGTGGCTCCAAGTCTGCTGTGCAGAGGGAATGGCATGGAACTCAAGGGAATGTCACCTGCCTGAGGCCAGGAATTCTAGCTGGGCCAGCAACACCCACTTAGCACTTGAGGAAGGATGGCCTCATCCACCCTAGACACTCCCACTATGACCTTCTTTTGCTCCCAGAGGAAGGGCGCTGAGGAAAGACTTACTGGGCACTGAACCTTGTTAAAAGATAGCACCTTACATGGAAAGAGAACAAAAAACTTTGAGTTCGGGTTAAGTACACAGTCTAAGATGGTAAACTCAGAGGAGCAGGGAGGGTCCTCAGCAGGAGGCAGTGTTTGGCTCCAGAGACTAAGAAAGGCAATGGGAGGGTTGGAATCCTAGACCCCGAAAAAACTCCAGACAGGTTCTGACTCAGGTGCTGTTGTTAAGAGGTGTTGATTAGAGGAGGAGCTAGAACAGGAGAAATCCTGACTCACTCTGGGCACTTAGCTGGCCAGAGGCCTCATAATCATGCACTTAGTGAGATGGTCCCAGCGCCCTGAGCCATTTCCTGATGCAAAATAAATATTTGAGTTTGAAGTGCAGAGTGAAGCTGCAGGATGTCTGGTAGATTTTTCACATTCTCGATGCTGCATCTTGAAGCCTTTGGGGAGCTTTCTTTGTGGCACTCAACACAAGAACCCTGTTCTGCAGGTAAATTACCCTGGAAGCTTGTGACTTCACACATTAAGAATGTCCTCCATGGCTGGCTCTTCTGTTTTGTTTTTGTAAACGGTGCCTTACAAAAATGTGAAAAGTACTCATCCCCCAATTGATGTATAGTCAGAGGTTTTGTGACCAAAAAGTTGTCTTCTTGGGTGGTCTTAATACCAGCCTAGTATTCTCTAGCTGGGAGACAGAAGCCAGCAAACTTGAGGTTGCTGCAAGACCCCAGTACTGGTTCCATCTCTGCTGCAGGTGATATATGGTCAAGGTAACTTACTTAGCTTTTCGAAAGGCATTAGTTTCCTGACCTGTTAGTTTCCTGACTTGTACAATTATGCTCAAGGTCAGGTTCCACTAAACTTTGAAGCTGGACTGTGTCTGGTCTAAGCTGAGAGCATTTGGACCTTGGCCCCATCTAGGATTGAGTCTTCTAGGGTGTGTGAGGTAATGGAGATAGTGTCCCCTACTTGAGTCAGAGCTTGGGATCTAGAGTAAACAGAGCCAGTGCTCAGAATCACCTTGACATTTTATGGGTTCTTCATGTGGGTTTTTAAGTCACATTCCCTGGCCTATTAGAAAGCGAACAGCAACCGTGAGAAAACACCCTGAACTAGAAGAATCTAAGGGAACTTGAGTGGAAGGCATTTAAGGGGAACAGGGAGAAGGGCAAATTGCAGAGAGAAGAAAGTAGTTCTACTGCGGTTTTCTTACAATGGGACCTCCATTTGCATAATACTCGGTGTCTTGAAATACCTCGTCCCCCTGCTCCCCCGCCCCTCCTCCCCGATCCCCGCCCCTGTACTCCCCTGCCTCCCGACCCCCTGCCTCCTTCAGAGATAATATTTCCTTTGCCTTGAGCACTATTTGCTCTGCCTCAAATCTAAATGTGCTTCCCCCCCTTGACATTCAATCCCTGGGTTCAATTCTTCCAAAGTCCTGCAGTTCAGAGAGATAACTGAGTCAGCAGAACGACCCTGACTCAGCACTCCAAGCTGGCCACAATAGGGCCAAATTCTCTAGTTTTGACTTTGGCCAAAATCCCATTGAAATTCAATGTCCAGTAAGAACTGGCAGCTTCATACATATACTTATGAACAAAGGATTTTAAAGGGCTGCTGGGCTAGAGATGGGAATCTGTGTCTCCCTATCAGCAGTCTCCACGTTTATGAGGATGATAGCCAGTTGCCTCTGAATTTGCTAAGGCAGGCACTGGCTGGCAGACCACCCCTCATGTGTGACCCCTCCCGGGTGTCCCCCCAACATGGGATCAAGCCCACTTCTTCATCATGGGCCAGAAGGAAAATGAGAAATAGAGAATTAGAGAAACCTGTGTTCAACAACCCCAAATTCTCACCACTGCTTTGAATTCTTGTTATTTAGCATTCTATGTGCCAAGCTACCTTGAACAAACATTTTACTATTATGAGACTAAAAAGGGAAACCAGGAAGCATTTAAAATGCTGAGTCATGATGGGAGCTTGGCTGGGATGAGTGATGGTGGGTTTAGGGAAAAGGGAGAAAGGTCCATCTCTGAGTATTAGTGACAGGATAATTTAGAAATTGGTTCCTCCAAAATTATAGCTCTTTGCTCTGGAAATACAGGGCCAAACGGAGTTGGGGCAGAAATGTAAACTCACTAGGGATTTACAAGGGCTCTCTACCATGGCTGTACTTGAGAGACACTGGGAGATCAAATGATCAACTGAGAGCTGCCCATGAAAGGAAAATTCTTGGAGGGTGGAGCTCCGGCATTGATAATTTTTATGATTTTGATGCACAGGGAGGGCTAAGAACACCAAAATACAGTAAACTCTGTTTTCTCCACCAGACAAGGAAGTTGGGAAATGCTCCAAAACCTGAAAACTGACAGTTCTTAAAGTTTTTAATAAGAAGCAATTTCTGTGTAATAATAGTAGCTGCAGCCAACACTCACTATGTGCCAAGCTGTGCACTCGGCACTGTTTGCATTTGATAATGACCCCAACGAAGGACACGCTATCATTAGCCACATTTTACCGATAAAGTTTAGGGAAATGCAGCTACTTGCCCAAGGCTAGCAAGTAAGATCTGAAATGACTGGCAGATGTATCAGGGAAACACAGGAAATACCAAGGTAAGAAAGATATAAGCTTGAAGGACAAGGATTCTAGTAGGCAGGGATGGCCACGGCATCAAAGCAGGAGGAAGTCCCAAGGAAACAGCCCAGGATGCAGAGATCCAAGAACAAGCAGGAAACTGGCCAAAAGCTCAGCTGATGGAAAACTGGGGTATAAAGCAACATGGCTCCCCTGTTCAGAGCACTTCTTTCTCTGGCCAAGGACTGTGGCTTGGTTCCCAGCCCTCATGGGAATTCACTAATAATTGCAGTTCCAGAGGATCTGATGCCCTCTTCTGGCCTCTGTGGATACCAGACACACTCATTGTGCACATACATATATGCAGGTAAACATTCATACACATTACATTTTTTTTATTAATAAATTTTTTTAAGGCATAATAAGACTGGAAATGGTAGTTGCCCTGTGGGAGCTTTAAAGTGATTAGGAGGCAACAAGGTACCCCTGAAGGTTTCTGAGCATTATGTCCTATAGCCAGTGAGTCAGGAGAAACCACACCAAGCTTAGGACCCTTGCAAAGTCCTCTACACAGGAGCAAACAGGGCCCAGACCATTGGGCTACTAGTGGATCCAAAAAGAAGGAAAGCAGGCCTGAGATCTGGGAAGACATTCTGTGTAGAGCCCTGAAGTCTGGGCTTGCACTGAGCGGCTTACATCCACCCACCAAATCGACCTTGCTGTCAGGACCCATAGCCCTGGCCCTGTTGTTCTGCTGAACCACCCACACAGGGCAGCTTTTCGTTGCTAGCTGTGGTTGCTATTACAATTTTTAAACAGAAGCAAGTGTGTAGCTACCGTCTCTACATATTTTGAATTTCTATTGTTCACATATTTATTTAGGCATTGTGCTTTTTCCTCAGTGTCTATGATGACACATGATATTTGATTTTCCCATAAAAAGTAAGAATACAGGATGGTGGACTAGGAATGACTTCTTTATATTTCCTTTCAGAACCTTTCAAAATTTCCACTGGAGAACTTCCATCAGAACATGGAACTCTGGGGCTATGGTCTGCTGTAGCCCACTATCGTGTTTATTTTTTGCAGTTTTAAAATTTACTTTAGTTTGATGTTTTCAGGAGGCATCCAGCCTTTCTTATTAAGATGTACCTAGTTTATCCTGGGGATTTGGTGGTAACTTCTGACTCATACCACAGACTTTCGTCCGACAAGACATGACTCTGGTGGTTTCTGGCTAAGACTAGGTTGTTGGCTCCGTTGTTAAGTGTAGCTCACTGTGCTCAAAAAATCATGCTTTTTCTTTCTTTTTTATATAGGTTAGCAGTTGGCACCTGTATATGGTATAGTGCCTCTTGGTGGGAAAATGTTCTTCAATTACAATCCCTTTATTTGCAAGGTGCATAGAGGCATATGGACCAGTCATCTCCACAGTCAAGTCACCTCCACAGTGTTATGACTTGATTTCAAAATGTCTTCTACAGATTCATGTTTTAGATGTTGTTTCTGGAAACTTTAGGAGGTGGAACTTAGTTGGAGGAAGTAGGTCACTAGGAGAGGCTTCTTGGGAGTCTATTGCCTTTGGCTCTTTCTTGTTGTTCTGTCTCTTTCTGTATTCTAAACAAAGAAACTTCTCTGCCATATGCTCCACTACCATGATGTTCTGCCCAAGTGCACAGGGCCAAGCAACAGTAGACTGAACCCCCCAAAACCATCAGCCAAAATAAGTCTAAGTTATTTTTGTCAAGCATTTGGTCACAATTATGCTAAACTAACTACTACAGGAGCTGGAGAAATGGCTCGGTAGCTAAGAGCACTGGCTGCTTTTGTAAAGGACCTGGGTTCTATTCCGAGCGTCCATGTGATGGCTAACAACTGTTTGTAGCTCCAATTCCAGGGGTATCTGATGCCCTTTTCTGACCTCCGTAGGCACTGCATGACACGTGAGCACTTACACATATACAAGCAATACACTGTACACATAAACTTTTTTTAAATGATAAAATATTTTAAAGCAATTACTACAAGAGAAAACTGAGGAGAGAAAATTTGGGACAGAAGAAAGGGAATATTGATAATTTGAGCAATACAAATTGACTGTAGGAAACTATCCTTCATTGATTCTCTTCATGCAAAGCAGGTGCCCTCCACAGAACTCCATACACTTCCTCCCTGAACCATGACACTTGCTCTCAAGGTTTATGACCTCCCAGATACACTTGATATTGCTTCTCTCCTGTCCAAAGTCCTGGCTTCCTCTCAAATCATATGTCTCACCTCTAACATTCCTTTAAGCTCAGCTTTCCAGTGATTTCCCTCATCTCCTTTAGGGCTCATTCACATTTATTCCTTTTTGTTGTTGCTGTAGGTGGTTGCATTTTTATATTTACTTTGGGTTTTTTCTCTGTTTTGTGCTGGAGATTGACCAAGGGCCTTGTACATGCTAAGTAAACAGCTCAGTCCCTCTGAGCTGTCCCCAACCCCTGCCACCCATCTTGATGATGGAGTTAAGATAGTCCATTTTCCCATTCGATCTGTTGCTTCTCAGATTTCTCCACAGAAAATCTTGATTTTCCTGCCTCTGCCTCCCAAGCTCTTGGATTACAGCATGTTCCATCTTGCTCAATTCAAGATCTTGCCTTTTGAATAGAGTATTAATGTCAGATTTCCCCCGATCCTGTGTTTCTTTTTTCACTTTGGCTGAATGAAGCCTTTCTCCTCCCTAGTTACTGATAGCTGGCATGGCAAGGTTATGCTTGGCAGGGCTTACCGTTCCCTGAGAATAATGAAGCTGCTTACTATGCAGTCCTCCCACCCAGGAAGGAGATACACTGGGTCCTGGGTTCCTGCTGTGAGCTGAGCTCAGCCTCTCAGTGACCAGGTGTGTATGGCTGGGCATGATATAAGACTCATTCTAAATGCTCCAGTTGCCAGCCCATCCATTTTATTTCCTGATGATGCTAAGTTATAGCAGATAAAATATATTAGTCACTCATTAAAGATTTCTTGATTTTGATATACTACTATCAGAGACCTATAGTCACAGAACCACTCAAACATGATCCAAGAAGAAAAGATTGTGGGGCAACAGGCCAGATCTCATATCCTGGCATCCACTTCCTGTTGACTACTTATGACTTGACCAACCTGTATCTACTGCTGCCTGGGGCACATCAGAGTCACCTGAATCCCTATGTGATGACTACTGTAAGACAGAGGGGAAGGACCTGCTCTTCTGTGAGTCTGTAGACAAATGCAGGGCCATCATTTGCCACGTGTACGTCCTGCCCCAGGTTACCAAAAAGAAAGCAGAAACAGATGGACTCCAGCACATTGGAGTCTCAACACTGTGAAGCACAATGATGGAAGAATCAGTGTGAGCCCTGGAAACTGCCTGAATTTAACTTTCAGGGTCACTCTGGGCATAGTTGGAGCCATAGTTGAATCTGTTGCTTGCAGTTGTAGTTACACATGGAAAAATGGTTGGAAGAAGGCTTAAGGCAAGAAGGCAAACTTGGGTCTCCAATGAGTAGGGCTCAAGGTATGGAGAGAGGAGAAACAAACTCTCAGAATCAACTCAAAAGAGAGCAGCAATCCAAAGGCCCAATGGCTGGGTACGCTGAGGCGGAGTGCTATACCTGGGCACGTCCTTCAGTTCCTTGCAGGAGGTACAGAAGCCATTTTTAAGATGGTCAACCTGAGGTTGCTGGGTTTTACAACAACAGCAGAGGTCTGTACAGTGCCCTAGTTGGATGACTTCACTGCAGAGAAGGCCACAGTTGTGCAAAGCCTGGCCCGGGTGGCTCCCTCTGGATTCCGGGTGCACCAGCTACCAGACTCACCACTCCTAACAGTTGAAAATGATTAACCGAGGGCAAAATGCGGAGGTGCCACACGGCTTACTCTTTCCATTCCCACCTTCAGTCTTTCTAGAAAGCAACTTCAACATTTCTGCTCAACAAGGAAAAGTTGTGAATGGCTGATGCTTTCCAGAAATAAATGTACCTTCATGAGGAACATGCCCAACAAAGCTTTGTTCCAGGATTCCATGCCTTCTCTGGAAGAACCAGTTCAATGCACCACATAGGGACAGACATTTAGAGTGGATGCTGTTAACACTCTTCATGAAAGGGGGCCTGGGGTTGCGTGGTACAAAGATTTTCTTGGGAAGCCAGGCTTCACTGACGCTTGTCTGAATGACTCACTATTCTCTCCATGTGAATGAGATTTCTTGTTGTCATGGTTACAGTTAACAGTAATTCAATTCAACATGACATATATATACATCAATGATGACATCAAATTTGACCCTGTTGTGTCTGAAAAGAAGCTCTGATGCTTGCCTTTGGAGGTCCTGCTAGGGTCTCATGAAGCCCTGCGTAGCTCTGGGTTTCTGTTCATTCATTCCATTCAGTTATTGAACTCTCCCACGTGGCAGCCACTATGCTGGAGCTAGAGACACTGCAGTAAATAGTTCCATGTCTGCTGGTAAAGAACTTAGAATCTGAAAGGAAAATCAAGACCAACTAGCCTGTCAGACAGAATAAGAACATGGCAAACAGGAAGGCCCAGCTGAGGCCAACTCCGAAGGCATACACTATGCAAATGAGCAGGTCTGGCTGAGTGACAAGAGAATACTTTCTTTTATTATTGGTGTAATAAACTACTACATTAGTGACTTAAAACAGCACAGAGTTGTAGTTTTGAATCTGGCAAGGGTCTCCATGGGCTAAATTCAAGGGGTTGACAGGCCTGTGCTCCTTTTTGGAGCATCCAGGGGAAAATCCATTCACTTCCTTGTCCTTGCCAGCTTCTCAAGGCTGCCCACATGGCTTTGGCTCATGGCTTCTTCCTTCTTCAAAGCTAGTCATTCTGTGTCTTTGTGTAGACTGATCTGGCCTTGAACGCACAGAGATCCACCTGCCTCTGCCTCCCAAGGGCTGGGATTACAGGTATGGACCACCTTCCTCAGCTTGCTATATCTCTCTAACCAGACTTCCACAGTCACTTTTCATGCTGACTGTGGCTTGTAGGGGGTTTCTTTGTTAAGGAAACTTTGTGATTAGATTGAGCCACTCAAATAAACCAGGCTAATCTTATGGTCTCAGAACCATGAACTTAATTACATCTGCAAGGCAAAATAAGGTTCTCACCTGTTCTATGCTGTGTTTGGGCACCATTATTCAGGAAAGATTTCTCACCATAGATACATCTCTATTTCTTTACATTGCTGATGTCGTTTGATTTGCATGTTGTTTGTTTGTTTTTTCCAGCATATACTCCCTTAGAGATGCTGCTTGATATCTGTGGTGGGTGCAGACATGCTCTGGGCCAAGCTGAGGGGTGAGCATGGAGTTTGGGAGAGTCAGCTCAATTTTATAGTCACATTTTAAAGAAATTTTAAAAACTCAAATTCCCTTGATACCAGCTTCAGAAAGTAAAGCTGAGTTTGGCCAGCAGAGCTACAAAGAAGGGACACGGGGCTTCTGCTGTCTGTGACTAGGCACAAGGCCAGGTGGGGTGAAATAAAGAGGGCAGTTTACTGGGCTTCATGTCAGACTCAAAAGCAGACTGAAAAGCTCCAAGAGAGGCCAGGATAAAGGGCTTCTAACAAGTCTCCCTGCCCCCCACCCCTCCACAGTCTAACCTGGTTTCTGTTTTCCCATAGTGAATTCTTTTGAAGACTCCTCTGCTAAAGTGTCATACACACTGCTGTAGCTCCCGAGCAGATCATCCTTGGCATGGGGCAGATCTTCAGGAAATGTTTGCTGAATGAATCAAATGGGGTGAATGACATCTGTTCACGTGACTCTCGGAAACCTGCCATGGCTCCCACTATCCACTGAATAAAACCCAGTTGTTCCAAGTGTGCCCCATTTCCTTTCCATGTCCAAATATTTTTCAAGGCCACGACAGTTTGATGGACTGCCATAACAGAGTGGCTTAGACAACAGACATTTATTCTCTGAAGAGATTGGAGAACTAGGTGCTGGTTGGGAGTTCTTCTGAGATCCTTTCTGTGCTTGCAGGTGGCTGTCTGCTCCCTGTGCCTTCAGACTTTGGATTTTGGATGTTTGAATAACGTATGCTCAACCAGCAGTCTTTGCAAATATTCTAAAAATATGAAAACCTCAAAAATCTGAGACACTCCTGATGCTACATAATTCAGACATAAGGATAATCAACCTATATCACCTTGCAATGTAGAATTCTGTAATAATTTATTAGCACATGCACTTTAACTCTACTAAGATTTAAGTCTTTCTGGACAGATGCCATCTTCAACTAAGCTGTTTCTCTCATATAGTTTGTTACAGATGCTCACTGGGTTTCTCTGGTGGCAGGCATAATTGCAACATCACTTGAACAGAAGATGAGTTAAATATATTGTAGATATATTTTTCTAGATACATTTATTTCTTGATTTAAAAGACCAGTTCTTAAAAGACAAAGAACCAAAATCATATGCAAATTAGTGGTTTAGAAACACCTTCTGACAAGAGTTCTAACGTGTATTGGGAAGGCTCTCTGGTCACACACCTGCATAGAGCAGAGGTGTGCCTGAGAGGCAAGAGGTGAACAGCTAACCATGACTGAGAGCACTGGTTCTGGAGCCAGAGACTCCTGTGTACTCCTGAAAACTCACACATCTTTCCTATGCCTTAATTTCTTTTTCCACTAATTGAAGACAATAAATACATCTACCTCATGTGCACTTGTGGCTGTTGGACTAGTGCCAGGCAGGCAATAAGCACACAGTGGATTCGGACCATCATGATCACCAGTGATTTCAGGTACTTTCCTCCTGTCACTCACGAGGTCATTATATTTCACCACAAAAAATATGAAAAGTTTTTCAGAAACATGACACATGGATCTGCAATTAGCACCAGGTAGAGCTCTCCTTTATGTGTTTTTGGACATTGTGCATTGGGGAAAGCGAGTGGAACGATTCAGTAGTAGCTGGGCCTTTGTGAAATGTGACAGCCAGGTTCCTAATTATTCTTAGAAATGTCAGAACTCACTGGATGAAATTAGGCTTGACAGTTCAAGGGCTAATTAACTCCAAACCTTGCTTCTTGGGACTCCTCATTTGCAATTCTTGGTCTTTTTCTTTTTACACCCTTTTGGAAATTCCTTTCCCAGTTCTGTAGCACATGAGAGCATCTTGTATAGCAGACCTGTGCAGGGAAGGGATTCAATGGGGCCTGATGGGGGTGCAGGAGACATGTAGGTGGTCCTGAGAAGCAGAGGATAGCTGTAGCCAGTGCAAGATGCTTGGAGACAGCCACCGCAGGCCGTAATGAGTCCTGATGCTTCACTTCTCCAGGCAGCCTTCCCTCCCCCATCTATCTCCAGCAAGAGCACTATCTCTGGGCTCACTAACCTCATTAATTACAAAACACAGATATGCTAAGTGAAAGAAGCCAGACACAATTGTATTGAATGATTCCGTTTACATGAAATATGTAGAAAAAGGCAAATTCGTAGAGACAGAAAGTAGATTAGAGGTTACCAGGGCCTGTGGAGCGGGATTTGGAGGTGGGCAAGCATTATCACCTAGTGGATGCAGGGCTTCTGTTTGGAGTGATGTCATGGGAGTTTTAAAGATTGCAGTTGTGGAGGCTCAGCACTGTGCATGCAATTAATACCACTGAATTTAAAGGCTTTTAGAGGTAATGGTTATTGGACCTAGGGTTTTGCACATGCTAGGCTAGCACTCTCCCAATAAGCTGTATCTCCACCTTAAGAGTGCTTTTTTTATTTTGAGATAGAATCTCACTAAGCTATCTAGATGCGTCCTGAACTCTCTTCAAGCCGAAGCAAACTCTGAACCTGCAAATCCTTCTGCCTCAGTCTACTAAGTAGCTGGAATTATTATTGGCTTGTACCATGAGGCCCTGAGCTAAAACAACACATTTTGTGCTACCTATGTTTTAGCATTTTTTTTTTAAATATTGAAAGATGTTATATTTAAGAGGTCCGGTCTATTAGAAGGGATTAGGCCACAAGATCTCCTCCCTTATAGTTTCATCTAGATACCAGCATGCTGGTCCTTTAGCCTTCTGGGTCCTCCATCCCAGAGGATAGGAGGACAAAGCTTCAAGCCACCATCTTGAAAGTGGAAAGCGGCCCTCATTAGATTCCAAATCTGCCAGCACCTTGACTGCGGCCTTTCCAGCCTCCAGAGCTAATAAAAATGCATTTCTGTTCTTTCAAATATTCTCTACTGTCAGCACATAGGCTAAAACAGAAGGGAAAATGGAGATGGCTGTCCCTTCTCCTGAACATCACCTACAGGATTGTCCACGCTAGGATGCTTGCAGATGCTCCAGTTGTAACAAGTAGCTGACAGAACATAGTGCCTGTGCCTTTGAATACCCTGAGCCCTCCAGTGAAATGTCCAGTCTCTATTGTCTCTCTAGCGCATTCTTGCCAGCCTGCCCAACTACAAGTCAAATGTGCCTTTTTCTGGAGTCTCCCTAACCCTCTTCCCCACTCTTCAGGAAGAGCTGGCTAACATCTCCTTTGCGTCTCCTTGCACATCACACCATTATAACACTACATTCTGCTGTGATTTACTTTCTCTATAAATACTGAGTTGCAATGCATACAACAAAATCCACTCTACTCAATATACATTTCTGTGAGTTTTGACAAATATCATTAGTAATACAACAAATACCAACAACATATTTCCACCATCATCCTTTGAAGTCCCTCAGGCCTGTGTAAGGTTGACCCCTCCCCAGCCCCTGACAACCACTGGTCTTTTTTGATCTTTAATTTCCAGAATGCCATATGAATGGAATTCTGCAATGTGTACTACAGTCTATCGTAACTGGTTTTTATTGTCATACGTCTCCTGCTCTCAACTCGACCTCCAAATGTCAGAGACCCTTATTCATCTTCCCAAGGACCAAGCATGGTGTGTATGAAGTTTGTAGCAACACAGTTGTGATGGGAAATAGCAGAGAGATGAGACTCTCGCAGCCCTTCCTCCCCGGTGACTGACAGGGATCAGAATGCAGTGAGCCAATGGGCACATGGTTGCTTGGAACCAGAACCCTCCCACCTGCTGAAATGGTCACTCCTGAGTGAGTCCCAAGAGGCCACACCCACAGCAGTACCTATATACTGGGCCATCTGGTTCCAACTCTGAGTCCTTCCTGTTGCTGATCACCTTTGGGACGTCAGCCAGTCAGGAGCTGTTCTGAAGGTTCTAGACTCCATATACCATGTCCACCGTGGACATTAGCCTGGAGAGGAAAGAAGCAAGTACCAGAACCATTTTATTCCTGCTCCTCTCACACCTTCCCCTCTCCCCACCACCCCACCAATGCAGTCACAGGCTTACACACGCCTTCTCTCGCTGCAACACCAACCGGAATTCCAGGGAATAAATAAGGCATGCCGTGTGGCCTGTTTAGCTGCTATTTTGTACTGTGCTTTTCTGTCTGAGTCTTTCCAGAGGACCCCAGGAGCATCTTCACCCCCACTTAACAAGTCTTAAGTTATGATCACAATAGCAGTAAAAGTCCCTCAAGCTTATCATTTCTCATCCTTCCTCAAAGGGAGCTCCTTGAAGGCCACAGTCATAACTAGGCCCTCAGGTGGCATGTGAGAACCACCAGTTATTAAAGAGGAATGCTTACAGCACAAGGCCAGGTGGTAAACATTATATAACTACTCTTAAATAAACAGATTCAATAATTCATGATCTAACAAAAAAATCTATCTGTATCTTTCTCGGTCCTCATCTTGGGGCCTCCTCTGTGTCCTGGTCTAGAGACAAGGGGAAAATATCACTCCTAATGGGAACAGTTACTTTGGTTCAACAGCTAATGGTCAAGGGGTTGAAACCTATAGTCAGAGCAACATTTAGAGAATGTGGTGTGGATGCTAACTATTTTTTTACTGTTGCAACAATTAAGAATTGGATTTTTTAAAACCTTATTAATTGATTTTTCTATGGAAATGAAAATTTAAAACACAATGACAATTAGTATCATGGGTCAGAAGACCAACACTGGATTTCTGGCTCTTCATGTTCAAAGTGGCGTTTCTTTTTAAATTCTTATCCCTTGTGTCATCAACCCAACAGGTGTGCCTTTACTTTCTCTTTTAATTCTCAGTGCTGTTTAGTGCGCCGCCTGCGGAGCCCTGTGGGTGTTCCAGCTCTGCCTCTCCGGCAGCCTCCTGCACAAATGCAACTGATGGCCAATGGAGCCCAGTTCTGTCCTGATGACCAGCTGCTGACTCCAGGCCCCTTCTCTGCATCACACCATCTGTAGGTGCACCTCATAGTGATGTTCTCTACCCATTGGATTTAATTCATTGATCCAAACATGAGTACATTGAGCACCAAGGCCATAAATAAAATAGGCACAACACTGACGGCTTCGTAGAGGGAACAAAGGTGTCTCTGTACAGTAACTTAAGCTAAAGAAAACAGTATCATGTACCATCAGTGGCTCCCATAGACAGGGCTTGGGGTTTTTTGGCCCCTTCAGAAACTGGAAAACATTCCAGCACACAGCAGGCACCGCATAGTGCCAAGGACCCTCTAGCCTCAGGTTCCCAGTACCCAGGAGACTAAGGAAAGGACCCAGGCTTTATAGCCACAGGAGCTGGAATCTTTTGTCCAGCGGGGTGGCCTAGGAGATTTTCAATGAATTCCTTGATCTCTCTTGAGTTTTTTGTGTCTGGGATATGAGAGTACAAATGAAAGCATTGGATGAAATATACATGGAGGCCTTGGAGGAACACACGAAAAGCCTAATTCCTTTCCCGCTCAAAAGAATGAAGAGCCTGGCCCAAGCAGAAGGATGTTCCTGGGAAGAGCAACATGGGACATCATTGTCAGACAAAGGAGCAAGCACACTTTACAGAGGACCCAGGATGATTTGGAATGTAGAACACTGCAGGGATTTGTACTGCAGTTTGGAGTTGACCAGAGGTACCCTAAGGCTGGTGAGTATATTTGTGGGTTCACTAAGACAGAGGAAGAGTGTGAAAGAAAAGAGTCATTGCAGATAAATCTGTTCTCCCAGCATCCTTTATCTGCAGCCAGCCCTTCATATGCTACTCAGCCCTGAGGCAGGACGCCATGGGAGGTCCTCCTTTACAGCAGAGTCCTTATCCTTTCCTCCTTAGTCCAGCCACTGTCAGACCAGGGCTTTGGCTCCTATGTGACCTTGACCCTAAAATGGTCCCAGTCAGACATCCCGGGGAAACTGTGAAAGCACGAAAAGGTGGAGATCCAGCTAGGTCACTCAGCAGGCCTCAGAACTGAATTCAAAAGTTCTGTAAGTCCATCTGCCCCCCAAGGCATTGCTGCAGTGCAGTGGGGAATCTCGCCTTCCCACACGGGGTAAGAGAAGCTGGCCATCTGGTGAGGAAGCAAGCCAGAGGTAATGGGTTGTTGAAGGGAGGCTCTGAGAGGCTCTATAGAGAGGGGATGACTTGGAGTTCCTGATTACAATAGCTCTGTTGCTCAGGAGGTTTTGCTGCTCAGTGCTGGGCAAGGGAGTCCTTTTCTGGTTGTTTTATTGATTTTTTGTTGTTGGTGGTATTTGACTCTGCTCCTCCATGCTCTCTGCTTTGTGCTTTGGCTGCTTGCATTCTGAATGCTGGACCAGCTGTTTAAAAGCATGCCTATGCCTTGTGTTGCTCTGTGGGGGCTCTTATCACACTGAAGGTAAAAATAGGAGACCTGGCTTCATGAAGGAGCTCAGAAAATCCTCATGATGGGACCCTGGAAAGCATATCATTTTGATTAACCACAAATGCAAAACTAGATCAGAAAAGAGTATATTTCTACATGATTAAAAAATACATAAATAAAGCCCCTTAATCCTGAACAATATACTTGATTGTGATAAACCAAATAAATACACGACTGATTATCTTTCAACTTACTTCAGTCACACACACCTACTTGAAAGAAAGATTCCGACCAGGCCATTAGTCTTTTAACGATTCTTACTAGCTCAGAGGTAGCACCAACATGATCAATTCCTTGGGGAAATTTTCTTCTATCATGCTTATTGAGCTTGGAGCCTTCGGGCCTATGCAGATTTTGAGAATTTATGCTTTTCACCTGAAGCCATTTTTTTTTTTTTTACACTGAGAGTGCATCGTATTTATTACAATAGCTTGAGGAAATTGCCCTCCACTCTCTACACACTGTATCTTTAGTCATTTTGGCAGAAGGCAGGTCAAGACATTCCAGCTGTTTCTCACTACTTCTCTGGAAGCAAGAGATGGCTGCTAACAGAGCGCCTGCTGACCATAACCCAGATTTGGGAATATAAGGAGATACCTTCACGGGGAGGCAGGAAATTTGGGTGACTTGGTCTCACCTAGCACCTGGCACCTGTAAAGGATAACGATTATTATTCAGGGACAAGTCACAGACAGATTTCATTACTAGGCATTCATCATTGCCTCCAAGCCGTGGTGATAGCGAACAGATAACACGAAGCTAGCTGGAGAGAAGGGAGGCGGAGGGAGACTTAGTCTTTGTTCTGTACATCAAGCTTAAGTCAGCAAAACATCTTCAGATTTTCAAAAAAGTTTAAGAACTCCAGATGGAAAAGTAGACTAGGTCAACAGGAACCTCTAGAGTCTGTCAGCTCTCCATCTAGCACAAGGTCAAACTGCAGGACTAATGTAAACCTGTTTCACATGCTGTGCATTTGTGGCACAATTTGATTTGGGTTGTGCCACTGTCCAGGGAGCTGGGATATATGTGAAATTTGTTTGGAGCAGTCATTAGTCTGATAGGAGTTTAAAGTCTAGTTTTGAGGGGCAACTGGTTTAAGTTGAGAACAATCCAAACAAGGACAGATGAGAAATTCTGGCTAAATGTATTTCTTACAGTTAGCTTTCAGCAGGCACATTTTTTGTTTGTTTTTTCATTCCAATGGTATAATTCATGCTTCAGTTTCAGTATAAAGACCACAAGAAATGGCAGGGAGCCATGAGGAAGGCTCTGGCCGAAGAGGCCAAGTGTGGGCACTTCTCCCCACCCACCCACTGCCTGGTGCTGAAGCTGGGTGCCCTATGGGAAGTCAGCAATGTCTTGAGGGTCTGTGGTCTATGATTCTAAGTGTTCATCACATGTTTAACCATCAACTTCATAGATGAGCTGTCTCATCTTACTGGCAGATCTTAGTAAATAGTGTCCCCTGGGAAAAAACCATGCTTGTGTTCTTACATCCAAAGGTGATCTTATATGGAGATGGAATCTTTGCACATGTCATCAAATTGAGATTTTATAGACATGATGCTTAATGTTGATTGTCAATTGGAGAAAGTGAGAAGAACTTAGTATACCCCTGAGTGTGTCTGTGAGGGTGTTTTCAGAGAGTATTACCCAATGGGGAAGGTGGCACCTGAATATGGGTGGCACCATCCACAGGTTGGGGGTCTGGGTAGAATAAAAGGGTGAAAAGCAGAAAATCCATTAGCATGGCTATTCTACTGATGCCTGTCTGCCATAAGGTGACAGCCTTCTCATGGGCCCAGCAGCAATGGAGCCAAGGATTATGGACTGAAGCCTCTGAGACACTGAGTTAGAATATTGAGTTGTTTCTCTCAGATACTTGTCCCAGAGACAGAAAAGCTGGCCAACACACCAGATTTGAGTGGACCCTGATCCAGTGACCTTATAAGAAGCAACAAATTTGTACACATGCACAGAGAAGCCATGTGTACATGGAAGCAGAGAACACAGATTGGAAGGACATGTCTAAAAGCCAAGGAGCACATAAGACTGCTGGGAAACTGCCTAAAGCTAAAAGAGAGGCATAGGATGAATTTTCTCTCAGAGCCTCCAGAGAAATCCAACCTGCCATTATGGTCAAAGGGAGCTCTTGTCTCAGAAGGAATTATACTTGAATCTTGGATTTGTATGTAGACTTAGATCTCACAACTGGGAAGCAAATAATCTCTGCGCTTTAAAGCCTCTCACATTTGCAATACATTGTTAGAGCCACCGGGGCAAACTGATATACAGGACAACATCTCCGGAATGAGATTTATCAGATCCTTCACATGATAGGAGAGCATCTTGGGTCCCAGTGACACGTTCTAACAGGACTGTGGTCCCCAAGCTCTTTAGTGGGAGTTTGAGTAATATATGTTCACCTCATAATTTTAGAAAGTGAGTAAACATGTACACCTGGATATTCACCCACTGAGCTAGATTTTTTTAAGGTATCAGGGATGTTTTAAAATTATTAAGAAATAAATTCTTCCTGTATTTCCAAGAAAAGGATGAATGTTTGCATTTCCAACATCCTACTTAATGGCAGTAACGCAGGCAACTGCATCCTGTAGGTCACCAAATACTCACAGCCAGTGTCAATGAGTTTGAGATACAAGGCAAGCCAGCTTTTTCTAGGAAAGCAAATTACCATCTGACTGACTGCTGAGGCTCCACTACATTTAAAGGCAATTTGAGGAAGAGTGATCATTCATTCACACAGAGAAACCCAAGTTCAGATACATTCAGATCCCCTGGAAATTATTCAACTCTGAAAGACATAGCAGACACCCCAACTCTGGTGTGTGCAACTCAAAATTGGCAGACATCCAACCACAATTTGGTGCTAGCATAAAAAAGTTTCACCAGACTTAGGCCTCAGAGTTGATTTTACTTGAGACTGAATTATCCTACATAAGTTTGATTTGTAACTGAATGGTCTGATTTCCACAATTACATTGTCATTTTTTCAACAGCTGATTAAACAAACGCACAGCTATGTCCCAAACGCAATTAAATATTACCCTTCAAAACTTCCTGTCCTATCATTTTGTTTTATTTTTCATGTTCCGGGCTATAACAAATCAAAGATGAATCAAAAGGAGCTTTTAAAAAAGATAATTTAAAAGTCTACATTATCACTGGAAATATGTATAATATTCCTTTAAATGGAAATGTCAGATTACAAAAATCAGCTTAGGATTCTAAATAGTCACATTTTCTTTTAAATCAGCTTTTTAAGTGGAAAAAATTCAAATCCGTTTTATAAAATATATTTTTTTGATTGGAAAGAGATTTCTGGCACCTAGACAGGCAAGAACTTTCTGTAGCCCAGAATTAACAAGAGAGATTACACTGCTTATTTTGGTCAATTGGTCAGGCAGTCTGCAAAAGCATCTAAATTGAAAAACAGTCATTCTTTGAATTGCTTTGCAGAATATATATATAAGCAAATAATCCTAAGCATAGACTCTGAACTGAAAAATAGACAAAATACTAATGTCAACCGCTATAATTATTTGCATGAACTTGCCTTGTGCATGCTAAGCAAGTGCTCCACCACTGAGCTACACCAGAACCATATTTGCTTTTTTTTTGCTTTTTTTTGTAGGGTAATAAGAATATGAGGATTTCTCCCACTTTTCTATCCTATCTACCACAATATGTAGTTCTATTAAAATAGCAAAATATAATTAATTGTTAAACTGATCTGAGAGCAAACCTAACACTATAAAACATGTCTCCAGACAGCTGGGAAGCAACCACGGTTGACAGAACCTGCTGTTACACTGTTATCAAGCTTGAGGAGTGGCCCAATTTGGGTGAAAAATGCTCACACTGGGGCCAAAAGATGGGCAAGCAGCAGCAGGCTCTCCAGGTGAAGTCCCAGCTCGCCAATGGCCCAAGACCAGCCTTCTCAAGGCTGAAGTGTCCTGGAGTCCAAGCTGGCACCACTTCCCCAGCGTCAAGCTCATTTTGTCTTTAATCCCAGCCTGCTTTGATGTTCAAATGAAATGCTGGGGATTTTTAGAGCAGAGAAAGCAATGAAGAGTCTGGCTCCCCAGTCTGTCCATCTGGATAGACACACTTTGAATCCAGAGAACTTCTGGCACCTTCACAGTTGAGGACTTTGTGTGCCCTGGATCGGCAGGGAGACTGAGCTACTTATCATAGGAAATTTGGCCCAGCAGGGTAAAAAAAGATTGACTTCAAATGGGAAAAATAATAGACGTCATTCCTTATAGGAAATGTGTGCTGCTGTGGATATACTTACAGAGCAAAAAGATCAACCCTGAGGGTGCTTAAGAGAGTGCTTTAGCAAAGAGTGCTAACATAAGGAAGACTATGATCCATCCATCTATTCATGCCTTCATCACTCATTAATTCACACAACTTGCCATTGCGTACACCAGTTTAAAGCAGTGATTATCAAAGTCTGGGCCCCGGACCAACAATGAAGGCATCTTTTGAGAACTTGCTGGAAATGCAGATTCTCAGACTCAACCCCAGAACTAAGGATTCAAAATGTGGAATGATGGGCCTAGCTATCTGGGCTTTAACAAGCCTCTGATGCATCCATGGCTGCTCAAGTTTTGGGAACCTCTGCTGTGATATGTGGATATGTGATATGTATGTGTTTGGGTGAGTTACTGACTAGAACTTCAGCAGAGACAGTGCTGTGTGGAATGAGCTCATGTTCCAGGGAAGCAGTGAGAAGTGACCCTGACCATGGCCAAGGCTTCCATAGGTTCTCTGCACTGGATGCTAATTTTGTGATTGCTGCAGGGCATCCCTGTGAGACCCAGCAACATTCCCCTCTTTGAATGTGAGAAAACATGTGGTCTTCTCCAGTCAGCCTTGTATGAATCTGAGCTATTCATTTTAACAAGCTTTCAGAATGAGATGCGAACACCTAACTGGAAAAATCTCTCTTCTTCTCTCTAATGTTCTCTGATCAGAATGTTGTTATTTGTCCTCTTATAAAATGGCTACAGTCCAGTCTTCACGGTCAAGCATAAGACTGCCAACAGTATTCTGGGAACCTCTAATGCTTATTGAAGATGTTATCTGATAGGTAGCCTGAGTCATGTGACAAGTTTAGAACAAATATTTCCAGCTTGCAATGACATTCCCTTATTTTCGCTTATTTCCTCCCTTCTTTCTTCACTGCACCATCCTCCCTAAAGAAAGTAGTGATCTGCAAATGCTCCTATCAAATGACCGGGCCTGGACACAGCTGTGTGGAAAGTCAGGCTGCCTGGGATGTGAGCTGCCTCCAGGATCTACAGGGTCAGAAGCACTTGTGCTGCAGTCAAATATGACTTGTCTCGTGTGTTTTTCTGCTTCTCTGGAGAAGAATGTCCAAAGGGGTGTGACTGAGAGATTAACCACAGCCATGCAGACGACAACTGGCTTCTTAGTCCATTGCCTCCTGAGGACTTAATTTTGGATCCTGTCCAAAGACCTATGTTTTGGATCTAAGTTATGAAACAGTCCAATAGAAATTGCTTTCATTGCCCATTTGGTGAGCATTCTCATGGGTTTTACCTGGAGGGTTCAGGTAATGTTTCTAATCACTAAGCATATTCTTAGAGAGAGAGAGAATATGCAAGTGGAGGCCAGAGGTTAATGTCAGGTATCTTCCTTAATCTCTTTCTACCTCACTTTTTGAAACCTGGTCTGTCACTGAACCTGGAACTTGCTGATTCAGTTAGACTGGTCCAGAGAGCCCCAGGGAGCTTCCTGATACCACTTGCCCAATGTTGGGATTACAGTTCACACTGCCATGCCTGACATGAGGGCTGGGATTCAAACCCAGGTCCTCAAGCTGACATGGCAAACTGTACTGATTGAGCCATCTCCATAGTCTCTCTTTATTTAAATTCCCTCTAAATTAAATTCATGAGAAAACCTAATACCGACAGCTAGTCATAGTCACTGAAAATAATGCAAGTATTTATTGAGTGCTTGGAATGTGTAAATCATTATGCTAATATATATCATACCCAGCCTCTAATATGGGTTTTATTAGTCAATTTTGCAGCTGCGAGAATGGAAACTCGGAGATGTAAAGTGATCTGTTAGGGTTGTATAGCAAGTAATTTGCAACCTTTGCAAATTTGAATTCAGGCCCATCTCCAATGTATCTACAGTGAAGGGATGAAATGATAGCTGTTCATCCAGCTGCAGAACATGTATTCTGTCCTCTCTGAAAGTGCTCTGGCCAGGGTTCACCGAGCAATCTAGACTGATATTTACATCAAAGATCTCTCATCAGCTCAAGCTGGCAAAGTGGATTAAAGATGAATTTACCAGTAAACCATAGACTACAGAGATGACAAATAAGTTTCATCCCACTAAGTCTTCAATGATCTGTTAAAAGGAACCTGGAATGCTGTGTTGAGAAAAATTCTGAAGCCATGTATAAGCCCAGGAGCAAAGAATGCAGTTAGCCCTCCACAGACTACATGCAAATACTATGCCATTTTATACGAAGGACTTGCTCAGCTGAGGCTTTTGGTATCTCATTGGTCCTGGAACCAATCTTTTGCAGATACCAAGAGATAACCATGCTCTGGTGGGTGAGGGATATCTGCCTCAGCATCATAGGCTGCTATAATGACTGATTTTCATATTTCCTCCCTTTGATGCATCTATTGGGTACCAGAGTCTTAACATTTAGTCTCAGATCTGAGTTAAAGAGAATTTGGATCACATAATAATGACCATAAGAAATTAGATATGATGAAGATGGGTTGCATGATGTGTTCTGGGTAATGTAGGGATGATGCAACATTGATGATGAACCATTACAGGAATGCCTCACTTTAAGGACACTAACTTCCGAAAAACCTAAATATACAGAATTAAGCATTATAAGATTCTTAACCTTACATGAGGATTTCTGAGCTGCTTTCAAATAGGAACCATGCCAACTGTGGTGGCACATGCCTGTATTCCCAGTACTCAGGAGGCAGAGGCAGGAGGGTTAATGAGTGTGAGGGCAGCCTTGGTTATATAGTGAGACCTCGTTTCAAAATGAAAATAATAAATAGACCAATCCCATATTATCCTCTGTATAAAGGGGCTTTTTATCATCTCTTTTATGAGGGAAGAGTAAGGTAGATGAGAAGCTACGTATTGTTAAAATGTGCACACAAAGCAATTTACAAAGTCAATATATGCATTTTTACAGAAAAAAAATCTTAAAATTCACAGGGAGCTACATAAGACTAAACAGACTGAGCAAAAAGAACAAAAATGGAGGCAGCCCACTCCCCAAATTCAAGATATACTGTAGAGCCACAGATAACAAAGTGTAAGGAAACAGAAGAGAGAAGACAAAAGAGAGGGGAATGGAAGGGAGAGGAGGGGAGGGGAGGGGAAGAGAAAGAGAAAGAGAAAGAGAAGGCAGGAGAGGGAAGGAAGAGCGAGGGGAGCGGACAAAGGACAGGGTCTATTACGGTCAATTGAGTTTTGACAAAGGTGGTAAGAAGGCAGAGCAGACAGAGGGAATTCTCTTAAATGATGCTGGTGTAACTGGATATTCACATAGAGAAGAATGAAATTTGATCTTTATCTCACCCCGAACACAAAAGTCAACTCAAAGTGGATTGAAGATAAAGATGCCTTGTATGAAACCCTCCAAAGTTCGATTAAAAATATTTTTTAAAATAAAATAAAGCTTTTTAAAAAGACATAAATGTCGGGGCTGACAAGATGACTCCACGGTTAAGAGCACTGGCTCTTCTTGCAGAAGGCTGGGCTTTGAATCCCAGCACCTGTACGACAGCTCCCAGCCATCCATAACTCCAGTTCCAGGGCATCTCTGTCATCTTTTAAAAAGTTAGTTCTTTATATTTATGCCTGTGTGTGCCTGTGCATGCACATATGCCACCACACATGTGTGGAGATCAGAGGACAAGTTTTGGGAGTCAGTCTACTTCAGTCATATGGATTGAGTTCCGGTCATCAGGCTAGACAGCAAGCGCCTTTCCCCTCTGAACCCCTACCAGCCCCGCTCTTCCATCTTTTTGATAAAAGATGTTCTGGCTAAAGCTGGATTCATAAATAATGGATGAATGAACTTGGTGGAGGAAATTTTGAGACAGTATAGATAGCATTTAGAATATGGCTTTGGATATGACTGGCTGCTTTTAGCCAGGTTTATAATGAGAATCTGGAGAAAATGTCAGAGAGACTCACAGCTAAGAGTTTGCCTTGAAGAGATTTTTAACTTCGGGCTTTGTGAACGTGACTTTTGAACTGTTAAGTTAGACTAAATGCATCCTACTGACCCGATCCTGGATCAGGTGTGGAATGTTACGGTTTGAGTATGAAATATCTCCCATTGAATGCTTGTTTCCTAGCTAGTGGTGCTACTTTGGGAGACTGTAGAGGGCCCAGCTGGCAGAAGTATGTCACCAAGGTGCTCTGACAGTTACTGTCCACCCCTGAGTTGTTCTTTCTCTCCATCCTGGTCTACTATAAGGTAAATAGCCTCTACTTCATGCAGCCACCACCATGAGCTAATGCTGTTCCACTACGCCTTCCCCCCTGTGATGGACTGAAACCTTAAGCCAAAAAAAATTAACTCTATCTAGTGTCGTGATTATAACAATGCAAAAGTTACAGAAATAGATGTAGAGAAAAGGAAGGCTTGCACACAATAGGAATCATGTAAATTAGTACAACCATTACAGGAAACAGTATAGGAGTTCCTCAAAAACTAAAAATTGACCCACTATATGACCCAGTAATCCTACTACTGAGTAGTAGGGAGGATATGAAGTCAGAATGAGAAAGGATATTTGCACTCCCATATTCACGGTAAGAATATTCAAATTCGTCAGCCTGTGGGATCAGCCTGCGTGTCAGCTAACGGAGAACTGGATGAAGCAAATGCAGCCTGCATGCACAACGGAATGGCAGTCATCCATTAAAAAGAAGGGAATCTTGCCATTTGCAGTATCATGAATGGATATTATATTAAGAGAAATAAACCAAGCACAGAAAGACAACTGCTTTGTTATCTCATTTATATGTGGAATCTTAAAAAGCTGAGCTCAGAGAAGCAAAGGGTAGGATGGTGATTTCTAAGGGGGGTAAGTTGTCAAAGGACAGAAAAATCTCAAGAAGAAAAGGTTCAAGACATCTACTGTGCTACATGGTCAATTCACAGCATGCACTGTATTCTTGGAAGTTACTGAAAGGATAAATTGTGTATTCTCAGCCTTAAAAAGAGGTCTATGTGGGACTGTGGGAATAGCTCAGTGGTTAAGAGCACTGGCTGCTCTTACAGAGGATCTGGGTTCAGTTCCCAGCAACCACACAGTAGTTAACAACTATATAAAACTCCAGTTCCAGGGGATCTGATGCCTTCTAGTCTCTGCAAGCATTGCACACACTTAGTGCACTTACCTATATGGAGGCAAAACACTCATACACGTAAAATAAAAATTAAATTCAAAAAAGAAGTTTGCCAGGTAATTGTCTTTCTTTAGTCATTTTACAATGAATACATATTCCAAAACAATGTATCGTATGGATAAATGTGTACAATTTTTCTCAATTAAAATTAAAGAAAAGCTTAACTATTGGGGGGCAACTTGTATTGAAGAACAATCATCGATAAGCACTTATCAAACTGAGACTAGAGGATCAAACAAGGTGAACTATGTCCAAGAAAAGCCTGGCTGTTGATACTCCAGAGGAAAAGGAAATGTTAATGGGTGGGGAAAGGATTTTATACAAAAACTTGATAGTTCACTCTTTGGGTGGATTTTCAAATCATGTTCCTGGCCTGGGCAGGTGCTGCATCCTCAGTAGCATCCCAGAGGCCTCTGGGCCAGGGGTGACCCAGGGTGAAAGGCTTTCTCTGAACCAAATGGGGCAGTTGCTATGGTTGGCTCTCAGATCTGCACTAGGATCTGAGGCTATCTACACAAGCATGCTGAAATCAGCAGAAGCTTTGTGCAACTTCAATCAAGATACCATAGAAAATTGCTCAATTTTTGTTTCTGGTTATTAGATTTTTCAGCTATTAAAACTATCCAAGAATCACTGCTTACTAATTAAAACCATAACTTCATATTGAGACCATCTTGTGCATTCATAGTACCTTGAGGCCCTGTTTCTATTGAATGAGCTTTCCGAGGGCATCTGTAACAGATTTTACCCCCAGAGGAAGAAGGGAACAAATGACATATGATGTGAGTGTTGTACAGTGATTTCCCCAAGATAAAATTTTCCAGGGCTGAAGAGAGGGCTCAGCAATTAAGAGCACTGACTGCTCTTACAGAGGACCTGGGTTCAATTCCCAGCACCCACATGATGGCTAACAGCCATCTGTAACTCCAGTTCTAGAGAATCCAACTCCCTCTTCTGGCTTCTGCAGGCATTGCATGACAAGGCTGCACTTGCATACATGCAGGTAGAACACTCTTACACATAAAAACAAAATTGCAAACAAGCCAGGCATGGTGGCACATGCCTTTAGTCTCAGCACTTGAGAGGCAGAGGCAGGCAATTCTCTGTGAATTCAAGGACAGCCTGGTCTACATAGTGAGTTCCAGACCAGCTTGGACTACAGGGAGACCCTGTCTCAAAAAAAGCCCTCCCCCTACCCTCCAAAAAATTTAAAAACAGAAACCTTCCATCTTGGAGGGAAGCTTGTTAAGACATATGATGTTCCAAGGGGACATGAAACATTCCATCCTGCAAGAAGCTTCTTAAGCTTAGGAAGTAAACAATTTGAAGGGTTTAGGTCAGTCCCTAAAACTGACCAGATTCACTAAGTTCTCTTTCCCCAAGCATATATAAGTAGTGAGGATTGCTGAGGAATACTCAGACAAGCAGAGCTTCCTAGAGAACTCTCAGACATGCTGAGCTGCCTGGAAAAAGCAGAGGCCAGTCAAGATACCTAAAAGAAGCTCCGACCAACTGAGCCACCCAAAAAGATACTCTCCACCTTATAGAGCTGCCTATAAGCTGGGTAGTGAGCTCTAGGGTTTCAGGGGTTATGAGCTGTCGCCCACGCTGGGGTGGCTTTGGTGATGCAGCTGTCCTTGAGCCATTTCTGCTCCTGTAGATAATCCCTCACCCATGCTCTTGTATGTAACCCCAATAAAACTCAGTGGTCCACCAAATCGAACTTTGGTGGGGTCCTTACTGTGGTCTGTCGTTGGTTCCCTGTCTGGGATGAGTAGACACTTGTTCACATCTCTCCAGGAATAGTGTCACACAATAGTGGGTTTCATTGTGAGCAGAGTCCATCAGACAGTTTATTTACTGGTGCTCCTGACATTCCGAGGCAGTTCTGCTTGGCATAATTGTGATACACCCAGCAAACTGTGGCTGAGGGATGGGTTGTAATGTGTGTGTGGGTGTGGGTGTGTGTGTGTGTGTGAAAAGTTGAGAACGGCATCTACAGTTCCAGGCACCACTCTCCTATGCTCCTCTAGAAGAATAAACTTACAAGAGACTATGTACATTTGTAGAAATTAACTCATATCAATGTACAGGTTTTACACAAGACATTAAGAAGTATTAGAAACAGAATACGGTGGTACACACTTGCAATCCCAGTACCCTGGAAGCTGAGGCAGGAGGATCTTGAGTTGAAGGCTAGTCTCAGCTACATAGAGTGAGACTCTGTCCTAAAAATGCAAAGAAAGATGAAAGACAAGGAGGAGGAGGAGGAGGAGGAGGAGGAGGAGGAAGAGGAGGAGGAAGAGGAGGAAGAGAAGGAGGAGGGGAAAGAAAAGGATGTAATCCAAGTGTTTATCAACAGAATTTATTTTTAAATGTAGTATGTTTATACAATAAAATGTCACAAAGATTTGTTTTAAAAGAACAACTACCATATATACATGCTGTTTAGATGAAAGAAGACAGACGAGAAATCATATGTAGTATTAGTACTTATATACTAATTAAGAATAGACAGAAAGCCAGACAATGACTGTCTCTACAGGTGAATGAATTAACTGGTCAGTCCTATGAAGGAAACTTCTGGATGCTGGACATGTTCTCTTTCCTTTTGGAGGTGTCGATTATGTGAGTAGATAAATGGGTAAAATACCAAAATACCACTGAGCCGTAACTGCATACCTCTACAGTGTCTGTTATTGGACACAGTCTTGCATAATAAGAAGTCCCTGAGGCTTTCCTACTCTCAGCAAAAGACAGAACAGACCAGTAAGTTCCCTAGCAAACCCGAACTGAGTAACCCACAATTCAGTTTAATCATCACTGAGGGCCCAGGTTAGACCCCACATTTAAAACCACAGTCTGAGGGCTCAGTCCTAAGGCTGTGCTCCCCCTCCCCCAGATGCCAGCTTGGGTTGTAACTGTGCTTCTGACCAGCTGGCAGTCAACCTGGGGACCCCTAGCCCCTCCTCACAGAACGCTGGGAAACACTTCACTTACATTTACCTCCTTACTAGAAAGAATGTTACAAAGGACATAGGTGAAGAAGCCTATGGAAAAGCAGCACAGAGACAAGCATGTGTGAGTGGGCGGGGCTTCCATGACTTTTTTTAGCCCCACCCCCACCCCCAAACATCCATGCGTTGAGCTCTTCAGAAGCTCTCTACATCTCGCCCTCCCGGGTTTTAAGCCTGCATCGTTACCTAGGCATGGTTGATTAGGTCAATGCTACTGAGATCAACTTGACCTTTAGCCCTCTTCCCAGAAGTCAAGAGTATAGGAAGAAAGCCTAAAATTCGAGCCCTCTTATGGCAGGGTTGGTTTCCCTGGCAATCAGCCCCCATCTTGAGGCTGTCTGGGAGCCCCAGCGTCCAGTCTTGTCCTGAATATACAAAGAACACTCACCACTTCAGAATTTCCAAGGGATTTAGGAACGGTGTACCATGAAACAGGGCAAACCCCAAATATAATATAATATGATATATATATATTATATATATTTCATATTACAAATCACAATACAGAATGTTATTTCGATTCAAAGAATCTTCTAAAGCAGGCTTTCAGCCCCGGCTGCTGAGGCTCTGATGGGGCCCCCCGCTGACCACTTTGAAGAACAGAGCCCCTCCTGTGCACAAGATTTTCTCTCGGAAAAGAAGAGCAGAGTTTTGGGGTTGGTTTGATTTTTTAAGTTTTCTTATCTCCAGGATTTCTTTAAATTTGTACCCGCCTCTTGCAGTCTGATTATTCCCCTGCCTTCGGTGGGAGAGCAAACACAAATGTATATGAAATCCCGTCAGTTCAGCAGCGCCCTCAGGCCTTTTCCTCTTTATTTTAGATTCCCTTCTCATGTCTGCTTTCTGCCTTTTCTCATTTTGCCTGGTCACAGTAGAGCACAATGAGAAGCAAGCCAGTAAGTGCAGGTCTAGCTCTGTAATCACAAGCTGGCCTGTCTGTTACTTTCTCTTGCTAGGGGAGAAGAGCAAGTGTAGATGGGTAGTGAGTGAGCCCACCTAGGCTCCCTGTGGGCACAGAGCAGTCAAGTGGCAGGAAGTACCTTCTCCCCACTGTACTGGCAGCTCTTCTGCAGCACCTCTGCCTGGTGGCTGTAACCTTGTACTGCCCTTTGCTGCCTGGGGACCGACAAGCCAGATAGCCTGCCATCACAAGCAGCACTGGGCACTTGAAAGAAGCCAAGGCAGAAAGCCACAGACAGCTGCCCGTGAAAACACTGAAGTGCTGACGTGGGAAGCGTACCTAGAGAAGCCTTACTCGCGTACTCTTGGGGAAAAAAATCAGGAAAGGAGGAACTAGACCAGCATTTTGGATAAGGAATGTTCAGTCTGTACTATAAATCAGATTTCTTAGTAATCATTAATTTCAGTAGAAATAATACTATTACAGCAAATCTTATACTTCCCTATGGAAAAACAGGCTTTAAGATAAGTGGCTTTAAAAGTTCATTATAAAACTTCATATATGCAGATTTTATTGAACTAAATTTAACTTTTTTGTTTCTCTGTCTGTGGGTGGATTTGTTTTGGTTTTGTCTGTTGTTTGTTTGAGGCAGGGTCTCAAGTAGCCCACTAGTCTTAAACTCAATATGTAGCAGAGGATGATCTTGAATTTGTGATTATCCTGCTTCTGCTTCTCATGTGCTGGGATTACAAGCATGTGTACAGCCAACTTAAATTTAACCTTTTAAATAAAAAGATTCATGAGGCCGGAGGGATGGCTCAGTGGTTAAGAGCACTGGCTGTTCTTGCAGAGGAACCAGGTTCAACTCCCAGCATCTGCATGGTGGCTAACAACCATCCTTAACTCCAGTTCCAGGGATTTCTGATGTCTTTGGGCATTGCATGACACAAGTGCCTTACATACATGTAGGCAATACACTCATATGCACAAAATAAAAATAATAAATAAAATAGTTTTAAAAGATTAAGGATTGAGCAGTTGAATGATTTATTAATAAAATTTTCAAGAGAAAAAAAAAAAGTCTGGTCAACTTACCAGGCATCCCATCAGTAAGGAAAACTGATTCTCTCTGTCTCCCCCTCTCTCTCCCTCTCTCTCTCCCTCTCTCTCTCCCTCTCCATTGCCAATAGGTCCTCAGCTGGGGTTGTGGCTTCCCAGCACCTCCTGCATCCATGCTGGGCCCCTGTCTGGTTTGGGTTTGCACAAATCTATGCCTGCTGCCATAAGTACTGTGGCTTCATATGTACAACTGCCCTGTGGTGTCCAGACAGCACTACCATCTCTGGCTTTTATACTCTTTCTGCCCCCTCTTCCACAATGATCCCTGAGCCTTAGGAGAGGGTGCGATATACATGTCCCATTTAAGGCTGAGCACTACACAATCTCTTATTCTAGGCACATTGACCAGTTGGTTGACGTCTGCTGCAAGAGTTGAGAAACACACTTGGATTAGTGGCCTTTTAAATGTCCCTAGAAACATTTCCTTCTCTTTTTGTAATAGTGCATCTTGGTGGCCAATTAATTGGATTAAGAAGCACCTAGGATCAGTAAAGCATACCCCCATGTGTGTCTGCGAAGACATTTCCAGAGATAACTAAGAGGAAAGACTCTTAGACTGCTTCCCATCCTATAGGTTAGGGGCCTAGATAGCATAAAAAATAAAAAGGAGAGAGCCATCTCACTCAGGTTCATTCTCTCTGTTTCTGTGTCTCTGTCTCTCTCCATCTCTCTCTCTCTGTTTCTCTGTCTCTGTCTCTGTCTCTCTCTTTCTCTCTGCTTCTTGGTCACCATGAATGAGCAGCTTTATCCTTCCTTACCCCCCTCATGCCTCTGAAATCATGAGTTAAAACAAATCTTTCCTCCTTTTAAGTTGGTTTTGTTAGATATTTGATCACAGCAATAATACACCTGGCCAATATATCCCTTCTATTATGTGAAGACTATGGAGACAAGACTTTCATCTTGGACATCTCAGTCTCTAGAACCATAAAAAATGATTTTCTGCTGTTTGTAAGCTACCTAATCTGTTCTTCTCCCCCAAAGATCACGCCATTCATATTAAAGAGTGGCTAAGTGGCACAGTTAAGTAAAGAACCTGTCCTGCCCAATCATGAGGTCTATATTCCTTTTACAGGAGATGGGTTGCCCTCCCACCAAGATAATAGCACCATATAACCCTCCCCCCGCCTCTACTTAAGGAGTAGTGATTTACCAAAGAGTAAGAAAAATCTCTGATATTTGGGAAAGAGCCCCCTATGTAAATCAGAATGACCTAATGCATACTACTCCAGCAATTTCAGGCCAAGATTTATTGGTGCCTGGAAGTTCATTCTACTCCCAAGGTATTCAGCTTCACTACAAAGAAAGAATCTCCAGAAGGTGATGTGAGGTGTCCCACCCCCTCTGAAAGGGTTCTGAAGCAGAGTAAATTCCTCTGCAAGAATTTCTCCAAGACTTTTAAACTAAATTATGTCTCCCAAATAACAAATAACTGGCACCTCAACACTTGGTACCTTTCCCTGGAATTTCCAAATGAAATAGGAATCAAGGCAATCCTGGCCTATTCTAGAACTCCCCAGGCATTCTCTTGTAGTCCACTTTTGCAACAGAAACACTGAACCAGTGTTTCATGATTTGGGGTCCAGATCTACCCACTAGGTGCCAATCTTCTGCACACTGCTCTGTGCATGGTCTCCAGCCCACAGTACATCTCTAATACAGTTCAGCTTCATGATAAACATATAATGGCTACAAACATAAAGCTCACCCAGGTTACTCCTCAATCTTCTGATACCTCTGATACCTTTGGGTATCATATAGAAGCTGTCATATCAAAGGGTTATGTTAAGAATCGCTTCTTTGCTGCTGGTTGTCACAGGGCTCCAAGAGATAGAATATCGTGGCCCCTTAAATGGAAAGATGTACTTTAATAAATTTCTGAATACGGAGTCAGAAAAAATTATACACACACACACACACACACATACACACACACATATATATATATTTGATCTCTATCTGAGGAAGCTTTATAAAATAATAAAACCCATATTGCTAAAGTATTACTCCTGAACTCCAGTGTTTCCATCCCAGTTTCTCAGCAACTGGCAACCAGATGACAGGATTTTCCAGTTTTGTTCAAATATATATGAAGTAGATGATTAACCAGCTAACAAACCCTTCTGCCCTGACGGTGCTGTTGCCTGGGTTGTGCAGTCAAGCTTGACCACTCCTGAAACACATTCAAAGACGGTGAATGTCACTTTTGTCAACTCTCATGGACTCTAACAGGTCCTCTACCACCAAATTCAGTTCCTTGGTGATCATAAGATAGAATAATTAATGAACTTTGGAGTCAATGTAAACATCCTTAATCAACAATCACTGTTCCTTAAGACACAATGATAGACACTTCCTGCATCAGAATGAAGGATAAAGGGAAGTTTTGGTGATTTTTCTACAAATCATGTAAAATCCTTGATTTTTAATTAAATACATCAACTTAATTCATGAATATGTGAAGAAGTATCTAAATATAAATGTTTTATTTATGTTATGTATACACACATACATATACTACAAGACTCTTCATATGTAGAATGAATTAAGAATATCCTAGGAACTTCAGTAGATTAATGAAAAGTCAGTGGTCTCTACGTGTTCAAGACTATTAATCTATACAGAACAAAGTAACGTTTAATTTACTTAAGAAAAACAAAACTTAGTATTTTCTCTTTAAATTTTAATCAATAAAAGTGAACACATACAATGTTAGCAGTCAATTTCTCATGGTGTTTGCCATTTATATAAGTCTCATGATGTAAATCTTTTATAAAATGTGGTCCAAAAAGCTGTCGCCTTAAAATAAAAGCTCTTGGTTTCCATCTTTTGTGCACTCAGGTTTCCAATTATATTGCAGATGATGCCAGGTCACAGTGATATCTGTGGATGTCGGGAGTGAGAAGAATAGGGAATTGAAAGGAGGTGGGCATCAATGATAACTGCAGTACTTAGAAAAAGGTTTTCTTTGCCAATAGAGAAGAAGCTATTAAACTGTGAGTGTATCTCATGCAGAGCATTGAAAATAAACATGAAGTGGTGCTACAATCTGCTGAGAAACCAGGGCAGTTGCTAGAGTCTTCTGCTGCCAATGAGAATACTATAGTTAGGAACAGAATGCCATCTAGCATGTCCGAGGTCACAGGTGGCATTAGTTCTACAAGCAGACAATGAGCAATGGTACCTATCAAGGCCCTCCATAAGCCACATTCAACAAATCATCATGGTCTGATTTTGACTAGGTGTTTCCATTCTCACAGGGCTTTGCAAAAAGCAGGAGGCCCCTGTTCTGATCTAAACTCCTCTTTCTTCCATTTAGAAATGAAACGAATACTTTAGGATTCCCGACATTATCAAAGTGACACTGACAAGAAGCTTGTTTGCAATTAATATTGCATCCTTTCTGCAGGCATTGTCAAAGGTTCAGCATCACCTTTGTCTTTCAAGGATTTTTTAAAAGTATAAATGAGGGTGAAGAATGGACTGAGATAAGGAAGTTCTTATCGTCTTGACAAATGTCACAGACTATGCTTGTACAAGACCAGCCATATGGTGAAAAAGAAGAAATTAAATCTTCCAGATGTTTTATCTTCAGGAGATGAAAAATTGCTTTGATTGGATTTTCACTTTTCATTCACATGTTTGATGTTAAAGATAAAGTCAGAGGTATGAGAATATGAAAGATATTCAGAAGCATGTCATCAAAAATGCTTTTTGAAGATAATAAAGTTCTCCTTTAATGATTTAGAGTTTTCACCTATGCAAGATTTGATGGGTTTCATGTTTGTATAGGACATAGATTAGCATTCTTTGGGTCTTTCAGAGCCTGCTGATCTCAGTTTCAAGATATGAAAAAGGAGAGAGCCACAGACTAAAGTTTGGAATGTTTTCATGGTGAAAACTTTACTCCTTGTGGTTATTTTTAGGAAATAAATAGTTAACCCAAAGTAGAAACTAATGGAGAAAGACTAAAATTAAAGAGCAAAACTATGACATCAGAGGAAAGCAAAGGCAGCAGAAGTAGGAGATAGAGGAACATAAATGGTAGCCTTGAAAGGTCTGAGGTATGAGTCTTTCTTGTGGATAAAACGTACATGCCTGGCTAAAGAATGAGGATTCATTCCACAAGGCAGTGAGGAACCACTCCACTTTGATTTTTAAAAATTTTGTTTATTAATTGCTAACAAGAGAAATGCTCTGCCTAAGTGATGTTGAAGATGCAGTCATCAAACAATACTGGATAGCTGTAGAACCTTCTGCTAAACAGCCAGGCTCTGAAGCCAGGTTACAAGAGCAGCTGTCATAAAACACAGATAACTAATATGCCTGAGGGACCAAACACCTCCCACTCCAGAATTTAATAAAATAGTGGATTCCTGTGCACAGCCACATCCTCGTGTAACTGTTGCTTCCTCAGTTCTTGTAGGCATCTGAGGTACATGTGAGTCATAGAACTGGAGTCATATGTTTGGGTCTTAGCTGCAAGGGAATCTGGGAATATGAGGTTTCTGCTTTAGGAAGGCATGATCGCAAATATGGTAGGAGGTTCAGTGGACAAATGTCTACTACAAGAGTGATTTGAGACTATGCATTAGGAAGAGTAATTTGCCATGATTTGTGAGAAAAGGATTAGAGTGGGAAAAGGCTGGATGTGAGAAGATAAGTTGGGGCCTATTGCAGTAATGAGAAATAATGAGCTCTTGCTTTATATCTGGAGAGTACAAGTGAGAAAAATTTTGTAATCACTAAGGAAATAGAACAGCAAGCTTCAGCAGTGATTGGTTGATGCCATTAACAGAATAGGGAAAATGGGAGAAAGTGCCATTCTGAACGGGAAAGCTGGGTCTAATCGGGCCATATTCATTTCTGGCGGCGGTTCCTCAGGTAGACAAAGCTAGCGCAGTATTGGAAAGGTAGGTCCTAGAACAGAGAAATGATAGGTAAGTAAATAAACGGTATTAGGAGGGTAGACTTTAACATGTTTTCTCACCTCTTGAAAACTGGTTTCTTTCTGATCAACTGCTTTAGTGACAAGCGAGGCTGAGCCCAAGGCCAGCTGATATTTTACTCTCAGCCACATTCTTTTCTGTTTTGAGTAGCTTTTTGCCTTTCTTTAAGTCCTTTCTCTCTTCTTTATATGTCTTAGGGGTTAGAGATCTGTTTGTGTCTAGGTGAAGGCGGATCATAAATAAGGAAACCAAGCTTTGCTTTTATTGTAGTCATTTGTCTCCTGGTCAGAGACAACGTTAAGACACTGTTGGTGGTCACACCATCTACATATATCACAGAGGGGAAAGTTTCTGCTTCTCCACTCTATACAAATCTCTGAAAAGGGAGGAAAGGGCTTGCTTAAATACTTGATGCTCGAAGCCTGGGTCTCTATACCATCCTCCCATCATTCTGACAATTAGGCCCAGAAGAAAGAGGCCCACCAGAAAGTGAATGGGAGGCTTTGTTAACCACAAAGTTGGGACCAGCATTTTCGTTTAAATCAAGGGACACTTTTTTTCTGAAGGACAAAATCATATCTATCAGAGTAGTCGGAGATACTCCACAGGGAAGGATCCTGAGTCACCCTTTCTGCTCTTACCAGGATGACAGGACTGAAGGACTGAACACAGCTGAGGCCGTCAATAACCCTGGCAAGCCAGCGCTAGTCTGAAAAATTTGAGCACTGAGATGCTCAGTGTGGCCCAGTGTTACAAGGACTGTCCTGAGATCGCCTGTCATGGACATGTACAATACCAGGATCCACACAAGCAGATGTCCTCTGTGGAACAGTCTCCTCAATATGCCATCATTTTTTTGTTATGAAAAGGAAGAGGATCTGCACTCAGCAAAGAAAGAAAACATGGCCACCTGGCCCTTGAGGTCAGTGAGAGCCGCTTCTCTACAGAGCCGTCTGGTCCTGTGTGGGAACCAGCACATACTGTGTAACTGAGTGTTCCTCAGAACTCACAGAGGGCATGGGGAGAAAAAGGGTCCTTTCACTTAAGGTCCTAGAACACCACAACTGTGCATTATTTGGAACAGTTATTAACACTGTTCTAAGACAGAGTCCTTCACAGAACCTCAAAGACACAGGACAGTTTGGCAGAGCCAGGCAGGGATGAGGACCTCCCTCCATTGGTCAGATGATTGCCATTGGAGCTCAGGGTCAGAGCTGGCATCTTGAAATTGGATGAAGTCTGGACAAACCTGCACATAAATTCCTTAATTTGTTGTTTTTTTTTTCCTGATTCCACTCAAGGATGCTTAGGAATGGGCTTTTCCAGAATGGACACGCACAGAAGAAGGCAACTTGCAGGAGCCATGGACCTTTGATATTACAAATTCAAAATCCTTCCAGCAGTGTGTGATTGTCCCTCCCAAACAGAAATATACGGCATGTGAGGAGGCATGTCGACTATTATGCCAGTCACAGAACCAGCCTGTTGGCAATCAGCTCTTTCCCTCTCCTTTTCTACAAAGGCTCTGATATCAAGCTGATCCAGGAGGCAGACTTTGGGACATTTTTTAATGGCTCCTGGCTTCCTTGCCAGTGGGTACCACAATAAAACTCTTTTTGCAAATCTGGCATCTTCGAATTAGCTTCTCTGCCTCTTGGCATCAAGCTCACAACTCAATCTGTGAAACTCAAATTTTACTCTTGTCTCTGTGAGGGGGCATTTTGCTGTCAAAGGTTTTTATGGATGGCTCTAGAGATGGCAACAAATTATCAAAGGGCAAAGCTTGCCCTTCTAAATGCTGGTCTGAGTTTCAGATCTTGCAACATTCATGTTAGATGATATGGACAGGCAGAAACTAGGGGAACAGGAAGACCAAGAGGTTGTGGGCTGTGGGCTCTGTGCTCAGGTCTAACTGCACTTGGTCACCGAGTACAAAGGGGACTAGGGCAAAGACAGGGGTGTCAAAATCACTGCTTGGTATTTTTCTTCCAAAACAGGACAATTTACATAGGCTTTTCCAGGCCGCTAGGAGTGGTAGAACTTGTCTGCTGGCCATGACAGTGCACTTCAGGCTGAGACTCCCAGAGCATCTGTCCAGGAAAACAGTGGTAGAGAAAAACTGTCATGCTTGCTGCAGAAACTTGGAAAGGCCCCCAAACAGCTCTAATAAATCCAAAGTTGGTTTTTCTGTCCCTTAGGCACTAAACAAGCAACAGGAGGTGTGCCTCCTGGATCCGCAGATAGTGAAAGGGTCCCAGGGTACCTAGTGCACACTTGGAGGCAAGTCAGGGTTACCAGTGAACTGAACGTGCAGGCAGGCTGACAAGTCCAAGTCACCAGCTTGCTCTGAGATCCTCTAAAAGGGAAAAGCAAAGCAGGAGGGGGAGCGCAGAAGATAAGCACCAATCTGGTGTGTCTCCGCTGTGCTGGCTTCATACCAGCTAGAATTACACAAATACGCTGTTTGCACACAGGCACATGCCTCTCTCTCTCTCTCTCTCTCTCTCTCTCTCCTCTAAGCAAACTGCAAATGGCCCTTCTTGTGTGGTCTAATCCAGTCCCTAGGTAGAAATGGAATGAGTAAGACAAAGGCCAGGATGACAGGAGATGCTGACCTTCCACCTTACTCAGGGTGGTCTGTTTTCTCTGGCCTTTAGGAAAACCTTGGTGGTCCAGATGTCTGTCTGTGTACTTCCCTCTGCCATCAGAGGCAGTTTCCTTCTTACACAGCTAACTGTAAGCCTGGTCCTTGCACAGGACACTTTCTCCCTGATAGAGAGTTGGTAAAAACACTCTCGTGTCTGGAACTGCTTTACAGATGCACAGCACGTATCTGCTGAGCCTCACCTCAACCCCGGCCTTCCTGTTGGAGCCCCAGGTCCAGAGGGGCTAGGACACTTGTCTAACACCGTTGCATTTCTGAATAACTGAGGCCTTCCTACCATCCGATGCAGCTGTCTTTGCTATTTTATCCTAACAACCCGGCACTGCAGGTGCAACACTGCCCCGGCACAGGGAGGGGCAAAGTCTCACCCACAGGCTTAATATTGGCAGGTCACTAGAAACATGTAAAGCAGGCAGTCTGACTTCACAGCCCTCCTTATTGGTCCTAGGGTTGTTTCTAAAACAGTTAGTGAGACAGAATCTGAATGAAGGTCCCAGACCACCTTTCCTACCAGAATAGTACTTCTTGACTGTGTAAGTGAAATCATCAGAGGTCTAGTTAGGAATGCAGAGTTTTATTCCACAGGATATGGCTCAGGACTGTCGTTTGTCATTATTGTTGTTGTTGTGCTGCTAGTGCTGCTGGAATCAAACCCATGTCGAGCACATGCTATAACACTGAGCTACACCCCGGCTCAGGGTTCTGCATATTTTAACAAGCTCCCAGGTGACCTCAATGGTGGTCTGCAGGCCCCAGCTTATTTTTCTTGGTACCTCTGACTGCCCAAGTCATCTTGCTCACCCACTCACATACTCTGTGCAGCCCTACCTACTTCTAAAGGTGCCTTTCTCATCACACCTGGTGTGTTCCATAGCTGCATCCATTAAGATAGTAGGCTTTACAGAAGTGAGTACATTCATCATTTGAAGACCTCGCTCATTCCACATAAAAACAACCTCCTCTCAGGTGCAGATAATCTGATTCAATGTTTTAGGAATAGATCTGAGAGTTACCACAGAGGAGTCTCTGCCTTTCCAGAACAAGTCAGCCCGTCATTTCTCTGATCCTGAACTGGAAGTTCACCAAGTGATCCATATAACAAGTTCAGGAAATGGGCTATCAAAATCAGAATTCTTCTAGGCAAGGACTACTTCTCTTGAAATTTCTCCCACCATACACAGATAGGTTGACTTCCCTGCCCACCACGTGGCGCATGTACAGCTCTCTCCTGCTTCTGCTCATCCCTGGTGACTACATTGAAAACACTACTCTCACCTCAAAGGAGACAAGAGATTATGCTGTAGTTAAATACGAGTGATCATGGCCCAGGAATAGAGATTTAGGTTACTGTAAATTCATATTCCAACGTGGTAACAATTTAATGAAATTTTAGAAACAATTTAAAGAAATATCATAAATCAAGGTATTTTCAAAATACATTGATAGAAGCCTCTGGTACTCGGGGTACAGCAAAGTGGGGCAACATCTCCTATAGGCCTTAGTAGTATATGCTATCTGATAACATTCTCAGCTTTTGGGTTAGTGGAAGCCAGTGGTAAAATGTTTCATGCAACAGTCACAGAATGTTAGATTAGACACGGAGGTGGGCCATGGATGACTATTAAGGAGGCTAAAGATAAGCCAAGATAAACTGCAGTAAGGTTCTGGACATGTACCATTCCAACCTCTCCACAAACTTTGAAGCTATAATCAGCCAGTCAGCTTTGTAGACTGCCCAGTGTAAGGTACAGCTTCTTTCCAGGAACCTTAATTCCCACTAGTGATACAGCTACTAGTCCTCATTCTCCTGCTACATGTAGACATGACCAACAGGCAAAAGTCTGAGCCTTTTGGGGACTTCTGATTAAACAAATACCGAAGAGACATAAGTGGTTTTCTCTCCCCAAATTCTGAGCCCAAATAATCTAGCTGTTCTAAGACTTGGCTAGGAAATGAGAATTCTTTTTCTTTTCTTTAAGAATTTTCAAAGACCTGGTCTGCGTGCTGTCACATTTTCCTCTGACTTTTTTTTTTTCTGTAATTCCAAAGAAAGCCTCACATTGAGGAGAACTAGAAAGGCCTGATTCAGTGATGTCAAATGCTTTCAGAATCCCTCCTTCCAAAGTCTTTGTTAATTGTACTCAGTATCTTTAGTGATAAATTTAAAGACACACTAAGCTGCAGGATCCCAAATACACTAGACTATTGTATTGTCCCATTAAGTTAGAACAATGAGCAGTCTTGAACCCGTCTCCAGGCAACAGGAAATGCCAGTCACAGTCAGGTGGAACTTGCAGATGAATGTTCTAAAATAAAATAGAAGTTCACCTGTTTTGTTACCTTAAATATAAGGAAAGTTAACTCATAAGTATCTAGATAATGTTGCAAATTCTTTAAGCTCATAATAGATCTTTTCATTACAAAGGGTTTTGATTTGTTTTTATTTGCCTTCTAGAGTTTTGCTGATTTCTAACAAAATAAACTTTCCTGCATCAGGATTAAAAAGACCTCATGGAAAAACCAAAAACACTATACAGTTCACCCTCCCTAGCCATGAGTTCCACGTGCTCAAATTCAACAAGCTGCAGATTTAGATAGATGATAGATAGATAGATAGATAGATAGATAGATGATAGATAGATAGATGTGTGTATGCATTGGAAATTGTGTCTGTATCAAACATGTATGGATTTTTTATTGTTTGTCATTATTTCCTGAGCAGCACAGCATAGCAATTATTTACATGGCACTTATACTGTATTAGGTATTGTAAGTAATCAAGAGATGATTTAAAGTCTTCAGGAAGATGTGTACAATTTATGTACTAATACTATGTCACTTTATATAAGGGGTCTGAGTGTCCACAAATTTTGATATCCTGCAAGTGTGGATTTTCTGGGGGTGAGGTAGGGGTGAAGGGGATTGTGCTGGAACCAAATCCCCTGTGATACCAAGGGACAAGTATGTATCTGTGACTATTAAGCAACAACCAATAAAGATTTTATTTACATATCTACTTTAGTATCTAGATATCAACAGACCATAACTTGCTGGGCATTCTGACAGATAGTCTTAAAATCTCTACCATCAAACCACTTCAGTGTGGATCCTCTACAGGCAATACAAGAACTGGTCCAGCGGAGGCTGCTAGCTCAACCCACTAGAGACTGCCCTCAGCTTCACAGCCTGCCTCTCCCAGCCCCATTGGTCCTCTGCACTGAGCTTTGATTCCTGTCACCTCTCATTCATAGCCTACTCTGGCAGTGTTTGCCTCACCTCACATGCTCTCTTCCATGGGATCCGAAGTGCATCCTGCACAGGCTCATACCACTATCATGCATCTTGGCATGTCACTTATTTCTTTATAGGGGGAGTTACCTTGTTCTTCCTGGGAGATTCTGAGCTTGTGACATCAAAAGGTCATTGACTGGGGAACTACTTGTCCTTCACATGTCCATTGTCTGTGGACTCTGCTAAAACAACCTAAGTGCTTTGCCATTTCAGGAATTTGCACCCAGGGTGTGTCTAGGCCTTCACTGATTTCCCTAGGAAAAGTTGAATATCACTTTCATTACAACACATTTTTACAGGTACTATCTTTGTTTCTCTATACTGAAGAGAGAACATGGACTATATTGGTGGGGTGGGGCTGTGAGACAATGGAGATGCTCTCCTGACAGAGTCAATAAGCCACGGAGGAACGAGAATAAGAATATTCCTCATCAGTTCCCTCTTGTGCATCATAGTCCATCAGCGAGAAAGCATTTTGAAATGTTACCTCTGATATTCCCAACATAGTGTTGGACCTGTAAGCACTCACCGTATACCAAATACCTTGATTATAAATATTCTGTTTGAAGAGTAGTTTCAATAATATTTTTACACATCAGAATGTGAACATAACACATTTGAATAACTCTGAAGTGTGTTCATCCATCATGAATTTAAAATTAAATTTTGGTGTAGGGGTGTAGCTAAGTGGTCGTGCATCTGCCTGAGGTCCTGAGTTTCATCCCCAGTGCCACAAATAATAACAGTTTTTAAAATACCGAAAGCAAATTTTCTTATGCATTTTTTACCTAATGAAAAAAACATTCCTTCTGTACCTACTGTCCCAAGCTAAATATATATGTGTGTGTGTGTGTGTGTGTGTGTGTGTGTGTGTGTGTGTGTTTTAAAATATTGTCTTGCTCTGCAGATCTTAAAGTCTAGGCCTCATGTGATTTTTCTGCTTCAGCTTCCCAAGCAGCTGGGACTGCAGACACCAAGTCCAGCCTATTTCATTTTATTCATTAATTTCAAAAATGTCATTCAGCAGCATTTTTTTGTGCATCTACTGAAGGCTCGTCAGTCTCTGAAGAGGGTAGAGAATTAGATAACCCCTCTTATCTCAGCCTATGACAGCTGTGTGCAATCCCAACAGACCTGCAGTTTCTGGGGCAGAAGGCTCTCATTTGTATCCTCCTTCCCAAGTCTCTGCATCTCAGTCTACGGGTTAGGATCCATCTTACATGCCTTCCACACTCTGAGTGTCCTCTCCAGAGCTTATTTTGAAATGCGGTTGACACTGTGACAATATTGAGATCTTGAAGAGGTGATCAGGTCAAGAGGACTTTGCCCTCATGAATAGATTAACATTGTGTTAGTAGAATTTTTTTGTCATTATGACAAATCCCTGACAACTTTAAGGAAAGATTTATTTTGGCTCATGGCTTCTGAGGCTTCAGTCCACAGCTGGCTGACTCTATTGCTGTGTGCCTGTGGTGAGTCACAGCATTATGGTAGAAAAAGCTGCTTACCTGATGATGTCCAGAAAGCAGAGATAATCAAGAGGGACCAGGAAAAAGACAACCCCAAGGACACACTCCTAGAGACTTTCTTCCTCCAACTAGACCCCTATCTCTAAAGGTTCCTATCACCTCCCAAAACTGCCACCAATTTTGAATCCATCAACAGATTCATCCATTGATTAGGTCAAAACCCTCTTGATTCAATCATTTCCTAGAAGTCCATCTACTAGCAACCAAACCTTTAGCACAGTAAGTCGTTGGGGGACATTTCCTATTCAAATTCTAACAAATGCTATTATCATGGAGTAGGATAGTTATCACAATAGTGGGCTTCTAATAAATGGATGAATCCCTCTCACACATGATGCCTTAGCATGTTAGGATGCAGCATGAAGACCCTCACCAGATGCCAGCACCGAGCTCTTGATCATCAATCACAGTCCCCATGATTATGAGCCAAGGAACTCTAGGTTCTTCAGAAATGACTCAGTTTCAAGCATTCTGTTGCAACAGCAGAAAGTAGACTCAGATGGTATCTAATTAAGGAAATCCCAAAGAACAATGTCCCATACAAGATAGAACTGCATTTCTCTTGGGTTGAAAAGACAGACAGAGCTGGTCTCCAAAATGAATAAGGATGCTTCCAGTTCTCTGGAATCCCGGTTCCTTCTGCCTTATTTCACCAACCTTCCCACATCACTGTATGGCCCAAGATCTGCATTGGAGACAGAAGGATAGGAAAGAGAACTCCCTCATTCTTTAGAGAGGGCTTTCTTCCCCTCAGGAGGCAGAGTTTAGTTTCATAGCTAGACTGGGTACAACAGAGGTTAGGAAATTTTACTCTTTCCCCATCTGGCTTCTGATTTGAAAATCTACAATAGACATAAGGCAGACTCCTAGCAGTCTCTGTCACCTACCACCTGCTGGGCCTAAGGCACTGTGTTGCTGTAAATATACTACCTACAGATGCAAAAGCAGTAGTCCATGCCCTCTGATAATGGAAAAAGAAGCCGTTAAGTTGAGTGTTTTATTCATAGCTCCAATATTCTTTCCACAGTGCCGGCTGCCAAGTACAAATCTCATCTTCAGAATGCTTATTTCTTTTACTGTAAAATAAAAGGAAAATTGATATCAGTAGGCATGACTCTTATAACTGTTCTTATATATTAAGACAAAGTTCTTGCCAAAGCAATAACAAAGCCATAAAGCACTAAAAGCAGTGAAATTAGTACATCTGAGTTTACATATTGAAAAAAAAACATTAACTTGTTCATATTGGCTATGGTATTTTAAATTTCCAATTATCCTTCTAATTGCAAAAATCTTAGACCAGGACATGGAAAATGGAGAAATAAATTAATGTTGCCATGAGAACCCTAATTTTTTTAGAACGTAACTTTGAAATAACTCCATGTCTTTAATTTTTATGGATAAAAGGAAGAAAGAGAGCAGAGTGGAAATGTCACTGTGTGGGACTCACAGTGACAAAGTCTACCAGGGCTTTGATGTTAGAGCCTAGCAGAGTTAAGAAAGGACCAAGTCATACCTCATCTGCTGCTAATATTCCACTGGGGGTAATTAAACATCCTTTGAGTTTTCTATGCTGGAAAGAGACACATTTTCTCATGAATGCTCTGCCTAAATGATGCCTTAAAGACACCTAAAAACCTCTCTTTAAATCTGGGACTTACAGGTTACGGAGCTGGTGTCTCCCTTGCTTTGGTCCCAATGACTGATGGTGAATCTGACCCCAGTGTCCCTTCCTGTTCCCATGCGGCATCTCCACAACTCATCAGACACCTGGCCAAATGTCAAAAGAAGGCCACCATGTCATTTTTTCACAGCAGCCCTGCTCCCCTGGCCCTTCCTGCCATGGGCCACCTCTGTGGCACCTCAAACTCTGCTGGTCACTCAGAGCTCCCCATTCCCGTATCTTACTGACACAAATTGCAGACGTCCGCCTATCACCAGCTATAAAATCAGGGGAAACGCTGAAGCATGGTGGATCCTCAGCTTCTACAGACGTCTGCCTATCACCAGCTATAAAATCAGGGGAAACGCTGAAGCATGGTGGATCCTCAGCTTCTACGGGAACGGAGCAGTGTGGTAGACACTCATGGCTCCCTGGTATCTTTACTCCCCTTTTCCTGTAATAATAAAACCTATCTTTTCAGCTATGCGCACAGCTGACTCAAATCAACACCAAAGTTTGCCGTTTCTTCCACAGTTAGATGCGAGAGCACGTGTCTACATCTGCCCAGTAAGAGATAAATGAAAACAGAAGCAAAAGGTTGTGTCCTTTCTCCTTCTGCCTTTTTCTGTTGGTGAGAATGGAAATGCCATGGCTGGAGCTCTAGCAGCTACCTTGAGCTATAAAATGGTCTAGGCAATAGAAATCATACATGGGTGGAGAAGGGAAAAACGTCAGGGTTCTCTTGACACTATGGGGCAAGCTTTAGCTCAGGATTCACTGCTCTGACTATCAAAAGTGGATGAAAATTCATCTTTTTTGCTTAAGCCATTGTTAGGAACACATGTTAGTTGCAGTCAAACTTAATCTTAACTATGTGTTAAAAATATGGAGGTGGCTCTGCTTCCTGTGGCTGCTTGAAGATGTGAGAACTCAGATTTCTTCTTCAGCTCCGGCTACCTCACCAGGCCTTGCCGTCATGATAGAGTCTAAGACTCTAATCCCTCTGGAACCTGGAATTGTAAGCTCAAATAAGTTCTTATTCCTCTAAGTAAAATAAGTAAATACATAAATACATAAATACATAAATAAATAAAATAGAGAGGTGACTATAGTCAAAATAGTGACTAAGTGAATTGAATTTTCATCTTTTGGACCATTTTTCAAGATGTTTTTTCTCCCATAATTCCTTGTCGTCTGACATTCTCCAGTTCCACTCCTGTGCACCACTATCTATTTATTTATTTACTCATGTATTTATTTACTTGCTTATGCAGTTTTGGTACTGGGATCAAGCCAGAGTTTTATCTATTCCAGGCCATCTTGAACATTGAACTATAGCTCCAGTCCTATGCTGTTCTTTGGTTCTTGGACCCATGATCCCTTATCCTACATCCCCTTGGGATCTGACAGCTCACTAGTGAGATGATGTGATAGTCACATTTATATAAATGGGTATTTGGTGAGTATGTTTTGATTATGACTAACACGAGCACCTGGCAGGTGATTATGAGGGCATTCTCAGGCGGCTTTTGACCTTTGGTATAAGAAACAGAGTTCAGCAGATTGTCAGGCTGCTGCAAGTTTACACACACACCACGTCAGACTGGGTTTGGGTTTCCAGATACTTATCTCAACTTTCTCCTGACATTGCTTATTAGTGCAAAACCAGTCCAGTGTTGTTCAAGATAGGATATATGGAGCTCAGTAAGGAGAAGTGCAGTTCAGTAAGATAAATACCATGTGTTTTCTTTCCTATGCAGTATCCACACACACACATATAGACATATATGCATATACACATATGATATGAACGGGACTCTGGGGAGAGAGGGCAAGAAAAGGTAAGAGAGTGGATATAATCAAAATTCATGGTATATATACTTTTATAAAAATGCTGTAATAAAGCCCATTATTTTGTACAAAGAATATAAGCTAATTAATGGAATGGAATGAGGGAGAAAATATGGAAGCTACCACTGGAAAGCCTTTCAAGTTCCCACAAATATATTGTATGACTTTTCTTCCATAGACATTAGAAACAGAATTTGAAAAGAAGGCCTCACATCTAATACACACGTTGGAGAATGTCAGTATCCTCAGTCGCCATCAGCTAGCCCCAACCACTGCAAGTGAGCTTGTCCTCCAAGTAAAAACTGCTCTGTGGATACAGCACTTCTAGAACTTGATGCCAGTCCTCCCAAGAAAATTGTGACCCACAGAGCCTTCCCTTTAGGAATCATGCACGATCATTGACAGATAGAGTGCTGTTTTTCTTCTTCAAATCAGCAGAACCAAATCTACGGGGACCTGGTAGAATGATGAACGTTTGCTTATATGAATGGCTTTTCTCTAACACTGGAACCCACAGTTGGCTGACAGGGAAATATACAGTAAGGAAGTACTGGCTACTGCCTGGGCCATCAGATACCACTTGAATAAACATCCACTTTTTCTTAAGCCTCTATCAGCATTATTTCCAGCAGAAAAGCAGTCATTTGAGCTCCTGTCCCAGATCCCAAAGCAACAACTTATGAAAGACATGTCATTGTAAACCAACTTCCTTAAAGATAGCAGCGAGTGGGCTGGCCTTAGAAACCAGGGAAGCAAGGAACCCCGCTCCCATTTAAACCTTTCCCTTCCTTTCAGCCTGCCTTATCTTATCATCTTCTTTTTCTTCCCTCTTTCATCTTGTCTCTCTTTATAAAGATTATTCCTTGGTAGGAAACGCATTTAAAAAAAAAACTACCAAAATAAGTTGTCACCCTCTGCATATGGGTGTTTACACACACACACACACACACAGTATATACACTACAGTATATATATATATATATATATATATATATATATATATCCATATATCCATATATTATATGTAATCACTTTTCTTATACCCAAACTTATTCATATATATATATTCATATGATTATCTTAAGCTACTTTTCCCCTCTTGCTTTTCCTTTAAGAAATGTCTCTTAGTATATAATCTATGTTCTTGTTTCCGGTCCCTCTGTCTTGAATTCAGTAGGTTAGAATGGCCCTTTCTTGAGATCAAAGTCTCCAGATCCACAGAGACCAGAAGCACACCCATTCATGTCATCACTCTCCTAGGCAATGTCAGGGAGGATAAGGCATCTTGGGTCATGACTGTTAACAGGCAGTCTTATGGAAGACCATAACATGCAGGGTGGATGAACCAATCACAGGACAATGGCAATTGAAGATAATTAGCAATGATGTCATGCTGTACATCAGACCTTGAAATCATGACCCGTACAGCTAAAAACAGATCCTAGGTTAGTAGAGTTAGGCAGACAGGTAAAGGGGTGTAAGAATTCGAACCACTCCTAAGGGGAGATGTGAGCCAAGCCAATCACAAAGAGTTTTCAGAACAGCTCTACCCAATTGTTTGTGTGGGAACTCAATCATGTGATAAATCTTTTGTGATTTTGCAGTTTGCAGGCATTCATCACTGGTTAGAGGAGCTCAGGTCTGGGGCTCCCTTACTGTTTCTAGGAGAAAAGTACTCAGGTGACAGCATAGGAATGACCCTTAACCTTCATGGCCTGTTCTCACGCAGACTCCTTTGAGATGCAGAGAAGGGAGAGGAGAGAAGGGGCCACCCAGATGCAGCTAGAGAGGAAAATGAGGATGAAATGAGATTTTAATCTTCCAAGTCATATTATGCATAATAATAGCTAATCCTAATCTTTTTGTAAGATGAGCAATAATTTAGATGCACTAAAGTCAATATTTAATTACCCATGAGTTCAAATGATTTGTCCCTTAGTTAATGTAAAATTCTTGCCATTAGGAGAAAAATTCATTTAAAAAGAGTAAGCTTTTGCCTCTAATTCTAGGTTAAAATAAAGGCTGCTTTCAAACATGGTTTAACTTCTGGAGTTCATCAAATCATGGCTTTGTGTTAAATAAGATGGAAAATACCCAGCATACTGATTAGCCTAGAGTACAGAGCTCAGAAAATGCTAATTTATTATTTTTAACAAAACTGTATAATTAAGCTATAATATTCAGTGACACAAGTTACTGGCCATTTCAAATTTGTCGTGCACTCACTTTCCCGTACCTTTCCATTTGGAAGAAATGGGAACTGTTTAAAAATGTTCAGCTTTTAAACTCTGCTTGACGGTTCCAACAACCCTCACCTATCTTAAGAGCCTACGTTAGAACTCAGTCCCCTTCAAGTCCTGAACTGACCAGATTACCTCAGCTGAGACCTCTGCTCTGCAACTTGTATTTATCTCACTAAGTCAAAGAGGTCTTCATTACCAAAACCCATCCTGCTCCTCTGAAATGAAAATTCTATAGGCAACACTCTCTATAGCCAACACATGTGGGGGAACTCAGTGCACACAACACCATGATGTCTGCTTATCCTGCATCTTTAAAGAAGCTGTCCTGGCCCAGCTGACCCCTGCAGCAGTAGTAACAGCCTGTCTCTTGAAAACTTTCTGTAGCAGGTGGTTCAAATTCTAAGCATTTTGGCCATTTGCAGGGCACAGCAGGCTTACCCAATAGAAGGGCTTTAGATAAATGCAGGGAAGCCCAATTATTTTAAATTCGAGAGAGCTTTCAAGCAAATCCTCTCGTTGTTCTTCTGCAAAGTGAAGGATTCTCTTACAAAGCCAGTAATTACTTTCTAATGCACAGGGCTGGCCATTCTAGAATTTCATCCATCAGGTTTGCTTAAAACAGGCATTTGCTAATCTAAGGGTTGGTCACTGAGCTTAATTTTAATTAAAAGAATGAAAAAAAAAAAGTCAAGAGTGCTCTCATTGCCTTCATGCTTTAGAATGAATGTTAGACTAGAGTGGAAGAATAGAAGGTCTCCAGCTAGGCGGGTCAGCAAAGTGGTCAAGATCACAGCACAGCACGAGTCTGAATGCCACCGATTATCTCTTTACAGTTACCAAGTTCTTCAGAATGTAACTCCCTTTAAAACAGACAAAACCCCAATATCCCACACCTCCCCAAAGGAAGGCTAATTCAGCAGTTAACTCCATTCAGAATAAGAGCTGGTAAATGTGTAGCACAAAAAACTCCTTTGACCTAGGCCAATGCAAGCACTCGCCTGGTGATGTCCATCATGACAGTGGAAAAGGATGCAATTAGCTGGAGAGACATGTTTTCTCTAAACTGGAGAATATAAGAATAAAGTGTTCTTATCGAGCAAGGCTGCCCTTTAAATGTACCCTTCGTGCTACCCATTTCCATGTTCCCATCTAGACCGCTACCACCTGATCCTCTAGGGAGGAAAAGAATCTTGTTTTGTCTCTGTCAGACCTTCACATGAACGTAGCCCTTTGTTGAGAAGTTTTTTCTCTTTCACAAAACGCTGATATGATTTTCTGCCAACTGGAGGAAATCTTACTGTGGGAGCATGGCAGGTCCTGCACAAGAAGAATTTTCCTTCCTGCAACCAAGACCGGATGTATTTAACATCATCACCCCAGGGACAGAGTGTGTCCAGCTAGAGGCTTAGACCCTACAGGCTTTAGCAGTCCTTCTCTGGGTCCCTAAGCCAAGTAGTATAGAAATTGCAAAGAAAAACATGTCTGTTGCTTAAAACCTCTGCCCCTCTGTCTAAATTTGTCTAGAGAATTACAGCTAGATGTTCTTTTAGGTGGTGCATTTTCAAAAGGAAACCTCTGATTCTCACTGCTCAGCTCAATCAACCTCTTTGAACTTTCCTTTTGGGTTTTCTAAATCTTCAATGTGTTTGACTGCTTGAAGTTGAGCAAGAAGGCATTTCAGGAGATCAGTCGCAGATAACAGAGGTTTCTGAGCTTTTCCAGTTGAAAAGAATGCTGTTTTCAGAAATTACGAACAAGAGTACTATTATGAACATTTAGTGATTTCTATGAATACATTACGAACTCCTCCATCACTAGAATGCAATAACTAAGACCTGCTGTATAATGAAATTTAAATGAATTTCATTTTCCAAAAATGAGACTTCAAAAATCAGGCAGGCAAACAATGGCATCGTCCCACTTGGTTCCCCAATCCCGTTACTACATAAAAACAGAAGAGGAAGGTTGTTTCTAACACTGAAGACAGGGTATAAACATAACTACCACCCTAACCTCAAGGACCTAGTTATGCTAGTTATGTAATGTTCCAGAGCAACTCCAAAGATGGCATAGATGCCATGACCCTTACAGAGGTCAGAGGAAAACTTCCAAGATTTGATTCTCTCTACTATGTAGGTTCATTGATCAAACTCAGTTATCAGGCTTGGCCAAAAGCATATTTACCCACTGAGTCATCTCAATAGCACTAAAATCCTCTTCATAAAATAAAAATCCTGACTAACATTTAATACATTTTGATTGAAAATGTAGATGCATGACATTAATTGATTTATATTTTAATTTTTAATATTAATATCATTAATATTTCCAGTTAAAAGCATATATTACAAATATAAACATAACTATAGTTATGCACACACATAAGAAAAGCATTTCTGTTAAAAGTCTAGAAGTGACACTGGGCATGGTGGTGCATGTCTTCAATCCCAGCACTCAGGAGGCAGAGGCAGGCAGATCTCTGTGAGATTGAGGCCAACCCAGTCTACACAGTGAATTCTAGGTCAGCTGGGACTGTAAGGAGATTCTGTCATAAAAAGAAAAAAAATGCCCAAGGTTTAAAAACTATTAGATTGAGCTTTTAATATTTTATTTATTACTTTTATGTGTATGAGTATATTGCCTGCATGTATGTACATGAACCTGTGTTGTGCAAGGCCCTCGGAAGTTAGAAGAGGATATTGGATTCCTCTGGAACTGAAGTTAGAACTGTTTTAGCTGCCATGTAGGGTCTGGGAATCAATCCCCAGTCCATGGCAAGAGCAGTTCGTGCTCTTAACTGCTGAGACATCTCTCCAGGCCTGTAGATTGAGTAAGAAAGTAAATAAACGTTTCAAATACATACAACCTCGAGTGCTATTTAAGCATATTTATAGAATTCATAGACCTTCTTTTTTCTTCCTAATTATACTTGGAGTTCAGTCCATTATTCCTTACAATTTCCAGGGATGGTTGGTTTGGCAAGAGGGAGGATTTGAAAAATCATATTGAAGTACCTGATTCAGTTTAGGTAAAAATTTTAAATGAGTGAGTTTTATATTTTTAAATATAGATGTTGTAACATGACTTTAGAAGAAAAGAATATGCAGCCATTGACTGGTACTTACAAAGTGCTATGATCCTGGTTAAGTGCATATGGTAGTAACAAAAGGTAAGATGCTAAATTATAGGCTTAGTATGAATTACAATATTGAAAAGAAATTTGGGAAACAAGCATATTGGGTGGGTGGTAGTGGGTTAGAGCTCAGAATGGAACTCGTTTTTCTGACTTTGTGTCTTTTCAATTTTATCTAATGTGGAAATACTATTTTTGTATTTCTGATTTCTAACCAAGTTTTAAAAGGAAAATTCATTTCTATGTCTTTTTGGGACTGGGGGATTCCTTTTATTGTTGTTATTTGTTACATGTATTTATTTATTTGGTGTATGTATGTGCACAGCCCAAGTGTAGAGATCAGAGGACAGCTTAGAGGACTCTACTCTCTCTTTCTACAGTATGGGTTCCAAGGATCCAATTCAAGTTGTCAGGCTTGGTGGCAAGTCCCTTTACCTGCTAAACCATCTGGCTCCTGAGGGATTCTTAATTCATCTTTTTGTCATTTTTGCAAACAGTGGAGGTAAAGAAGCCTTGCAGGTATTACCTCAGAAATTCCCAGGGACTGTTGTGGTCACGGTCCAGTTTCACAGAGAATGTACATGAAAAGGTTGACTTGAACAAGTTTCTATGTGAATGTAACACATCATGCTACCATCATTTTGGTCAATGATGGACTGGCTACATGTGTGATGGTGGTACCACCAGAGTGTACCATCTGTGACACTGTAGCCATCTTGGTCTGTGCATCCTCTAAATCCCCACATTAGGCAATGACAAAATTGCCTAATGACATATTTCTCACAACATGTCCTTAGAAAACACATGACTGAACACAGTACATCATATATGTGTTAAATGACCGTTGATGGTTAAAGCTTGTTTTTTAATAGAGAAACAAAAGACAGGTTTTTTTCTTGTTGTTGTTGGTGGTGGTTTTGTTTTGTTTTTTTGTTTTGTTTGTTTAATTCCACAGGAAAAAGCAGATGGATTAGTGCCTGGAAAACAACAGCTTAAAAGTAAACGTAGAAAGAAAACAGAAGACAATTCCAAAAGAGAGGCTTAATTGTGATTTCCACCGAAGCTAAGCATCAGAGGCAGACTCTTTTGAATCAGAGACATCCAACCAGGAACTCTGCCAGAATGGAGATTAGAACTGATGAGGTCAGATAGAGCCATCCTCACCTTGGGATCTGAGTCGCCAAAGCAAACTGGACATTTCCTTGCCTGTAGCTGGATGGCACCTTGTCCTCTACCGTCAGAGGGAAAGCCATTTTCACTGCAGCATTCACAAAGCCTGGCCAGCTTGTGTGCTGCTCACAGGCAATGGCCTCCCCCTGGAGAAAGGCAGAGAGACTTTGGCCAAAAGAAAAAGAAAGAATTTTCAGGCTCTTTTGGAGACAAAGGAAGTAAAGCTCCTGGGCACCGCCCATATTTCAACATGTGAGGTTCTGACCTAACCATTGTCCTTCCTGTAAGCCTTTCTCCTGTATGACCTCCTGTAACCTGGATCCTGTGCTGACCCCTGGCTAGAAAGGAGATACTCTAAAGAGAGACCTTTAGAGTCTACCTTCCCCTCTCTCAGACTGTCACTCTTTTTTACTTGCAAAATTAGTGTATTAACAGGCATGTTGGAGTCAGAGCTGACACTAACCTCTACAGAAAAGATACATAAGGCTTCTACCCTACTCTACCAGACCTGAAATGGATGGGAATCCTACACCCCACAGAATCAGATTCTTTTCTCTTTTATAATGGATGATCTTTAAGACTCAATTTTCCTCAGCCTAAATTTGAATTAGAAATTGCCTCTGTAACGGAGAATGGTTGCAACCTAGGGCCCAGGTCTCACCCTTTAGAAAAGGCCTGGTTAAACTGTCTCACATTTAGATTTACATTTATTCCTGCTTTCCTCAGACTTTCTATACATGGTAAGATGGCCTCAGGTCTGGTGGAAAGGAAATTACACATACCCCAGTTCAGCCAAACTGTAAATAAATCCATTTTCCATTGCCAATTTCTGTTTCCTAATTTCTTTTCATATATCAAGGAAAACTAAGGCAGACCTGGGTGCTGAGTAACACTCCCATCATGACTATTGAGTGGTGAGCAATTTGGCTGATCCAGTTGCACCTGCCTTAAACACATCTAGAATGTAGTTACCTGCCCTCATCTGCCTCTTTTTACCTAGTCTAACTCATCATCATTTCCTTTATAATTATTTTTAATTGTGAGATGATGAATATATTTAAGGTATACAATCTCAGGATCTGAAATACATATATATTGTGTAAAAGTCATTACACTCAAATTAACATACATTTTGTCACCTGTCCTCTACTTTAGATCTCCAGAGCTTAGAGTTCATCTTAGTAGTGAAATTTTGTGCCCTTTGGACATGGTCTCTCCATCCTCCCACCCCAGCTGCTGCCAGCCACCATTTTCTTCTTGCTTCTAGAGATGGCTAAGTGGTCATGATTTCTCAAATACACTATGGTAAAAGTCTCCAGGCATTTTCCCTGACTTCTTCAAATGTCTCTTTATAATCCATTCTTGATCTACCAGGGAAAACAATTTGTGTAAAATGTAGATCATATGTTGATACTTACATATTGCCCAGCCACTACAATTTAGAACTGGAATGTCTGTCAGTGGTTCACATGTTAAAGGTTTGGATTCTACCATGGATCTACTAAGAAAAGGTGGAACCTTAAAGACATGGTGCCTAATGAAAGGTTTTAGTCAGTGGTGATAAGCAGCAGAAAAGGATAACGGTACTGGGGTTCCTTCTTTCTCTTTTTTCTTACCAGCCAAATGTGGCTCCACCATGCATTCCCCACCACGATGTGCTAACCCTTGTTCATGGCTGAAACCTTTGAGACCATTACCCAAAGTAATTCTTCTTTATAAGCTTTCTCCATGACAGAAAGCTAACAGGTTTTTGCAAAAAGTCACTGAGTTCCCTGCGCTCAAACAACAACTCAGACTTTTTGCTGGGTTTCCAAGGTTCTGTCCGACATGCTGAACTCTGACCTCCCTGTGATCACCCATGTCCTGCCCTTCCACATTATCGTGTTCCTGCAGTTCAAGATTCTACCCCTTCCAGAGCCCACTAAGCCTGCTCCCAGCTCTCAGGATTAGTACTTCCTGGTGGTTTTGCCTAGAAAACTCAGACTCTTACTTTTTTTTTTTTTTTTTTGGTTAGATTTGTCACAGATTTTTGAAAATTTTTATTTATTTTTATTTTATATATTTTGCTTATGAGTATATAAGGGCACATGTCACACAATGCTTGTGGAGGACAGAAGAGAGTATTGTATCATTTGGAATTAGAGTCACAGACAGTTGTTAGCCTTCATGTGGATGTGGGGAGCCAAATCCAAGTCCTCTGCAAGAGCAGCCACTGCCATCCACTGAGCCATCCCTCCAGCCCCAGATATGTATATTAACCTACAGTTTTTAAATCCAATGACTATGCTTAAATATTTTGTAAAATCTTAACATTTTGCTAAACAAAGTAGTTATGGTGTGCTTGCAACTAACAATGCAACAAGAGGCAATGGGTGGGAACTCACCTGGGAAGAACACAGCTGATTGTCTTCAGCAGGCCTGTTGGGTGGCATTGTAACAAACCCTGGTAAGAAATGAAGTAATTCCACAGAGACACTTGTGCCCTCACTTTAACTATCAGAACATTGAAAAAGATAGACCCCAAGGAATTGAAATTTCCCGGAGAATCCCTTGTTGGGGGAAGGGAAAGGCTGCCAGCCAGAGGAGGAACTTGTGTCCTAGAAAAAGATTTCATAGAGTTCTGACAACTTGTCAGACCACCTTGCAGAAGAGACAAGACAATGATAGGTCAATGATGAGTGGACTATACTTTGACCAGGACTGCTTGGCTATATATAGGTCTTGCCCTTTATGTAAACCTGAACCTTGTGTTGGTAACCTGAAAGTCGACTTAGAGGGTCACTGGATCTCTTTACTTGTTCTTCTTCCCAATATGGCCTCAATGAATTAGCTTCATTTTTCTGCTTTCCACTATTTCTTGTTTCTTTAATTGTCTTATTAAGGAGAGGTGGCCAAATTTAGCTTGGTAGGGCCTAGGCTCTGCCCCTAACAACTTTGTAATGGCCTCTTGGGAACTTTACCAGTATCTAGGCTCTAGACCTCAGATCTTCCTTCCTCTTCATGTGGTTTGTCTTCTTGCCATTATGCTCAGTGTAACTGTCCTTCCTCCGAGAAGCCCTTCCAACTTCCCAGTCTAAGCTAACCTGCCCATGCTCTGTCTTTGCTGGGTCATGTTAATCACAGTAGTTTCTCAGTAGGAAATGAAATGACTATATTTATTTTATTCATGTGTCTATGGATTTACTGTTGTTGACTTTTTTTTCTCCATATTGGATTCCAGATTCTGGAGCAGGAATTCCATCTCTCTCTCTCTCTCTCTCTCTCTCTCTCTCTCTCTCTCTCTCTCTCTCTTTCTCTCTCTCTCTCTCTCTCTTTTCCTTTTCACTGCTTTAACACAGACATCTGCCACTATGCAAGAGCTTGTACTTAAGCAATCAACAGTCAGTGTGTTGCTGCTCATCTGTTTGAGCACTTGGTCCCCAGCTGGTGGTAATGTTTTGGGAGGTTATATTAACCTTTGGAAGGTGGGGCCCAGCTGGAGGAAGTAGATCTCCGAAGGGTGGGCTTTGAGGCTCACAGCCCCATCCACTTCCTTTTCTAACTCCGATTCCTTGTCTGCTGAGATGTGAGAAAGTAGTTGCTACCTACTCCTACTGCCCTGGAACAACCTGTCACCAACTCACCATGACAGACTGTATCTCTTCAAACCATAAGCAAAGTATACCTTTCCCCCTTCAAGTCCTTTTTTTGTTGGGTATTTGGTCATAGTAACAAAAAAGTAACTAATGCACAGTATCTTTGTCAATGTTTGTTACCTCTTCCCAATGCGTCCTATTTTCCCCAATATTTTATTCATTATTTTTATTTTATGTATATAAGTGTATTGCTTGCACATATGAATGTGCACCTGTGTTGTGCAATGCCCATGGAGTTCAGAAGAGGGCATTGGATTCCCTGGAGTTACAGACAGTTGTTAGCATCTGTGTGGGTGCTGGGAACTGAACCTGGGTCCTCTGCAAGAGCAGCCAATGCTGAGCCATCTCTCCAACCCTCTCTCAAAATATTCCTACCTCCTGAACTGCATTGATAAAGTTTTACTAAAAGATTTTTCTGTGAGGTGGTTCATATCATTAGAGTCCAGCTGAAATCTAAAAAAAAAAAAAATCTGATATTTGAGTTCTCTGAATAGCCTCATCAGTTATAAATATATAATTCTTAACTTTTAAGAGTGTTTTATCTCAAGAATTCCTTTCCCCTCTCCCATCATCATGTTTTCAGATCTTTACTGTCAAGAAATATAAACTAGAAACCTAGTGGGTTAGGCACTCCAAGATCTTACAGTTCTACAGGGTGCTATAACATGTCAGCTGATCAAAACCCAGAACTATCGCCCTCCATCCAGGAATATGCTTTCTTCTATTGCCTATATGAGTGAAGTGAATTGACCCACAGCCAGGTGAGTTAACAGAGCTAAAATCAAATGCTAACACAAGCAAGCAAAACTAAAGTAGCAAAAAAGATAAAAAAAAAAAGATGTCTTACATTTATTAAAGAATCCATGGTGAATTCTCATAAAATTGATCCATTCCAAAACTGGTAGGTCTCTATCCTTGATATAAAAGCTCTGTCATATCCCACAGTCAGCATAAAAGTTTTTACAAGAATGAAAATAAACACGCCCATGGTACTATAAATAAGAGTGAGCAGGGAAGGAGCCAGCTCAGAGGCATACCAACACTCTCAGAGCACAGAAGATCACTCAGCAGCTGTTCGGGGTCTTGCAGCACGCTCCCGACAATGGACCTAACTGTGGTTTATAATTAAGAAGTTTAATTTCATACTTGGCCTCATAAGAATCACTGCTCTCATCGTTTGTCTACTTAAGCCTTCATGCATCTGATCTACTGAAGAAAACAAGACAAACATATGCCCACACTCAAATATAACTGGAGTTTAACTTTTTGAAACAAACACCTCCAACATTAACAACAAAACTCTCCCCGAAGTATTTTTATACCTGTTTGTTGGCATCTTCCAAAGAAATGACCTTATTTATAGTAAAGTCGTCTGTTAATTGAATTACTGTGCAGTCTAAGCCCAGTGAAACCACCAGGTGGGAAGCCAAGCACACCCTGGCTTCCAACAAAATCATTCATTTGGTTCAGTGGGCAGCCTGGAAAGAAATTTGAATTTGAAATTTGACAAGCACTCATTTAGAACACTTTAAAAAAGAAAAAGAGCTTTGAGTCACTTGCTCATGTCCTAATGGGAGGGGCATTGGCAAGCGAAGACCTCAGAATAAAAAGTCCCTGGGTCTGCTCAGTTCTACAAACATTTTAGAGTGTCAAGAGATGTGTTTAAACTTGCCAGTGCTTTATACCAATAAATGTTAGTGGTGTGATTCATTTTTAAATAAATGGTAAACCTGATTTTTTTAAAAAATGATATGATTAGATCTGCATGTGACCATATTTTTATGAAGGCAGAAACACCTTTCTAGGAATAAGATGAACCCAGCAGTGAATTTGATGAATAAATCATATCCTTAAAAGAAAGACCAATATTTTACTAAGTCAATACTTATTTCTGGGTCCTGGAAGCTCCTTGCCCATTTTGTCTGTTTATGGAAGAAAAATATATGTGTATGAGCTACAAAACAGGAAGCTCATGTTCTGAGGTTTTAACTCAACGCTATATTAGTGAGTTAGTGCAAATTGCCACTTGGTGCTTTTTAAAAGAAGGTGGTGTGTGTGTGTGTGTGTGTGTGTGTGTGTGTATGTGTGTGTTTTCCTTTGAGGCTGTAGCCCAGCCTGTCCTGGAACTTGCTATGTAGTCCAGGCTGGCCTTGAGACCACAGCAATCCTCCTGCTTCAGCCTCCTGAGTGGTGGGATTCCAGGCATGAGACAGCACGTCATGCTTTCATGGTGCCTTTCTTAATTGTCCCCTTCCCTTCTTAGTCCTCAGAGTGAAACACCTGAGTCTGAACTGCAGGGCCTGCAAGGAAGTTATTTAACTTCCGGGTCTCCAGTGATCATCTCCAATGGACACACTTCCATGACACCATGTGTTGCTAAACTGATTCCATGAAATAAGTTTACAAAGCCCCAATGTTGTCCAAAACATGGCGGTCACCTGGGGAGAGTCAATACCATCCAGCTCCCACCTCAGCTACCCCTCTGTTTTCTTCCTACTCTCTTCTTTCCTTGACCTCCATTTGTCTTTACCTTATATAGCCATAAAATGGCAGATCTGTGGTAGAAGGTTTGAGGGACACAGTCTAGGTTCTTTCCCTCTCCTGCTGCCTTGAAAGCCTCTCATGAAAGAATGAGAAAATGTATGCAAAAGAGATCCAGCATTTATCCCCAGCCATGCCTTTGAGATTAATGTAATTCCCATTGGATAAAGTAAATAAACAGTTCAAGGGCAAACTACAAAGTGGGAGTTGAGGATCAGAGGGATAGAGTGGGTCAGCACCTGCCCTGAGTCCTCTGGGAAGAAGCAGGACAGGTAGGAGGAACACAGAGAACATAGGTCCTTTGTGCCTCTTGTTCATGGCATGGTAGGTGCTATTGATGCTCTTCTGAAAACTTCATGCCTGGGTATATTGATCCTTGCTCTTCTATTTTCTATCTGTTAATGTCCAACCTGGGTTCTATAGAGCACCCAGAAGTTTCTGGAGTAAAATGTGCTCTGAGCTCTCTAAGAGTAAGGGATAGACAAATTTGTTAACTACCAAAAGAGATTCTACTCAGTAGTGGAAATTGCTGGTATAACTATTTGCATCTTCATATCAGCATCTGATGTCACTTAATAGATCTTTGTGCAAATTGATATAGTGCTTTATAGTTACAGAACAACGTGTTTTAGGGAAAACCCTAACGTTAAATTTTCCATGATTAATAAATAACCTTTTATCTTAACTCTAAGGCAAGTTTAGAATCTGTGTGTTTTAATCTCAGGCTAAATCTGTGTGTTTGTGAATTCAAATCTGTTTAAATATAGAAGAACATGCATTCCACTTAGCAGCATTGTGAAATGTGCTTCTGAGAAGACTAAAAACAAAGTGCTCTGTTGTCATCTCTTCCATGAGAGCCTGACCTCACTGAAGTCCCACCTTAATGTCACTTGGGTATAGAACTGACAAGTAGCAATAGAGAAAAAGCTATCCACAGAGGTAAAATAGTACATTCCTCTTCAAGTCTCCAAGAACTTTGAAACTGGCAGACTGTGCCTACTCAGAGGCAGAGGCCATTTTCACTTGCAAGTCACAAATACCAATCCCATCCTTTACCCCTCCCCAACCTCTATTTTCCTTGCTTATCCAAGACAATGCAATTAATATTATGAAGTAGTACTTCCCCATTAAGACGGCATTAGGAGAATCCTATGAGATAAAGACATCAAATTTTTAAATTTTCCTGATTTTGCCAGTTTAACAATTGGATTCACAGCATTTCCTAAAAAGGTACCATTTGTTAAAATCTGAGAGTAAGGTTAGGATTTTAGATGTTTCCACATGATACTTTCTTTAAGGGGTGAATAGCTAGAAACTTATGCCTCCTAGCTATATACTGGGCTGGTTCCATTTTATTCAGATTTCTTTACAAATATCCTTTCCAGTATCATCTCTGACCACCTACCCTTGAGCTGTCCCCTACCGTCTGTCGATTTTCATTTTGTCACTCCATGTTGTGACCTATGCTTCTCTAAAATTATGTTAAATATTCATGTGTGTACTTGCTGGGCTTATTAGCTTTCTCCTCTGTGGAATACAAGATGTATGATGGCTGGTCCTCATTCTGTGGGTTTGTCAAAGGTGTCTGGCACACAGCAGACAAGTGAATGAAAAGCAGGGGCACAGCTGCCACGGTGGTACCATGCAAGGGATGTCGCAGGGGGCTGAACACAAATGTCTTTTATGTGCTCCTTCAGAGGCCGAATCTATAACTGGCCAAGGTTTACAGAAGGCTGTGGTTACTTCCTGGAGAGCATTGAGTTCACGAGGGTGTGTAGGAGATAGCCAGGTGACCTGGCATGGAGAGATATGCCAGGCAGAGAGAACAGATCATGACAAGACATGACTACTTGCCTGAAAGAATTTACCACATTCTCAGATTTGTTAATTTTTTAGTGTAACTGAAGTCACCATCAGACGGTGAAGACAAGTAGAAAATTACACAAGAGCAAAAAAGGTAATAAAGAGAGAAAGGAGACCAAATACCAAGAGATGAGATAAGTAAGGTATTCATGATGTCATTGAGAGATTTTTTAAGCAAAGGCGGCAATAAGCAGTGGCTTTTGAGTCAGCCAAACCTGGGTCCAAGTTCCAGCTCCACTATTTGCAAGTCATGTGAGCCACTGTCTGCACCTCAGTTTCTTCAGCTGCATAATAGAGATAATAATAGAAACCATCTCACACATTCACCATGAAGACTGATACCTGCAAAGTTATTTAGCCCATTCTAGGCATACAAAAGTATGCAATTGCTTAAACTTTGGCAATTATTATTAGGGATAGTGTGATTATTTTACATCTTAGAGTCTTCCAGCATGGGCACAAAGCAGATTCTAAGGGGCACATAGATTTTATGCCCAGAAAATGTTTTATTGAAGCCCAATTAATGCACAATGAGCTGCATATGTTTAAGTGTACAATTGATAAAATGCTTTGGAGACATTTTGCAGACCAGCATAGGAAAGTAAAGTTAAAAACTTGATCAAAGCCTTTTTACATCAGACCACAGTGGGGGACTGCCATCATAGATGTGGGCTGCATACAGACCACTAAACTGGCTGGGGACACCCAGACGCTGAACAAGATAGTTAGCATGCGGAGGTCTGTGGAATTTGCAGGTATGAAAGGCCCAGTGCCTGGGGGTCTCATGCTCACTCTACTGGAGTCAGCACAAGGTAGGAAAGTGGCTGAATTTGGCACTGGGTCCTGCATTTTGATCCTACGGTGCACAGGATAACTGGTGACTCAAATAATAATATTTTGTGTAAATATATTTATTTATGTACAGATTAAAGATAATCTGTCAACCATTCCAGAACTTTTTAAAGCTTTATTAAAATTTAGAAAGTTTATAACAAGATAAAAGTAGTTACCAGGAACAATAATAACATTATCTCATTCAGCATATTTGCTGAATCAGAAGTTATTTTTAAAATATTTTTATTTATTCTTTAACAATTTCATACATGTATGTCATTAATTTTGGTCATATTCATCACCATCACCTCTTCTCATCTCCTCTTTGACTTTCACTGAACCCCTTCTTCCAAAGTCTTCCTTCTACTTTTGTGTGTGTGAGTGTGTGTGTGTGTGAGTGTGTGTGTGTGAGAGAGAGAGAAAGAGAAAGAGAAAGAGGGAGACCCACTGAGTTTAATCAAGTTGCCTGCATGAGCGTGGATGGGAGATATTTATTGCATCATGGATAACTAACCAGTGACTGCATCACTGAAGAAAATGACTCCCCTTCCCCAGCAACCGTTAATTGTCAATAGCTCCTCCCAGAGAGGTGGGGCCTCATGAACCCCTCTCCCATCCGTGATCACCAAAATAAGTTATTTTAGCATGAACAAAGTAGGAAAATGGAGGTGGGGAGGTGAATAAATCAAATACTTACCTTGCAAACAGGATGATCTGAGTTTAATATCCAAAACCCATATAAAAAACTGAGTGCAGTGACCAATGCTTATAATCTCAGCATTGAGGAGACAGAAACCAGTGGCTATCTGGGACTTACTGGCCAGCCAGCCTGGTCTAGTTAGTTAGTGAGTTCCAGTGAGAGATATTATCCCAAAAAAAGGTGGATAGTATCCCTGAGGGACTACATCCAAGCCGCTGCATACATGTGCATGCACATACTCATGCATCTATCTACACACACATATGTACCTGTATATACAAAAACATGAACCATGTAGGTAAACATATACATACACACATCAAAAAGGTAGGAAGAATATCTTTTTAAACAAAGAATAAATATGTAAATTGGAATAAAAACCACTACTCTATGAAAGCCACATTGCATTATTTTCAAAATTTTCCCACAAATTTGTGATTATTTTATCCTAACTCGGTGCTTGGAACCTCTGGCACCCAAACTTTGTTGGAGGGTATCCTAGGAACACAGGGAGGCATCACAGGCAACACTACTGATTCCATGAAGAACTATGGAGAAGTGAGCTAGGGATAAAAAATTGCTTATGAAAATGTTGTTGATCGGCTCAAGAGATACTAAGAAGTAGATTCAGTAGGACTTTGCTGTTGAGGTTGAACAATGAGAAAAATGTTAAGGATGGACAATGAAAGCACAACAGGGTAGAGAGGGAAACTTGGGGACAAGTGTGTGATGATTTGGTTTGCAGTGTGTTGGCTTTGGAATTCCAGGTGATAATCCTGTAAAAGTCTAATGAGAAGTCAGGGTGTCCATCTGGAGCCCAGAGGAACAGTCTCTGCCTGAGGTGTGATATTGTATGGCATCAATGTCAGTGAGATGATGGCAGCCATTGGAAGGGAGAGTCTTGAGACTGTTAAGAGGCAAGGAAGGGAGAAAGAAGAGGGAGGGGATGAAAAAGAGACCGTGATAAACTACCTGGTTAGAGAATATCAACATTCAATAGCCAAGCATAATGCAGAAATTAGTGAAAAGTTGAAAAGGATAATATAATAGAAAAGCATGTGCCCTGTTAAGAATGATAATGATCAGGAGCATCTCACTTCAATCTCTCCTACACCATGCTGAATGTTTTCCAAACAATTTCCTCTGGCCCTCAGAACAACCCTATGAAGCAAATTCTATCATTTGCCACATTTTACAGCTAAGTCTCTCACATCTTACCCAGATTCAGGAAACATGCCCGCAGTACTAGTGAGTGGTAGAGATGGAATCCAGTCTGACTCTAGAGCCCATTCAAAGGTGAAGGAGTGGCCAATGGTGTCAAGAAATCAGGGCAGTGATGGAGATGACAAAATCTGAAAGGTGTCCATGGTATTTAGCAGTTGAAAATCTTAGCCTGTGAGTTGGGATGCAGTGTAAGGGAAGGAAAATGCTGCACTGAAGTGCGCAGGGCCCCTGTGTGTGGTCTTGACATTAGATACTGCACAGCATCAGGGGACACCGTGTACATGATACCAGTATGACCAGTCCTGGGCTTATGCAGTGTGCTATAATGCAAGCCCCTCAACAACAGCCTGAGTGAGGTTAAGCAGAATGCGTGGGCTTTCCTTGGGACTGGTTCCGGAATTGCCGCAGATGCCAAAACCTTCAGATGTCCAAGTTCCTATATCATAAAAAGCCACAGTATTTTCTGACAACCTATACACATCTTCCCTAGTACTTTAAATCATCTGCAGTTTACTTATGATACCTAACACAGTATAAATACTATGTGAATAGCTGCTATTTTCTGTTATTTAGGGACTCATGACAAGGGGGAAAGTGTGTATACATTCAGTACAGATGCAGTTTCATCTTGTTTTTCAAATATTTTCAGCACATAGGTGGTTAAATCCATGAATGTGGAACCCTTGAATATGGAGGGTGATTGATTTTGAAAGATTCTTAATGTGAAGGGAAGGAACAAGACCTTAGGGAAGGAACTGGAGAAGAGCATCCAGAAATATAAGCCAGCCTGGTTTTTAAGAAGGGAGTGATTTTGACATGTTTCCATTCTAAGGAGAAGTACGTTGGTTTGTGTGGGATAGATCCAGCTTGCCTGCTTCTCTTGTATATTTATTAATAGTGTTCTTTTTCCTCTACCATTTTCTGGGGTGGATTATACAGTAGACAGTCAACTGTCAGTGGAAGAACCATGAGAGGAAGAAAGCAGAACGATGTGAGAGAGGAAGGCTTGTTGTTGGGATGAGTTTCTGGAGACAGGGTGGGTGACTCCTGAGTGGGTAGAGGAGGAGACTTGGAAGGGAAAAGGACAGGGCTTTCCCTAAAATAAGAGGTGACCAGGTGACAGCGGGGCTGGACAGCAGCAGCAAGGGGATGGACACACCTGTGAGATTCCTGACTCGATCCTTTTCTTTGCCACAAAGTCCCACTTTGACTTTCTGTTCTCAGTTTAGTTTGCTTTGCTGGTCTGGCCCTCCAACCAAGCTTTTCATAAACACACTCCCATTGATCTCTATAAGAAAAGGCAGACAGCGTGGGCAGATCTGTGCTGAGTACGAAGGGATAGTTGAAAGCACATACCAAGGCACTGGCTCGGCTGAGGTCTTGTCTTGTGTGAAGAGCGGCATCTAGCCCCATTAGATTAATTTTAACTGTAGCTTAATGAAAGTCTATGATATGTGAGAAAATGCTTAGAAAAGCTTTTTACGTTTTGATGAAGTCTTCTAAATGTTTCCTTTAGAAATATTTAACAGACAAAGAAAACAAATAATTTACTTAAGCATTCACATTTACTAAATATCAGAGCCAGGATTTGAGTCCTGGGCCCACATTCTTACTCAGTGTATTATGTCTGTTTGTCCCCCCAACCACTCCTTGTTCTCACTCTCTCATATCTCTTTAAGTTCATTTCAGGTTCTTTCTTCTCTGTGGCATTCAGTCAAAGGCTGACATTGTGATAAATTAATCATCTCTGAATCCTCCAAAAAAGATGAGCCAGTAATCTGATAGACAGCCTCCTGGTATGCTAAACTAGATGCCAAGTTAGAGGGTGATCAGTTCTCTATATTACTGCTACCTCTGTGAGACAGTAAGGCTTGGCTCTTTCTGGAAGTTTCTGTCAGGTGCTGAAGAAGGTGCATGCTAACTGGATTATTCAGTTTAGGAAACATGATCATGAAATCCAAGCATGTGTATCCTTGCCCAACAAGGCCTGACTCAGGAACTGAGTCAGCAATGACAGAGGGGCCTCTCTTTGACTGCAGCCATTCTCCAACTGTTTACGACCTCCTGTCAATGTGAAAGCCTTCAAGAATAAGCCTTAGAGGGCTGGAGAGATGGCTTAGGGGTAAAGATCACCAGCTGCTCTTGCAGAGGACCCAAGTTCAGTTCCCAGCAACTACATGGTGACTAACAACTATCCATAATTCCAGTTTCAGGAGATCTGACTCTCTCCTCTGGCCTCCAAGGGCATTGCACGCACAGGTGCACTTACACGCATACAGGCATAACACTCATGCACATAAAATAAAAATAAACAAATCAAAGAAAAAGAATAAGCTTGAATTTTTGCAGAAATATTTCACTGATTCTCAATACTGCTCTATTAAATATTAATATAATTTCAATAGCTTAGGCTATTTATTTGAGACGGGGTCTCACTCTATAGCACAGGTTGGTTTCAAACTCATGATCTTCCTACCTTAACCTCCCAAGTACTAGGATTACAGATGTGTGTGACTGCATGGTAACTCTCTTGGTGAATGCAGAAAAACACAAATTTAACATACATATTAATTATGGATCATTCAGTCAATCAAAAAGCTCCACAAAACTATATACTATGACCAGACTAGAAGTACTGGGGCCCATGAGAAATAAAATTATAATGTAGTGTTTGGGAGAATTTACTTGCCTTCCCTGAGGGGAATATAATATAGTGCTAAACAGATTTTGGAGAATGTCTTGAACAGTTTTATTACTTTTTAGCATTAATATTTTTTCGTTGAATAGCCCTATAGTTGTGGGCTGAGTTCTATGACAATGAAAACGAGGAATAATGGTTGTGTCTCATGATACCAATTTGGTAATAAATTCCATACTTTGGGGGCATATTTGTCATGATTTAACATAAAGTTATGCAATAACTCTACAATTACATAATGCCACAGGAGTCATTCTGTCTTTGTTTCTTGGAATATCTCAGAACTCATTCTCAGGTGCCTTAAAACTTACAGAGAAAATGGACTAAGTCCTTATTTCCTCCTTTGTTAAAAAGAAAAAGATAGAGATGATATCATCTTTAAGCTTCCTTCCCCTTCAGCGACTGCTGATTCAATGATCCCATAGGGTGGGCAAAAGTGGGGTCAAGTTAGGAAAAAAAGCATAGTGGGGCATTGGCAAGAGGCTAAAATACAAGCCGTCCTTTTCTGGTGTCTGTGGGTTCTTAGACTGTGCACTTTATGCCACTGTGTGTTTGTAAAGGTGTCGGTGGCCATGCTCAGTGGTCTAAAGAAGAATGGCACCCCATGGCACTTTCTTCTTCCCTCCCTACTATATCCTTCTAGCACATAAGACACTGAGTTCTCCCTGACACCATCCAAGTCTCTCCCAAGATGTCCCTCATTGTCCTTTGCTGAGGATCTAAAAGAGATACAGACAAGTAAGGTGAAAATTAAATCACCATACCATGAAGGCATAAGCACCACCATAGGAATAAGCCCCGGACACTTGAAAGCACAATGAAAATAAGGCAAGCTCATTTAGCCATGACCAGAACTGTGATTATTCTCCCTGGGATATACAAGAGTCTTCAGTGGGAAATTCAAGTCTGCACCTGGGATTCTGGGGCCTGTAGACAAGATCACCTTGAACATAATCAGATGGAAGTGGTCAAGACACTTGCAAAGCTCTGATCCCCTACTTAAACAGTGTATGGGGTGTCCATGGGGTGTCCCTATCTCCAGACATTGGTAAAGCCTTTCTCTGCTTCTTGTCCTACTATCTGATCATTTTTAAATGGCAAAGGTGGGCTATAAGGAAATACCTCATAGAAGGTAATCTTTTTTTCTTAATTTAAAACTTTTAGCGGCTTTACTTGCGTGTGCTTGCATATGGGTGCACCTGTGCATGTGAGTGGGCATGTACGCATGGATGCCAGAGGTCAACATCTGGTATCTTTCACAGTCACTCTCCACCTTTTAAAATTTTCGATTTTTATTTATTTATTTATTTTTGTGTGTGATATATGATATGAGTATATGAATATAGTATGTATGCATGTTTTTGTGTGTGGGTAGTGGGTCCTTTATGCCACGGCCTGCACGTGGCAGTCAGAGGATAGCTTTGGGATGTTGATCCTAACCTTTCCATCTTGTTTTCAAGAGTCTATTCAAAGCCTAGCTGACTGGTAAGCTTCCAAGCTTCCAAAGAAAGCCTCCTATTTCAGTCTTCTATCTCAGTGGGGGCACTGGGATTACAGACACTTGCACTATAGCATCTGATTTTTATGTTGAGTCTGGGGATCTGAACTCAGATCCTCAGTTTTTGTGGGAAGTGCTTTTATTCACGGAGTCGTCTCTTTTCCCTCCACTTTGTTTTTTGAGACAGGATCTCACTGAGCTCAGATTTGACTCTGATTGACCACACTGGCTGAACCCATTGCTCTGTGGATCTGCTTGCTCCTTCCACCCCGCCACTCCCAGAGTTACAAATGCCTGTGACCATGCAGCTTTTTAATGTGGGTGCTGGAGATACAACTCAGATCTTTATGCCTGTCCAGTGGACATTTTACTGACTGAGCCATCTCCCTTATAATGCTTTTGATAGTGGTGGATATCTGGGTTTGATGGGCACCTCCAGAGCTGTTCCAGGGTCTTGGAATGAAGACCACAGAGATATGTCAATGGTAGCAAAAGCAAAAACAGTTTATTAGGAAAAGATAGACTTGCAAAGGAGGAGGCTGGGCCTCAGCATAGAAGTTCAGATGCTTAGTGGAGGCCGTGTATAAAGAGCTGGGGACACATAACAGGGGCTCTGGTGAGCATTTGCATAGTGCAGGCTATTCAAAATGCTCTGTTGCATGTAGTCCTACATATTCCTTCATGTGGCGAATGTCTTATTAGCATAGTAAATCTCCACCCAGGGGTGTGTGTTTTCGTGTTGTGATGAATCATAGGTCACCTTCAGACACTCTGGAGTGCCTCTGTGCCTGTACTAGTGGCTCCAGCCAGCTCTAGTGGGCCTTGGCTGGTCAACAGGTTTTTCTTCTATGCTAATTTTGTAGTCTTCACGGAAGGCATTCTGGGTGTCACTCTCCACCCTTCTCTCCTGCCTCACTTTCATCCAGTTTTAATGCATGTGCTTCCTTGGGAGACTCTTAAGGAATGACTCTAAGATGAGAATGCTTTTTAGAGCCTTTCCCATGACAGTTGGAGTGGGGTTGGGTGGGGACTTTTCTGAAACTGTTTTATTTATTTATTATAAAATTAACTATTTATTTATGTGTTAATTTATGTGTTAATTTATGTATTGTGAAACTAGTCATTTCTCATTACAATGGAAGACCCTTTACCCTTAAAAATGAAGGGAGATTTACACATGCTACAACATGGATGAACTTTGAAGATGTTATATCCAAAGAAATAGGCCATTTACAAAAGACAGATCCTGAAATCATTCCACTCTCATGAGGTACCTAGCTTAAAAAAAAAAAAAAAAAAAACACCGTCGAAACAGAAAGTAGAACGGAGGTTCCCAGGGCGTGGGGGAGGGAAAGGGAGTTACGAATGAATTCAAAGTTTTTGCAGGAAGAGAGTTGTGTAGATGAATGGTGCCAATGTTTCTTCAACAATGAGAATGTACTTAATGTCACTGAACTGCGTCTCTCAAAAAGGTTAAGATGGTAAATCTTATGTAACATGTATTTTGTGGCTATAAAAATTTCTAGAGTGCATTTCAGTGGTTTCTAGAATGTTCACAGTTTTTCACTTTTTTTTGTTTGTTTGTTTTTGGATAGGGCCTCACTGTATAGCCCTGGCTGGCCTGCAACTCACTATGTACACCAGGCTGGCCTCAAACTCATGACAATCGTCCTGCTTCAGTCTCCAAACTACTGGGATCTATCACCATGCCTGACTGTAATCACTGTTATAATCTAATTTTCCAATATTTTCATCATTCCAGTACCCTTCCAGAAAACCTTTCATCTCTGAGAGCTTGAGGGAGCTATTTTTAACAAAACATGGTGTCATCACAGACTTAAGAAGGCACTTAGAGATTTAGATCAAGCTCCTCAGAAGAGGTTCAGAGAGGCAGAGCATATTGGCAAAAGTCACAGTAATTCGTGGCAGAGCCAGGTCTTTGATTTCTTGCAAAGTTAGTTTTTTCATAACAAAAATGCTGTGTCATTCACTTCCTTCCAGGAGATGCTGATAATAGATTCGTGGTACAGAGATGATGTTACCCTTCCCTGCTGTGGACAGCTAGGCTCTTTTCTGTAGCTTTTCACCTTACCCTCCTGAGTCTGGAGGCCAACAGAAAAGGCAGAACAGACAGGACAGTTGAAGAATCTGCATATGTTCAGTAATGCTCCCTCATGCCTGAGCTATGTCAGAAAAGAGTTACAGTGGGTTTTATTGATAATAACATCTCAGTCTTTCTTATAAACCAGGCTCAGTGACTTTACTTTTGAAAGATGGGACTTTATGTATAGATGGCATTGGTGTCTGCAACAGCATCATGGAACAGAAATGCTGGCAGGGGCGGGGGGTGTTAGTCAGGGGCTGGTGGAGGCGAAGGGTCCTATGGTTGTTAAACATGGAGAATGAGAAATCAAATTAACAAAGGCTGTGAAAAATCATGGAACCACAAATGCTGAAATAGCTAAAGACCTGAAGTCAATGTGGGTGAGAGTAGGCCTCTGGTTTCCTCTATTGTTTGGATTCTTAGGGAACTGTGTGTCTGTCTTCTTCCTGTGATGTAGGCCACCAGAAGAAGTGCTTAGAACTTCTCCAGCCAGGCCACTCAAGAGAAAAGTACTCTAAATGTCTTGTGAGTTCCCATCCAATGAGAAAAACCTGACTGGAGAGATTGCTGTGGCTTCCAGACAATGAGGTCCCTGAGGACAGTGACTGGATCACTCATTTTTTAACTCTCAGCACCTAGCAGAGTGCCTGGCACATCTGTTTGCTGAATGAGAGAATGAGTAGCAACATTTCACATCAAATGATGCATTGTTATTTACAAGATGATTTATTTACCTTACATGAACTCATCCTCACTAGCTCCCAACTTTACCCATGGTAAGCAAGGCTGCTTCATAGATGAGGTCACATAGCTGTAGGTGAGAGAGAGGCTACCAGACTATGAACTCATTGGCATTTTTATATAGGTAACTTACTAAGATTACCTTCCAAAAGGACTACCAATAAGGACCAACCGGATACCTGTGGTTTCTATAATTCTGCTCCTATATCTGTGCTAGACGTATCATTCACTTAAATCTTCCAGTACTGGCATTATGTTCTGCTATTTTAAACTCAACGCAACTATATCACGAGTTAAATAGAATTTAGGGGCTAGGCTGGTAAACCAGTGAATCCACATGTAGTCTGTAGTAGTAATTTCCTGCGACAGATTTGGTATGATAGTAGTATTGTGTCTAATACAGCTTTTGGCAATTCCAATTAAGTAGTTGTAGCTTTATGGCGTTGGGTCTTCAAGAAACACATGTTCAAACATTCTCAGTGCTTAATGAGATCCTTGTTCCTGTTGAACTTCTATGACCTTATTGGAAATCAATAGTTACTTCTGATCTTCAAAACGTAATGTTGAAGAAACCTAGATGAAATCATTCTACAAAATGGTTTGAGATTGCAGGATGTGCAAAGCTTGCGATAATTAAAATGAGTGCTTCTGCTTGGAGGTATATCCTATTTTAACTGTGTGTATGTCGTGCGCGAGGGAATTTCTCGGCACAAATTATATTTTCCTCCAACAATTTGCACGATCACAACATTTCTGGTATCAGGTATCCCTAACTCCTGGGCAGAGCAGCTGGGTTGAAGAGAGAAAAGGGAGCTTTCCTTCCTAGCAACTGTTGCTATGCGGGGGGGGGGGGGGGCTTCCAGTCTGGCGAGGACGTCGCTCGCGGCCCATTCCCCCACCCTCGCGGACTACAATTCCCGTGATGCCTCGGGCGGGCTCCGTTGTGACGCACGCGGGGTCCGCCGAGAGAGGGAGCGCGGGGGCGGTGCTGAGGGCGGGGGGCACTCTCTTGGGTCCGCTCTCGCACTCCGCCAGTCGCCGCCGCCATGTTGGGCTGAGGCGATGACAGGAGGCGACCCGGTCGTGTGGGGCTGAAAAGTGGAGGAGGAGGAGGCAGAGAGGCAAAGGAGCAGTTCCCCGGGCTGAGAGAGGAGGAGGACCCGGCCTCTTTCGGGGGCCGCGGGAGCTCGCCAGGCCGGGCGCGGAGGGCAGCGAGGCGGAGGCGGCGGGAGCCGGAGCCCGAGCCGGACGCGATGCGCCCCGAGCCGCGCGGCTGCGCCCAGGCGCCTGCGGCCTGAGCCCCCGGCACTCGCCCCGGCTGCGGGCGAGGTGGATGCCCTTGAGCGCGGCTGCCCGGCTGTGCGGCCCCGCGGCGCGCACTGAGCCTCCCGGTGGCCCGGCCGCTCCGCCGCTGTCCGGCCGGCGCTCGATGTGTAGCCACATAGTTATCTGTGCACATCCTCGCCGCGGCATTTTTCACTGCTTAATGAGGACCTGACTCGGGAGCGAGTGTGAATCACTGCTGGGCTGGGGAAGGAGGAAGGCGGATTTAACCCCCTCCCACCCCGCTCCATGTCCGTGTGTCACTCGGCTCCGTCCACCTGGCGCGGCGGGTCCTGGCGCTGCTGCTGCGGCTGACGACCGGACGCCGCTGTCCGCACGCTTCCCTGGCGCTCTCCGGCACCACCGCCTCGGCCAGGCCGGCACTTGGGCTCCCAGAGAACTTCTACTTTTTGGAAAGCACATCACGAACCAATCAGAACTGTGAAGGTTTATTTCCATAGCTCGAGGATTTCTGCTCTTGTTTGTTTGTTTTCTGCGTAAACATCTGGGTGTCTATCAAACGGCAAGATGTCCAGCAATGTCCCGGCGGATATGGTAAGTGAGCGACAAGTTCGACCGTCTGATAATCATGATTTCCAATCTCGGTTAATCAGAATCGACGCAGGCGTGGGGGCGAAGCTTGCCGGGGACCTTGGAGAAGCCACTTGGGAGGTTTGGAGAAGTTGGCGCTTCTGGTGTTCCCCATTGAGGAAGCACTGGGTTTTTAGCATGGGGTTTCTGTTTTGCCTGTGTTTTCGAAGTCACTGAAGACCGTGGAGAAGTAGGGAAAGGCAGCAGAAGCTGGCTGGAGAGGAAATTCCTCTTTTTGTTAGAAGGCTTTAATGCTTGTATTTTAACGCTTCGGAAAACGTCAGTGACAGTGGGGCTGAGCCGGGGGCGGGCGCCCTCCTGGAGACCTAGGCTGACAGGGAAATCTTGCTCTGTGACAGACCGGATCATCAGTGCAATAGGTACACACTGATATTTTTTTCAAGAACGGGGATGCATCTCTTTATGGGGGGGAAAAAAAAAGACTTCCTTCGATCTCTTCGATATGTCAGGACAAGCAAGTGATTTGACAGCAGAAGCGTACAGTGGGGATTTCTTTCAGTGCTAGGTTGATCGTGTATCAGTTCTTTGTATAAATATTTCAGGGCTTCTTAGTAACAAACGTTTACCAGTGTTAACATTTTAGATTTTTTTTTTAAGCCAATGAAACGTGTTTATTGAGCCTGGATCACTGAGTGTTGAGAACTTGAAACAAAAAGTGCCCTTGTTTATTGAGGTTTTTCCTTCGGTTTATAAAGGTTAAGGCTGTGAGTCTGTTGACTAACAGTTACTGTGTAGCCTTACAGTGCTGGGGGGTGGGTTTGTGGGAGTGTGAAATTACACTTCGCAGTACTAAGGGCAGGCATAATGCAATTAACAGGAAGATGAATAATCCTGTTTATGAAAGAATTGAAGTTAATGTAATCATGCCCACTTATATTAAGTTCACATTTGAGTGTATGTGCATCACAGATGAGAAACAAAATCGAACTCTGCTAACCGGTTACATTTTAATATGTAAAATATTTCTATACCAAGAAATCTTTTACATATTTTTAAAAGAAAAATAACTCAGAAGTCTTTTGACCTTGGCTTAAAGACGTTTTGGTTTTGTTTGGTTTTCCATTTAATGCGCTATTTAAATGCAAAGGAACTACCGAGTCTGTCTCTTGGGTGGCCACACACAGTCACACTTTGCTTCCGGAGTCTGAAAACTCATGCATTGTCCTTTAGCTTTCCTTTCCCTCTTGCTGTGCACCGGCACAGGGGATATCCTCCTCCCTGACATGATTTCCTTTGCTCTGCTCTTCAAGTTGCCTAGAGAGGTCTCTAGACAGAACTGGAAATCCGATTTCCCGTTTGATGAGTGATCTGTGGGCTCGTTGCCTCAGGCAAAGATTGGCTCTTTGTAAAGCCTCCATTTTATATCCTCAGCACTGTGCAAGCTGGTTCACCTGAGTGCCATGGATTCTGTCACAGAAGTTGTAGTGAAATAGATTGGTGTTATTAAAAAAAAAGTGCCACTACTTTCTTAAGGCCCAGTGTAAAGAAAAAGTGGGATGATCTTAGCATAGTCACACACTGAGATAGATGATTTGGGGAGTACCATCTCTAGGAAAGATGGGAAGCGATGTTGTTGGGATTAGGGGACGGGGAAGTCAGGGCAAGGTTTTATTAATAACTGCAATTATAAAATATAACTACTTATCTGTTTTACATTGTATGTGAAGGCCTTGATTCAATGGTGCTTTGAGATCCTTTGATTAAAGGTGATATGCAAGGGCAAAGCAGTATTATGTAATAAACTTATAATGCTGGATGATGTTCTTCCTAGCCTGTCCTGAGGTCCAGGGCAGGTTACATAGTTCACTGTGGTTTTTGTATCTTATGTTCAACTTGTTGGAGGATAAGATTTTGTTTGTGAAGACCTTTGAAACCTTCATTTGCCATTACTTAAATTGCAGTTTTCCTTAAGTGTCTTTATTTGATATGAGTGTAGAATCATCCATTTAAAAAAGTGCAACATTGTATTTTGTTATATTGTTGATTTAATGTTTCATGTTTTTCATACCCATACCAGTAGTTGACAAAGTTTCCATTCATGAACAGTGAGAACACTTTGCCACTTTTGTATTTGAAAGCCATCTCTTCACGCCCACATTTCTCACAAAGTAACATTTCCCTTGTAGCATAACTCTAAATTGATTAGGACACATACTGTTATAAACCTCTAAACTTGCCAGTATGAATGCATAGATTTTTGTTAGGTGCAGTAAAATGTTAACCTTTTTAAGTGAAGACAGCTAGTATGTGCTGTTTAGAAACAAACGTTCTTAGCCTTCACATTCTAATGGTGCTTGTCAGCTCTGGGAGCATGCTGCCAGCAGATGAGTGCTCCTGTTATAACTCCTGCTTTATTTTAATTAGTGATAATTCTTTCAGAGCTATCATAATTATAAATCAATTTATGTTTTTTTGGGAAGTCTTATGGCTGTGATTGTGACTCACTTTGTAGTCAGTATTTTAGTACCAGCCTTTATTTTGTAAGTAGTCAGTATTTTAGTACCAGCCTTTATTTTGTAAGTAGAACTCATATTTAAAATTTATTTTTAAACATGAAATGCATTTTTGTGTTTACTATAAAAAACATTTTTAAATTAAAATCCAAATTTAGGATAAAATAATTGCCCCTGTAGTGTATTGTAGTGAGGCATTTATTGTACTTTGTACTAATTTGCAAGTTACCTTCCCAATCAACATTCTGTAGTCTGTATATATGTGCTGTATATAGATATTCAGTAAAAGTGCATTTACATGAAATGTGAAGCTTTTTTTCCTTTACTAATAATGATTAAGATTGAAGCATATTTACTATCATTTCAATGTAGTACCTGTGAAAAACTGAAAATATGTGAATGGAATTTCATTATAATACATTGTATTTAAATGGTTAATTTCCTTTATTTTTTTAAACTGGTTTCACAGTTTATGATCTTGAGGCAGTGTCTATTGTTTGTATTGTGGCATGCTAACTGTTGTAGGTTTTTTGCAAGAAGACATTTACTATGGATATTAGAAATAAGAACCAAGGGGTTGGAGAGATGACTCAGTGGTTAAGAGCACTGGCTGCTCTACAGAGGACCTGAATTTGAATCCCAGCACCCACACAGCAGATAACAACCGTCCATAACTCCAGTTCCAGGGGCTTGGACACCCTCTTCTGACCTCCTTGGGCATTGTGTGACACGGGTGCAGGCATAACATTCTTACACATAAAATAAAAAGATTAAATAAAATATTTTTTTAAAGGAAATAAGAACTAAGTCTCAATAAATAAGATAGAAGTTTTACTTTCTGACTGGGAAAGTTATCAGGAGATGTAGTCTTGTATCCATAAAAATGTTTTATACAACTTTGGGAGACTGTTTAGGACTTTAGGCTAAAATTATACTTTATGACGTCTATCACAGTGAAAGCTACCTGAGAAGGAAATAAGATGAGGAGAATGGCAGCAGGCTGCTGGTGTTTAAAATATTTCAGTTTCAGACAGCAATTTGTAGCCTGAGGAACAATGATATAATGGTAATTTAGTTTTATCAGTACATTTCATGTGCTCAGGAGAATATTTTAATTGTAATATTTGTTTTACCCCCTCTATTTATGGAAGAAATATTTTTGGAGCCCTCTAGTGGACAGAAAATGATTAAAATGAATTTCCTTTCAAAGTGAACTTGTATCATTTTTCTACATTAAAGTAAAATGACATATGGAAAGTCTTCATGGAAAGGATGCATGCTAGAAAGAGACCAGAGTACAGAGAATGCTCGTTTTGGGAAGTGTACTGAGGTAGACTGTCAGACGATCGCCCTCTCTACTTGTGCTTCATTTTTCTTTTTTTTTCCCTCTAGCATGTACTTCTTTTTCAAGTTTAAGCTGTGAATCTTTGAAGCTAAAGAGTGGGTTAAGTGCCGCTTACATGTGTGGCTTGACAAACAGCTTAACAAATAGCATCTCTAATTGAATAGTTCTCCAAACTGTTTTACTTGAATGTGTCTTAATCCCAGTTTTTTACTGGTTAAATAGTTTCCCACAGTTTGAGCACCTTTTTCCTTTGAGTGGTGACTCCAGCTCCTGCTTCTGAAGTGGATTATAGTTTATTCTAAGCCACAGCAGACTTTCCTTTCTGTGAATAGTTTTTCTGCAGTACATTTGACCTTCTTAAGCCAAATTCATGTGGACACTAGTATCTTATATTTGTTGTATCTTCCATGGTTTCAAAACTAGAATCAGCATTTTAAACTGTTGTGTTAGTTTCTTGACTCATGAAGTGTTCTGTCTTTGCTACTTACAGAAAAAGTAAAAGGAGTATTCCATACTACTACTAATAAATATGAAATTTATGATGTCTATTTGTTATCACTTTGAATATGAAAACATATTGTTAATATTACAGTTTGAGTTTGAACTCCCTTAAATTATTGGATAAGCTATGCTGGCTCTATTCCACTTTCACTATGTAAAACACATATGCTCTGGTTTTCAAGTTCTTCTCTTTGAGAGAAGAAATTGAAATGACTTCAACTCGTAACTTGGACACGTTGGATAGTTAAGTTATCCTAAGTCAGCCCATTTCACAAAGGTTTCATTTTGAAATAGCCCAGTATAATAAATTGGAGTTACTGTCTTATTAAAATAGAATGTATATTACTTTTGTTGTTCTTTTGGATTTTTTTTTTTTTTTTTTTTTTGGTCCTTTTGAGGTAGGGTTTCCCTGTATTCCCAACTGGCCTGGAACTCACTATATAGACCAGGCTGGCCTTGCACTCACAGAGATCCACCTGCCTCTGCCTCCCAAACTGAGATTAAAGGCATGCACCATCACACCTGACTTGTTTTGGATTTATTTTTAAGATTTATTTTTTATAATTTTTAATTATGTGTACCTGAGTGTGGGTATGTGCACATAGCACAGGTGCCATGTTTTTTTTCTGAGGTGTTTTTTTTCTGAGTCAAATTTTGTTTTTCTGAGTCAACCTCTGTTGCCCAGGCTGGCTTCATACAAGTAATCCTCCTGCCTGTGTGCCGTCATGCCTGGCTACCTGAATTCAATAGAACCACCCACCGTTTTAATGATATTGATTCCATGCAGTGTTTACTGCATATACTATAATTGCAAACTACATTACATAGTATAGTAGTACTGTTCCATAAACTATAAGCAATAACATTTGCTTATAGAGTGAGGTGAGGTAGGTCAGTCAAGATAAGAAAATAAGAGTATTAGAACTTGCTGTTTATTTTTCCACTGTCAGAGACAGTATCTGCTTATGGAGAGAGCATTCTGAGAGCATGTTTAGATATTTCCAATTTGTTGAAAAGTTTTCTTTGCAGAGAATTCCAGTGAACTTTTGACTCATTTATTGGGGGTAAAAAAAAGCAAAATTAGTTTGCAGAAATATGTCTGACATCAGGAAAAAATAAAATTTTATTATCATTATGTAGCTGACCTTTAACATAAACTTTTGCATAGTTGGTAATGGAATGGAAGAGTGTCATGATTTTGTAAGCTAGTAAGTGACATATCCTATGCTTTGTGGATCTATGGGTCTTTGTGCCTTAGGTTTTTCACTTTGATTTAAGACATATCTTAAAACCAAGAGTCCATAATCCCAGCCCTCAGGAGGCAGAGGCAAGTCAATCTCTGTGTAATGAAGGTCAGCATAGTCCATGTAGTGACTTCCAGGACGCCTGAGACTAGAGAGACCCTGTCAAAACAAAACAAAAAAAACAAGCAAGTAAAAAGAAACACTAGTGTCAAAATAAAGATCCTCTACTGGGAAATCAAGATTTTTAGGAAATATAGATGGATATTAAGAAACAGTCTTTGCATTTAATGTGTTATAGTAATATTAGTGATTGATAAATTAAAATTAATTCATACTTGGTTAAAACATTTTACCTTTTAATTTGTTACAGTTTATTTTCTATAAAATATATAGCATGATTTATATATGTATACATACAGAAGGTATATACACAAGTATTTCATACAGTTGGAATATTCTATCAAAAATCAGTTTAGCTCAAAACTGGAGAGATGGCTCAGTGGTTAAGAGCACTGGTTACGCTTGCAGAGGACCCAGGTTTAGTTCAAAGCACCCAATTGGTGGCTTACAACAATTTGTAACTCCAGTTCCAAGGGATCTGACGCCTTCTTCTGGCCTCTACATTGCACCACATGGGTGCACTTACATGCCTGAAAAGACTCATATACATAAAATAAGTTTTAAAAAAATCGGCTAGTCATGGTACTATATGCCTTTAATCCCAGCACTAGGGAGGCAGAGACTGGTGGATCTCTTTGAGTTCAAGGCCAGCCTGGTCTACATAGTGAGTTCTAGACCAGACAGGGTTAAGCAATAGGACCCTGTCTTTAAAAAAAAAAAAATCAATTTAGAAACCACTGTAGTAAATGACTAAGATTTCTGAGCACTTTAACTAATATTTGATATTTGTAGCATTCCTGTAGTTTTTACTCTTGTTGTCAGTATGCCTGCCTGTCCTGTGTTTACAGTTGATTTAAAGTTGCTGTGAGTATAGAAAACAGCTTTCTAAAGTGCAGTGCATGTTAAGAGTAAGCAAATGATATCTGAGTAGGATGTTTAAGGAGTATTTATTCAGTAAAGTGCCCTATAACATTGGTCTTTATTTCATGGGCTAATTATTTTGGTTGCTTAGTGTTCTGTTCATTTGGGAACTTATTTTCTGACTCTTAGCTGTGTTTTACAAAGATATGTAGGGTTGTTATTGTTTGGTTTTTACTTTTATTTTTGAGATGAGGGTCTCACTTTGTTGTTAAGGCTGGCTTCAAACTCCTATACTCAAGAGATCCTCCTTCCTCAGTAGCTTGGACTACAGGTAAGATGTGGATTCCTGGTAGTGAAAAGCTAGGTAAGTGAACTTAAACATATAATTGCAGAGATAGCTTGACTTTAAGCTCATAGAGAACTAATGTTTATTGGATAATTGCTATTTATCTGCAGATGCTTGATATTTTACATTATATCATTTCATTTAATACGATAGCCCCTTGTAGATATAGTTGGTGCACTGATGAAGAAACTGCTAATTCCCACTAGGAGAAGACCACCAGGAATGCCTGTGTGGTGAAAGAAGTTAGGGTTAGTTTTTTGCAGCAAAGAACATTGCTTGAGGAATCCTACAGAGTATCAGAGGGAAGGGGAGCTGTGCCCAGCCTGGAAATTCTAATGAAAGACTAGGGGAAGTGGAGACTCCTGGACTGAAGGTTACTGTGCATGAAGTGGAGTTAGTAATTGGGTCTCTCAACAGTCTGTAGATAACAAGGGCAATGAAGTTGCCTGGAGAAGATGGTAGGAGAAAAGTAGGAATCACATAGAAGAAAGGAGATTTGTTGGTCATTTTGGAGTTGATGTGAAGCCTTGGGAGAAACTTTGTCCATTGGCTTTCTGTTGGCCCCCTATTTTGTCTTTTGGACTTGCAATCTATCAACAGCTTTCTCACAACCTAGGTTCAGAGAAGATGAGAAACATGAGGTCACAACGATAGAAAAACATTGTTAGGGTGAGAATTTGGGTCTGATGGCATAAGAATGAACATTCTGTGCCTTCTCCTGCCTCCTCTGGCACATTTTCTTACTACATGCTTCAGATTCCTTCCTAGACCTTATTGCAGAACCACTGCTTATGGTTCTGAGTAGTGATGAAAACCCATCCTTGTGATAAAATTTGTAACCTTGGAATTGGACTGATTTTAGTGAAGGTTCATTATCTTACCATTTGCTGGAATCAGAGTCTTACTTTAAGTTTTTGGAACTTTGAGTTTTTATGTACATGCTTGTTATACAGTAGAATTTTCCTGTAGAGGCACCTCTTTGAATGCTTCATGTGTGTAACAAATTGGTTGACTTAAAAAGAATTTAGTACTTTTGGAGCATTTTTCTTTTTGTCTTCATGTTGTTACTGCTTGTATATGGTACAGATTCTTTGTTGACCATTCAAACCTAGTAACATTTTTTAATGGTCTCCTTTGCATGGGCAGGTTTCCATGACTAGATTTTTTTTTTTTAATGAGTAGATTTTGAGAAGAAAGTATTCTTTCTGGTGAAGAAAACTGTTAAGTTTGGCATTATATCTCATTTATGTGTTTAATTAAGGGGATACTTCCTTGTGTCTACACAAAATGTTCTTATGATATGCCTAATTTTCTTTAATACAGAATTAGTACTTTGCATTAAAAGTATTCTTATTTTTTCATTTCGTTATGTAACATAAGCATCATCCTTATAAATAAGGATAGAACCAGATTATAATTTTAACTGATTCTAGTAGTTACAAATTATTTAGCTAATTTTATGTTCATGAACATTGTTTTAGTCCACTTTCTGTTGCTGTAAGAGAATACCACATGCAGAATGAAGGAGAGAAGGGAGGAGAAGGGGAGGGATGGGGAAAGGAAAGAGGAGCTATCCTGAACTATAGGGTAAGAGTCCTGGTTCTGTCGTGAGCCCAGTGGCCCTAATCCCCTTTTAACATTCCCACCTTTTTACACTTTTGATTTAGAGATTGAATTTCTTTTTTAAAAATTTATTGTTATTATTTAATGTATATGAATGTATTGTCTGCATATATGTAAGTGCACCCGGGTCATACAATGCCTGCAGAAGTCAGAAGAGGGTGTCAGACCCCCTGGAACTGGAGTTGGGGATGGTTGTTAGTTGCTGTGTGGATGCTGAGAACCAAACCCAGGTCCTCTGCAAGAGCAGCCACTGCTGCTAACTGCTGAGCCATCTCTCCAGCCCCTAGAAATCGAATTTCTAACACATGAACTTTGAGGGACACATTCAAACCATAGCAGATATTTAAAAGTTCTCCTAAACAGTGGTGTAATGGATATTCTTAAACATGTCTCTTGCCTTATCAAACATTTCCTTAAGATAAAGTTATTAGGAATATAGTTTCTGATCTAAAAGATAGGTATTTTTTGAAATTAAGGAATACCTATTTCCTAACTTTAAAACACAGAAGAATTCTAGGTGAATCTGACGATTTCATTTTGCCATTCTTCCCTCTCCTCTCTCTTTTCCCTTTTCCCTTCTCCCTTCTCCCTTCTCTTTGTTTTTCGTTTTAAGACCAGGTCTCCTATGTAGCTCACACTACCCTAGGACTTTATCATTCTGACTCAACCTCCTGAGTGCTGGGATTAGAGTCATGTGCTACCATGCCCCATTGATTTCTTTTACTATGTCAGATTATCCTTCACTTCAAATGCTTATGTTTTTGTACATGGAAAAGGTTAGCTAGCAGTTTTAATTTCTCACAAAATCTTTGGTAGATTTAAGTGTCAGGGTTATTTTGACCTTTTAAAATGAGCTAAGAAATAGTTCTTAATTCTCTAGAAGAGTTAGTAGGTATTGATTTTATTTCATACATTAATGTTCCAAAGAATTGACTGGTGAAGCCATCTGGTGTTTTTTTTTGTGGAGATCATTGGTGCTGTTTCTTCAGTACCTGCAGGACAGCTTTGAAATCTTGTTCTTGGGGTTGGTGTTTGTTTTTCTTTTTGTTTTCCTTTCAAAGATTTACTTATTTATGTGTATGAATGTTTTGCCTGCATGTATTTATGTGCACCGTGTGGGTGTCTGGTGACTGGAGTTTCAAACGACTGTTAGATGACAGGTGAGTGCTGAGAACCAAACACTGGATGTCTCTGTAAAAGCGGCCAGTGCTGTTAATCTCTCTAGTCCCTGGTGCTTTCTAAGGGTTTTGACATTTTCATCTGAATTCTAATTTGTTTTTTTTCAGCGTTCTTGTCACTTTCATGTTCATATATCTCTAATGATATCTGCTTTTAAAATGTGCCTATTGATACCTTGTCTTCTTAGTCATCTCAAAAAGCCAGTTTAAAGTTTTATTTTCTGTTACTGTTTCTTTTATTTAAAAGAAATCAATTTGCTATTCTTTCTCAAATCAGACATTATCAGCCCTCCCTTTTCAGTGTATGCATTTATGTGTGAAATTTCTCTCTAAATACAACTAGCTAGATCTTACAAGTTAAATAGTCATGTATTGTCATTTAACTCAAAATATTTTTAAATTTCAAAGAAAATTTAAAATGTTTTAAAATTTCCATTGTGGTGTTTCCATAGGTAATTCATGGATTACCTAGAAATATGTTGCTTAACATTTCAGCATTTGTGGATTTTTCTAGCTACATTCTTGTTATGAGACCAAATTTAATACTACTCACTTATTGCCTGAGACTATTCAGCCTGTGATTTCATGAATGGGTTGACACCTGCTATACAGTCAGTTTTAGAAAATTGAATGTGATGTGTCATATATATCAAGTTAGATTTATTAATCACATTCAATCTTCTATGTCCTTATGGCCTTGTTTGTACTTTTGTGATTCTTGAACCAACCCAGTCCTCAACTGCTGAGCTATACCTCCAACTCATTAGTGACTTTTGTTTGTTTTTTTCTTTCTTTTTTATTTAATTATATGTGTATACCCTCGAAAGTCAGAAGAGAGTGACAGATCCCCTGGAATCAGAGTTACAGATGACTGTTTGCTGCCATGTGGGTCCTGAGAATCAAACCCAGGTCCTCTGAAAGAGCAGCCAGTGTTCTTAACCACTGGAGCCATCTCTCTAGCCCTCTTTTTATAACATTCATTTGGAAGAAGTGAATTAAGTTTTCCAAGTGTGTGGGGCTTGTGTCTCTGTGCTCTTTCAGCTCTTTCAAATTCTGCCTTATGTTTGTGAGACTGAGTCATTAGCTGCGAATACATTTATGATTGGTAAATCTTACTGTTGGATTAGTCCTTTTTACAGCCTTTGTCATCTCTTCTCTTTTCATTTAAAACTTTCTTTGGCCTTAAAATGAATGTCTTTAACTATTGTCTAATTGAGCTTTGGTTTTTAATGTGTGTCTGATGCTCTGTTGTTAGACATTTAGCAACACTACTGTATTACATTCTTTGGTTGGCTTTCCACATCTACCATCAGTCCTTTGCAACTTCTGCTTCCTATTTCTTGCTTTCTTTTGGCTGCATAAAGCATTTATTCCACCTGCCCCTCTCTTAGCTCATTTGTTATAAATTCTATTACTATCTTTACTGGTTACCCTCCAAATGACCAATGAACCTTGCTTGCCTTATTTGAGTTTGATGTAAAGTTGATACCTTTACCTTTCCCAGGAAAATGGAAGGGCTTTACAACACTGTAATCCTGCCTACTCCTCTTTTACTCTTTGCTTTATTTTAAACTTGAAAGGTGACATTATTGTTGAAATAATAGTAACTGGTAATAGCAGTGCTACTGTTTAAAAGTTAGTGCTTGCTTAAATCTGTTCTCATACACTTCTGGAGGTCTTCATTTTTTTCTCTAATACTGTATTTGCATCTGGATATTTTTCTTTTTATTTAAAGAACTTTTAGTATTGCTTTTAGTGTAAGTGTCCTGGAAATGAATTCTGTTGTCATTTATCCAAAAAGAGGTGCATTTTCCTTCACTTTCTAAAATTTAGGGTCTCAGGGCTGGAGAGGTGGCTCAGTGTTTAAGAGCACTGACTGCTCTTGCAGAGGACCTTGGTTTGATTCCCAGCACCTACATGGCGGCTAACAACCATCTAATACTCCAGTTCCAGGGGATTCAATTCCATCTTCTTCCTCTGCAGGCATTACATGACACCGATGTACTTACAGACATGCAGGCAGTACATTCATACACATAAAGAATAAAAATAATTAATAAATAAAATATTTTAAAATTTAGGGTCTCTACTTTGAGATATTTTATTACAAACACAGTCCCTTTTATTAATTTTTATTAATTTTTATTTTATGTTTATGAGCGTATTGTCTGCATGTAAGTAGGTACATTGATGTGCAATGCCTGTGGAGATCAGAAGAGGGCATTGGATCCGCTGGAACTGGAGTTAGGGACAGTTGTTAGCTGCGGTGTGGGTGCTGGGAATCAAACCCAGGTCCTCTGCAAGAGCAGCCAGTGCTGTTAACTGCTGAGCCATATCTCCAGCCCCCAAGATGTTTTTTAATGTCTTCTGGCTTCCACTGTTCCTGTGAAATCAGCTTTTGTGCTTCTTTTTCTTTGAAGATAGTATGTTTTCTTTTGACTGTTTTAAGATTGTCTTTTACTTGCAGGGTTTTATTATGATGTGTTGGGTGGAACCCTTTTGTATTTTGCATAGAATTTGTAAGATGCCTCAAGTCTGCCTTATGCTTTTGTCACTTTTGGAATTTTCTTAGTTTATGCATGCTCATTTTTGTTTGATTTTGTTTTTGAGACAGTCTTTCAGTTGCCCAAGCTAGTCTTGAACTTATCATCCTCATGTCTCAACTGAGTGCTAGGATTACAGGTGTGCTTATATTAACTATGTATATTTAGTTCTTTCCTTTCCCTCTGAGATTAGCATTATATGGATGTTGAGTCATTATTTCCTTTTTTTAAATTTAATTTTTTTTTCTCTGTCAGTTTGGATATTTTCTGTCAACCTGTTTTCTGATTCGTTTATATCTTCTCTTTCCAATGTCCAATTATTATTTTCATTTTAAATCCTAAATTGTATACAGGTTCAGTTTTGCATGCTTTCTTGGATACATTGCTCATTGTTGCAAAAATGTTTCTGTTCTCTTGATTTTTATCTAATCTTTTTTCCTTGGATTGTGATGAAACAATAGAGAGGATCCTAGTGACAGTCATCCATCTCCAGATAGGATTTAATTCTCTCACACAGCAGTTAGACACACATTCACACTTGGATTCAACAGTGATTGATATGACATATGACTGAATTCAGGATATTCTAATAGCCTCACTTTGGTGTGTGACCCTTTGAAAGTTGAACTGAAATATGGCTTATTTACCAAGCTGCCTCTTCCTTGGTAAATTCTGGATTTCAAGTATGGTGAGGCTAGATGAAAGCTCTCAGCTATGTTTTTTTTAACCTCTTCTGCTGGGCTTTCCTATCCATGTTATATGATTCAGCACATTCCTTAAGGGCAGAGGTTAAACACATGTCAGACTTGTTACTTTGAGGTTCCTTTTTGCCTGGGGCCCTCAATTCCTGCCTACTTTGGTAGTACAGAATTCCAGTTTTTGTCTTTCTTGCCCTGGCTGCTAGCTTGTCATATTGCCAGTTTATGCTTGTCATATTGCCAGTTACTAGTAATTGGCAAGTGCCTGAAGGGAGAGTGGCATCTTCTCATGCCAGTACTCTTCCCTCTCTCCAATATCTTCAAAGAGCTAGGTTATTGGGGAAGAGGATATTCATATCAGTTTGGAGTGGTTTTCAGGGAAGTTATGTCTGACATTACTGTTCCCCCATAGCTTGACCTAATTACCCTTTCATTTTTGTGCCTTGGTTTCAGGTTTTGCCATTTTGTACTATAGGACTACCAACCTGCCCTTTTGCTTCTTCCCATCCTCCCTCCCTCCTTTTATATCCTTCTAGTAGTTAAGATAGCTAAGATTAATTGAATGCTTAACTATGCTACTAAGGCATCATCAGCCAAGCAGTAGTTACATTAGATTCTCTGTGGGAATCAGCATTGATTCTTTCCACGTTCCCCTGTCCAATCTCTTTCTGAGTGTATCTGGAATCATCCACCTCATCTCCATACTGCCAACCTGCTGCAAGCTCCATATCCTTCTCTCCTGGACTGCTGCATTAGTTTTAGAACTAATTCTTCTACTTCTGTTCACATTCCCCTCTTACAGCTTTTATTTTTGTTGGTGGTGGTTTTATTTTGGCTTTCTTTGTTGAGATAAAGTTTCCCGTGGTAGCCTAGACTGGCCAGAAACTCACTCTGTTGTCCAGGCCAGCCTCAGAGCCATGACAGTCCTCCTGTCTTAGCCTCCAAAGTGTTGGGATTGCAGGCTTGAGTCACCATATCTTATTCAAAATGAGCTTGAGTTTCCAAAGAAGAGTAAAACCCCATTGAGTGAAATCACAAATCCTTAACAAGACCTTTCAGGGTCTTGAACAGCCTGGTTCCTGTCTCAATGATTTCTCAATGCTTCTGTTATACTGGGTTCCTTATTTCCCCCAACATGCTGCATGCTCTTTCCCACAGCTTGGCTAAACCTTTGAATACCCGGAGCCTCTGCGTAGGACCTCTGCTGGTGTGCTTCCCTGCCCTCTTCATGGGTAGTGCCTTTTTACAGCTTTTCTTTCCTCAGAGTTACTTTCCTTGACTATATACCCACAGGTGACTGCTCTCAGCCCTTTAGTTTGTGTTTCAGGTTCTTATTGACCACCTCTGTCCTCATCCATTTGTTCTCCTCAGTGGTCCATAGATTCCAGGGGGGAGACTGTTATTTGCCTGTGTAATTGATACTTAGTATGGGGCTTTTTGCATAGTAGGTTCTTCACAAATAGGTCAATAGTAGGTTAATCACAAATGTTTGTGATTAAAGGAGTGACTAATAGGCACTGTGCCAAGCTCATTGTTTAAAATAGATTTAATCCTAAAAACAAAACAAAACTTTACAACAAACCTGTCTGGTAGGTAGGTGCTGCTGTTAGCTGCTTTCCTGATGAGGGAAGTGAAGCTTAGTGCTATTCCACAGTTTCCTAGTCAAATAGGTAGGTAGGCTCTTTTGTGCCCTTGGAGTCTTCTAACTTTTCCATTATTATTCATTTTCTTTGTGTCATCACTATATCCTAAAGCCAGTGGTTAGGATTTTATTAGTATTCTGATATTTCAGTTTTAGCATCTTGTCTTTCCTTAACATTTAATAACAACCAAAATATTTGAAGAGAAATTAGAAATTTGTAATCAAGGTTGAAAACATGTTTACTGAGGATTGGTGCTTTAAAAAAGTAGTTTGGATGGCTAAAGAGATAGTTAAGAGCACTGGCTATTCTTGCAGAAGATTCTTGCAGAGTTCAAATCTCAACACCCACATGGTGGCTAACTGCCTGTAACTCCAGTTCCAGAGAATCCAGTGCCCTCTTCTGTCCTCTGCAGGTACTGCACAAATGGCTGCACTTACAAACATGCAGGCATAACACTAATTAAAAAAAATTCTTTTTTTAAGATTTATTTTAAACTGTGTTTGTGTGTCTGTGTAGGGAAATGTACATGTGAGTGCAGTGCCACAAAGGCCAGAAGAGGGCGTTAGATTTCCTGGAGCTGGGGTTACAGGAAGTTGTAAACTGCCCTCATGAGTGCTGGAACCAAACAGGTCCTCTGCAAAAGCTGTATGCTATGCACTTTTAACTGCCAAACCATTTCTCCAGCCCATTGGTGCTTTAAAATAATTTTTTTTAATTATTATGTACATGTGAAGGGAAGGGCGCATGCCATGGTGTGTGTGTGTGTGTGTGTGTGTGTGTGTGTGTGTGTGTGTGTATGTATGTGTGTGTGTGTGTGTGTGTAAGAAAGAGAGAGAGGGAAGAAGAAAAGGGAGGAGAAGGAGAAAGGAGAGAAAGAATCTAACTCAAGTCCTTAGGCAAGCACTTTACTTGCTGAGCCATCTCACTGACTAGCCCCTCTGGTGCTTTTAAATACTTGAAGTGGTGAATTTGCTGTGTGCTATCAAGTATTGCTGTAACATCTTACTACTTTATGACTATAAGCAGAAGGATCTCAATATAATTAGTTGTAATTCAGTATATCATAATTGAAACACTTGACCCTTTCATATTTACAAGAACTGTTTAGTTAAATTTTTTATTTTCAGGACTCAAAGTCATCAGAATTCCCATATTATATATAATTTTATATCTATACTTACTAATCTACTTATAGTTTTGATTTATTTTTGTATATTGTTTATTCAATCAAGTATTTATTGAAAACTTTACACATGTTCAAGGTCCCACTGCATTCCTTAAGAAAACTTAGACATTTAAGTAGTAAGAATACAGACATTAGCAACATCTGCAGTATATAAGATGGTGATAAAGTCTTCAGAGAAAAGATAGGAAAGGGGACTGGGTGTGTTGATGTGCCTGTGTCATTCAGTAAAATCAGGAAAGTTTCAGAGGTCTGGGCCCAGGGTATGCTGCTGTTGTCTTGGAGCGGGGGGTCTTTGTTTCTCTCTCTGTTGCTTCTGCCAGTTCTTCATATTTTTGTTGGGCTTCTGGTTTTGTTTACTGCACTTCCATGTAATTTAAAGTGATCTCATTTTCTTCCTCATTAATTTGGGCAGGAAGCATTTTTAGGTGCCACAGTGCTAGACAGATCCTGTCATTAGTTGGAGCCAAATGTTGTCTTCATTTTATCCTTAATTCCTTGTTAATGTCTTGTAATTTGACCAGGCAGCATAGTGATACACTCAGTGGGCTAAATAGGAGTTGGGCATTCATTCCTCAATATGAAATAAGATAAACTCACCAAGGAGAGGAAGATAGCCTAAAACTACAGTGCTCTGTGTTTGTTAGCAGGGGAATTAAACAAAAACCACCACCAACAAAAACCAAAAGTGGGGCTGGAGAGATGGTTCAGCGGTTAAGAGCTCCGGCTAATGTTACAGAAGCCCCAGGTTCAATTCCCAGCATGGCAGCTCACAATTGTTGGTAAACTCCAGTTCCAGGGGATCTGACATGTGCTTCTGACCTCCATGGGCATTGCACAACACAGGTGCACCTATCTACATGCAGGCAATACATTCATAGACATTAAAAAAATGATACTTTTTAAAGGTGAAAAAAAGAAATAATTATGGGGGGAAAACCTGGATTGTGAAGAAAACCAGGGAGAAACTTGAAGAGAAAGGATAGTCAGCAAAGTCAGAAGAACTTCATTCTGTTTTGTGTAATTTGATGAAGGCTGTATGAGTTTTAATATTTGCCAAATATTTCCATGTGGTCAAGTGGTGATTTAGTGTCATTCTCATAGTTTTCCATATTGATGTGCTATATACAGATGTCTATTTTATTTTAATTTTATGTTTTGCCATTATGTATAATCTAGACAAACAGCAATAGTATTTGCTTTTTACTTTGAAATTGTTCATTTTTAATCCCACACAGGTAAAGTTATCTTACTAATGGGTTGCTGATTTAGCAGGAGCCACTTAATATTCTCTCTCCCCTCTCTCTTCTCTCTCTCTCTCTCTCTCTCTCTCTCTCTCTCTCTCTCTCTTGTGTGTGGGCCAGAGGTTAGGTGTCTTCTTCAGTCACTGTCTACCATATTTTTGATACAGGGTTTCTCACTGAGTTCATGATTTGGCTATGCTAGCTGGCCAGTGAGCTCCTGGGTTCTACCTGCTTCTGCCTCCTAGCAATACAGACCCTAGAGTTACAGACACTTGCTTCTGTGCCCAGCTTTTATGGGGATGCCAAAGATCTGAACTCAGGTCTTCTTGTTTATACAGTATACCTTTACCAAACAAGCTATCTCCACAGCCCTGAGTTGTTTCTTCTTAAATTCTCCATACTGAGGGAAAGAGTTTTACTAAAAATTTTAGTAAAATTGCCTTTTGGAGATGCCATCTGACTCCCTTCTGGCATAGGAGATAAGCAAATGGCTCTTCCATTACTCAAAGACGTGACTCTTTTACTCCTTTGAGACTGGATAGGTAGCTAAGAAAAAGTAAAAATCGAGAAAGTGTTTTTTCGAATCTTTATTCTAGGTTCACTTAAGATTATATATAGTACAGAATACAATGTAAGCCTGTTATTTTTTTAATTTGCAAATAAAAGTTATTTCTAAAAGCACTACCATATCTAATTTCTCAGAATCAAAAGGCATGAAAGGTCTGAAATAATTCAGGTATCCTTATTGTTGTGGACAAAAGGGACAAAATATTCCCTGAAATTATAAGACCCCTTTCTTGCTTCCCAAGTGGAACTTGGATAACTTGCATAAACATAATTACCTGAGAAGTTCACTAGTGATAACCACAGGTGCAAAGGGAGGTGCTCCTAAGCTGGCACTTCAGTGGTACAGGCAGGAACAGTGGTATCCACTCCAGTCTGTTTGAAATCACAGCCAGTTTGTGTGTGGTTATGTATTGTGTTACTAACTTTAGCTAGAAAAGTAACTTTCCTTATTTTGACACCCTTGCCTTAATATTTCACAGATACATAATTTTTTTATTTTATGTGTATGAGTATTATGCCTCATAAGTGCACCCGTGGCATGCAGTGTCTATGGAGGCAGAAGAGGACTTCAGATTCCCTAGAACTAAAGTTACGGATGGTTGCTCACTGCCTTGTGGAACCTGGGATTCAAACCTGGGTCTTCTGCAAGAAGTCACTGTCCACCATATTTTTGAGACAGGGTCTCTCACTCAGCTCATGATTTGGCTATGCTGGCTGGGCCATCTCCAGCCCCAGTATTTCATATTTTAAAATAATATAAATTTCTTAAAAATTTATAAAAATGCTTATAAAATTATGGCAATTTAATAAAACTAAAATAATTTAAGGTGGTTTAAAAAATAAACCTTAAAGAGTTGGTGAAATGGTTTAGTGGGTAAAAGCACTTGCCACACTAGCCTAACAACCTGAGTTTGATCCCTGGAATCCAAAGTGGAACTGACTCCTGAAAGTTGTCCTCTCACCTCCACATGTGCATGGGTGGCTCATGCATGCTCACATATACATCACACATACACAGTAATAAAAAAAAATTTTAGAAGGAAAGATAATCGTAACTATACAGTACTATGATTATACATGTGCCACACAGCCATGGATGAAATAGAGCTTATCTGGCACAGATAAGACATTATCTCAGTGTTCCAACCAGTTAGTTCCTATAAACTTGTCCTCTTTTGCTCTGTTTTACCCATAGTCTGTCTTATCTGTGTGCATTTAAAACTATAAACTAATTGTCTTATTATTTTATTCTAAATTTTAACTAGTTAGAAAAGCAATAGAATTATTAAAACAAAACATTTTGAAGAAAACTCTAATAAAATTTTGTGTCTTAGATATGAATGCTGTTTTGTTTTGCTTCTCTACGATTTAGGCCTTTTTTGTGTGGTGTGTGTCTGCATGATTGATGGTTCATTTTAAAATGTTCTAATTTGGGAAACAAAGATACAGTTTGATAGTGTGTCTTTGCAAGTAGTATACATTCATTTATAATATGAAAGCCTTTATGTTTCTGAGGTTTTAAAAAAGATAGTTTTTTTAAAGATATATCTGTACCATTTTTCTTCATGTGGGGTGTGTGTGTGTGTGTGTGTGTGTGTGTGTGTGTGTGTACATAGCCCTGACTGCCCTGGAACTTAGTGTGTAGCACAGGTTAGCTTCAAACTTGTTGGTCCTCCTGTCTCTGCCTCTTGAGTGCTGGGATTAAAAGTGTGAGCCACCATTCCGTGGCTGTTTTTCCCTTTTAAAGTCTTTGTTCCAGGCATTCTGTAGCATTTAATACGGTTATATCAATAATTATCAATGTTTTGTAATTTTACTTTAGTAAATTCTACTAAAAATCACAGTATGATTAAAAACTCAGACTACTTTTTTTTTCTTTAGACTTGAAGTTTCTGTTTGAGACCTGTATGAGTGCTTAATTTTTTGACCTTATAAAAGCATGTGATTTTTAACCACCCAGTATCTTTTCATTGTTCTGTTTCTAGATTTGTATACAAATCTATAGAATACAAGATTTTTTTAAAAGTTATGGTTTAAATTTTATATTTTATTTACGTTCTTTCACTTTCAAAAGTAAAAAAAATAAGTCCACACATTGGCTGTACTCTCATGTAATGTGGAGGTGGGGAACCCCCATTTCAGTCTGTGCTACCCGATGTGCCTGTTGAGGAGTGACCTCCCTTTTGTACCTGTGGTTATTGCTGACTTGCTGCTCGAATAATTATATTTATTTATAAAATTTATACAGACACTTTACCCTTCAGAAATAAAACTTGACTGCCACCTTATAAGCCTCTTTGCCTGCCATGCACCTTTACGTCCAGCTAGATCTTGTATCTTTTTTAAAAGTTAGTAGACCAAAAATAAGTTTAAATTAGTAAACCAAATACTAAGTTTAAAGAAAGTAAAAATAATAATAATTAATAAGTTTTGTAGAGATAAATGTAAAACAGAAATGTTTTATTGACATACCAAATTTGGCTACCTGTGAAATAAATGATGCTCATAGGAAATGTTGGAAAGCCCCAGCAAGGAAATTAAAACCCTTCCTTGAAAGCACACCTTCTACATGTCTGCCCGTGCCAGATAGGTTTTAGTGTCTGCAAAGCATCAGGAGCTTGATCTCTGACCTAGACAGTTTTAAACTTGGATTTATAAATGAACTTTGGTAGATGGGCTACAGAAGATGTTTGGCTTCCTGAACAATTTGAACAGTTTACCGAAGAACTGTGATTATTATGAAATGACTTAGTACATCTGTCCTGGTCTGTATACATTTTCTGTCTGAAACAAGGTAGGCATTTCATTTTTCTCTGTGATGAACTTAATGTAATAAAGCAAATATATGTAATGTTACAAAGGAGGCTTTTCTCTCTGTGATGCATTTTATGTAATCAAATATATAGTCTTAAAGATAATTTAAAGAAATTGTAAACATTTCATAACATATTTTTACAGGTCATTTTGGTACCTGTGTCTTTGAGCTTTATCTTACTTTCAGCAATTAAATACAAATTAGCTAGCATGTATTGATGGGCCGGGTGAGCTCTAATGTAAGTTCATTTACACATTAACTGAGTACAGTTTCCCTTCAGTTCTATAAGGTGCGTTATTACCTTTACAGACAAGAAAACTCAAATGAGATTTTTAAACAGTTTGCTGCTAAATGGTGTTGCCAAGATTTAAACCCAGACAATCTCTTTCCAGAGTCTGTAAGTAGAAGGAACAAAAGTAAAGTGGAAAGTAGCTTACAAGAAAGAAGCCTCACATATTTCTAAGTGTTAAACACAATTTCAAATATAGGAACTGTAAGTGAAGAACTCTTGGGTTGCAAGGACTATTGACAGTATTGTAAATCTGAAGTTCATTCTGTTACTGGAAAAAGGCTGAGGGATGTTCATCTTGGTACATATCTCTACAGGGTTACTGATACATTGCTGTCACTAAGACTTCATTAGAAAAGCTTTCCAAAAACCAATAAAAATCACATGTTGGCAGATGCTGTCAGTTAAGAGGCACAGTGTTAGGCTTCATCCAAACAGTGCAAATAGAACTTTTCTACATTTATATAGTGGTTGATATTTTATCATTGTAGTGCTCTATAGAAAAGTTCCCGGAGTAGGGATGGCAAGAGATTATTTTCCTTAAGTTTCCTTTGACACTTCTCAGATCTTTCAGTCTATTCCTTGACAATAATGAATGGCCATTAATATTGAATGTTAGAGGAGACCATTAATTCTTTAGGTGGGTGGTAGGGCATATCCTTGGATTCTTTCTGAATTGCTTTTGCTTTTCTAATATGGTTTTCTTCTAACTTTTCCTTTTTTTTTTACAAAATGGCCTTTTTGATGGAAGAATATTTTATTTTTCAAAAATGCATACAGAAAGAAAATTGACATAATAAATACATTACATGCTATATAATATACATTATGATTATTTTAAAAACTCATAAACCCTTAATCGCACTTTAAAAGTCAGCAGTAACCACTTAATATTATTAGGCATACAGGTGAAAAGCTTATGAAGACACTATTATGCTTTCTTTTAGCAACTTGAAACCCTTTGAAGCCCTTTGAAAAGAACGTAACATTTGACAATGCATTTAAATGACTTTGTTTTGTGAACTTGAGAAAGGGAGAAGGCTTGACAGAAGAGTTCTCATGTTTCAATTTTATACTAAAAAAATGCCCTGCTGTCTGAATATGTGAACTGTTACACAATGACTTAGTGTTGACCACAGTCAGGCTAGTAACATACAGGTCATATGAAATAAGAACTTTTAAAATATGGTAACTTTTTTAAAGGTTAGAAAAAGGACATAAAATGTTTAGAAATAGCTCTTGGTCAGAGAAATGTCCTTTGCATGATTTATCTGAGAACTGATTAGACTTTTGTCTTCCTTTTCTATTGGAAGGTAAAGGAAGGAAGTGAACAGTATTTATACTTCTGGTCAAGTGACCTAAACAGTTCTCTTTTTCATGGCTCTGTAAGAGATTAGCTGCTACTTAAATAATTGATGTGAAGTGCTCTGAATGCCTGTGGTTTGAAGGCTTTTCAGATGCTTTCTCTTCCTGTCTGAAAAGGATATGTGTGATAGTATCTTTTTTCTCTCAGTCTAAATTTAGACTTCTTGATCATGAATTAGAAAGCTTGGAGGTGGTAAAGTATGATTGTTTATTGGGGGGAGGGGCTGTTTAATTTTGCCTCATTGTCTCTGAACTTTTTTTTCAATCTTTGATACAATTATCGTAAATGCAGAGATAAATGATGATATGGTACAAATTCTAGACCAGAGCATTTGCACAAAATATATTTTGTACTATGGGCTTAAAATGAAGGTCTAAAATCAAATTTCTGAATGAACCATACTAATTTGCTAATCTGGGAGCCGTATCAAATTATAAACCAAAAAACCCACTTTTGTTAACAATTCAAACTAGAACATGTTACTTTCTGTAACTTGAACTGACTGAAAAATAATTTATAACATTCTCTGGGTCAAATCTACTTTTGGGTATATAAAGAAAACATTTTTTTTTTCTGTGTCTGGTTGCTATTTACCCAGCTCTCTTCTCCCATTTATCAGAACTCTGACTTGGTTTGGGATTGGAGTATGAATTGAACATACTCATGTACATGTGAATTTTTATTTAAATAATCTATTTAACAAACTTTATTTTAATATTGATCATCTACTGATAGGACTTTTAGAAAATCATCTATGACTACACTGTGCTTTTAGATTTGGAGTACAGATTTTATTTTAAAAAATAAAATGGAAAAGCAGCCTAGTAGCCCTGGTGGAGTTTCTGTCTTTGGAGAATTACTACATGTAGCCAGTAAAACTTGAGTTCTACATCTTAAATCAAGAGGGTAGATGATTCCTAATTTACCTAGTACTTACCTATGCAGAAGTCTCTCTTCAGTTTAGCTAAGTTCAGAAAAATAGAAAAGGTGTCCATACAGCAGAAACATTACCCACATTCTTCTAAGTTTATAAAATAAACTCGTAGAGGTTTTCAGAGTCAGTGTGAAATGTATATATATCTTATTTTTGACATTTGCTGATATTTTAGACAGTATTTTAAAGCTTATCATCTTAACCTATTGCATGAGATTCATTTACATAGTCCCAACATTGAGCATCTGTGAGATTAGTACTTGTTTTCAAAAGTAAGTATCCTACACCATGATTGTATTGCATAACCTAGAGAGCTTCTTTAGTACCACATTGCTTTAAGAGACAGAAGGAATGCTTAACAAAGTAACATCATAATAATAAAAATATTAGCTAATCCTAATGCTGTTGCAGTGACCTTACAGATTGCTCCATAGTTAAAATGTTTTCATTCACATACTATTTTTTTCTAAATCAAGTGTACTGGGGCTGGAGAGATGACTCAGTGGTTAAGAGCACTGGCTGCTCATACAGAGAGCACCTGGGTTCAGTTCCCAGGACCCTCATGGTGGGTAACAACCATCCTAACTCAGAAGGGGTTCCAAGGCCCTCTTCTGACCTGTAGGCATTGTACAACACAGGTGTACTTATGTCATGCAGGCATAATACCCATACATATAAAAATAAAAATAATAAATAAAATATATATTTTAAGTAAAGCCTGCTGACATGGGGGAAGATGTCTAAAATAACTAGCAGGATTCCTAGCATAGCATCCTGAAAGTGTGAGAGAAAGTACCCTGCTTACCTAGTAAATACTGAAGACATCATTGTGTGATAAATAATCTTCATGATGCTTCCATATAAAAATTGATTATTTGGTGCATATGGTACAGTGCTAACATTATCTATGTTACAAATGTATAGATTATTAGACTGTTGAGAAATTGAGGTAACTCCAGAAAGTAAAGCACAGTTATCATGAGTTCAGTTCCTTCACTGCAAAGAGTTCCAGACATCTTTAGATCTTCAGTGAGTATTTTTCTCTCTGGATTATAATCTGCTAAATCATATTATGAATAGTGTGGCCAGTTGTTTCCTTGGATATGGAAATTTGTCTAGTAACTAAGATATAGATTTATTTGTAGGGAATTTGGGGAACATTCTGCTGTATGGTTGTAGGCTGGGAAAAATAGTACATGTTTGGGGCTAAAGTGGCCTTCAGAAGAACCAAAGAAAAATGAGGGGTTCTGTTTTTTGTTGTTTGGCATGCATATTCTTTGACCTCTGGCCTTCTCAAACTTATTTCTTCAGGAACTTAACAAATTTAAGGTCAGAATGCAAGGCACTTGAGTAAAATAATTGTAATCTTATTGGATCAACATTTCAGTTACTATGTTTACTCAGGATTAGGCCAAATCATATAATTTGGGAACTAATAAAAATATCCTTTAAATATTTATCAACATGTATTTAATGGAAGAGGAAGAAATTGATTTTCTTTTAATAACATTTCTATGTAGAAACAGATACCTTACTAATTCATTTCTACCTGCCAATGCAAGGTCAGTTTTCTAAAAATAATTAGACAAAACAATTCCTAATGTTTATAGTTTTATTTCCTTTTATTTCATGATTAATTTAAACATTAAAATTAGATAATACAGTTTATTCTGATTAAAAAAAAATCTGTATCCAATTTTGAGACTTTGGCTATTGTCACTACATAGGACCAGGATGTTCCAGTAGTGCTTTAGTGTCTCTTATAAATGTCTATTTCTAGACAACAGCCCACTTGAGCCATATGTACCTGAATTTGGGTTATTCCCACTGGAACATATGATAGGGCATGGAACATGTGTATCTTGTTCATTCTTGAATCCTGTGCCTGTTAAATTGCTTCAAAAAGAGTGTGTGTTCACTTATATTTGACTAATTGTTGAAACTGTTACTCTTTGTTTTCTTTACCCATTGCAATATTTGGCCAGGTACCTCAAAAATAAAATTATCATTTTTCATTTTACAGTTGGTGCATCTCTTGCTGTATAGTAAATGGTTTGTATGTGAACAATAGAAGTTTTTTGGTTGTAGTTTCTTAAGCAAGCTATTACATGGTTACCATGAGTTTCTTTTCTAGATTGCTTTCTGTGTGGGAGAACATATTTGTTTTTCTTGATAAACACTGCAGAGTAAAATATATAATGATATTGCGTTAAAATGTCATCACACCTATAGCAAAATTATATTCGTTTTACTTTAAAAACACTGTAAACTGGAACTAGAGTTAAGATTTTGGTTAGATCCAGCTACTCTGATAGAAGTTAATTTTCTTGAGTACATTGAAGAAGCCTGCTTGCTGCACCTTTTGTAATTCTGAACCTTATTTCATTAGATAATTGGAACAATATCACTAATAGTCATGTTAACATCATTTTCTTCTGCAAATTTTCCTCTTATTTCAAAAGGTGGCTCTGAACACAAGGCCTCTAAAACACAGGCTTTTGATGGAAGGTTCTTTTATTCTCATTTAAAACAGTGAATTAAGCAGAGTAGTTGAAAAATAGCAGTTTGAGCTACTGAATACAACTTTTATGTCTTATCTAAATACTCTCTTGCCTTTGATTTAAGTTCTTTTTCAGTGTTTATCCGGGCTCTGATTCTTACTTGCAGTAATTGCCTTCCTTGTTTTAAAAAGATGTGTGAGTTCAAAGAAGTTACTACTCTCTGTCTTTACTGTTTGTCCTCACTTTCCCCAAATGTGATGCTTATTTTCCTTTTCTAATTTGCATCTTCATAGTTTCTTGTTGCCTGGAATATGGTATTGCAGATTTGCATTTCTGGCTTCCACTTTTGAGCTCACTGCAAGTGTAACCTCAGAAAGGCCTTGAGCAAAGGCTTTGCTCAATTTGCGTCCCAGCTTCCTGCTTAGAGGGCAGTGGTTTCAGTAAGAGCATTGCTGCACAGTTGCCTACCTCACCGTACCCCATGCTGTGAGCACATGCTGACAAGCCTAACCATAGTTCTCATTCAGCAAGTGTTCCCAGTTGTGTCCATGGTAGGGACCCCAGAGGAGAACATTTTTCTGAATGAATGATTAATATCACAGGGAAATAGTTGAATTATTTTGAAGAAAAGAAAGGAAATTTAATACTATGTTGAGCTTAGTGCTTAAAATACTAAAAAGGTACTTGAAATCCTTTTTTTTTTTTTTTCCCCAGTGCCGAGAGTTGAACACATGGTAGGCAAGTGTTCTGAACTATGTCCCAAAGCCCAAGGAAATCCACCCCCCCCCCAATTAACTCTCTGATTAAAAAAAAAAGTGTATCTTTCCTAACTTTCAGTTATGTATCTAGACACTGCCTTCTTAACAAAAGGGTGAGGTTAGGTAACTCACTACTTTATAGTTTTACAAAAAAAAAGTTTTGAAATTTACAAAATAGTTTCAGAGGTATTATGTGATTTGAGCTTCAGAAGTGTCTTTTGAATAGATAAATCATATAAAATGAGAAAGTGAGAGTAGTATGGGCGGCCAGTGAATTAATACTCATGCATGTATTTTGTAAAATCTAGAGTGTGAAATAGTACAGTTCAGTATCTCTTATTCAAAATACTTACGACCAATACTTTGGGTTTTTTTCAGATTTTAGAATATTTTCACAAATGTAATGAGACTTCTTGGAGTTGGGACTCAAATCTTAGCATGAGATTATTTAAAATTTCATATACATCTCACACACAGAGCTGCCTGAAGATAATTTTGCATCATATTTTGTTATGTCTGAATTTAGACCGAGACCTGTCATACGGAGTCAGATGTAGTTTTCCCACTTAGGCCATCATTGTGATGTTGAAGAAGAGATTCTAGTTTGGCAGTAATTTGGGTTTTAGGTCTTTGAATTAGGAATACTCAACTTATATTCCAACAGAGAAACTTAACTCAGGAAAATTGAATTGGTATAGCCTGGATGTGACATCTGCCAAGTGGTATACTTGATAACCAATACCAGGCTGTATAGTAAAATGCCAAAACAAGGCTTAGAATAGTAACATATTGCATGTCTTCATAAATTGTGTGTGCCTGTTCCTGTACCCGTGTGCCTGTATCTGGATAGGTATTCCCCCACTTTTTTAGTGTGTACCTTCCTAGAAATTATGCAATAAATTGGAAGTTACTTTCCTAAAATGACAGTAGTCATATTTGGAGTTGCATCCTCAGTTAAGGACCTGATATTAAGTAAATAATAATATAGCCATCAGTGTTTCCTAAAGGCAAATCTATAGTAATTAAAAAAATTCTGTAATTACACAGTTTAAGCTTATTAAATATATATATTTACTGTATGCATTAACAGAACAAATACGTTTTTCATAAATTTGATGCAAAATTAACTTTGCCTTTTCCATCTTAAAAATCATAAGGGGCTGTGCATGGTGACCCATGCCTTTAATCACAGCATTCAGTAGAAGAAGCAGGCATATCTCTGTGAATTCAAGGCCTGCCTGGTCAACATAGCAAGTCTCAGGTCAGCCATGGCTACATCGTAAGACCTGTCTCAAGAAAACTCCTCAGGGGGCCAGTCAGAGGACTCAGTGGCTAAGGGCATTTATTTGCCATCATGCCTGATGACCTGAGTTCAACCTCAGGATCCACATAGTGGAAGGAGAGGACCAGCTCCTGCAGGTACCATACAGGTACCCTGGCGTGTACATGTGCACACGCATGCAGAAAAAAATATTTTAAATAAAGTATAAATTTTAAAAAATAAGGGCTTTGGAAGATTATTTTAGTGGTCTAAATAGATCATTAATGTCAACTCAGCAGCTCTACCCTATGGTTATGCCAGACATGGATAATTAATTAGGTTATTTTCCATTTTTGAAGTAGAATAATGGAAAGATTAGTAAAGTCATTCAATCAGTCTGTTTTAAAAAAATACTTTTTTATGTGTATGAGTGTTTTGCCTGCATGTTAAGTGCACCACGTGTGTGCGGTGCCTGCAGAGGCCAGAAGAGGGTGTCAGATCTCCTGGAACTGAAGTTACAGATGGTTGCTAGCTACCATGAGGGTGCTAGGAATCAATCACAGGTCTTCTGGAAGAATAGCAAGTGTTCTTAAATGCTGAACCATCAGTCAGCCCTCAATCAGTCTTTATACAAGAAAAAAGTCATTAGTCAAGTAAGTTTTTTTCTCCCATTGCACAATTATATCTGGTTGGGCAGATCGATAAGTTTGCTGATACATAATATGGGACTGTACTTCAGATATATAGCAGTTTATTCTGGAGCAGCATTTCTAATGCCCCTAGTTTTCTTAGTCTTTTACAAAAATGATGAAATTACTAGAAACTTATGAAATCTATCCTGTGAACAATTTGTTGGATAATTACATGGAAATTCTTATAATGGGTACTTAAAATTGTGCTCTTACCATCTCAACTTCTTTAAGAGGCGCTTTTTCATAAACTTGTGTGTGAGAGTAAGTGTAGTGTATGTGTGCATGTGTGTACTCATGGGTGTGTGTTAACTATGTGTGTGCAAATAGAATAGGGCATCTGGTGTCCTCTGTTATTCTCTGTCTTACTCTGAGATAGGATTTTGCCCTTATCTCCTATCTTTTCAGGTAAGCTGGAAGCCAGCAAGCCCCAGTGTCTGCTCCTCATACACTGTTTGCCATACACTGTCTGCTCCTCATACACTGGGGTTTAGAAGTGCACCATGAGACTGTACCCAGTTTGTTATATAGGTGCTGGGATCTGAATTCAGATCCTCATGGTTTCACAGCAGGTGCTTTTAGCCAGTGAACCTTATTTCTAGCTCCATAGCAATATCTTGAATGTTATGTATTTATTTCAGCCATTCTATACAGTAACAAATATGGGAAGAGAAATTTCTGAAAATATTAGAGCAATGAAGTTCTCAAAAGTCCTTCCATTTGTACTAAATGGAGTGATTTTCTTTTCTCAATTAAAAGGAAATTGTTTCCCAGGAAAAGATATATACATACCATGGATAACCATGCTTCTCAGTGAGAAAGACATAACTGTTTTCGAGTTGCCCAAGGATTTGAGTACCTTTTAATCACTGAGTAGTGTCTTTATAGAGTTTTGTTCTATTTTTAATAGTTCATTTACCCTTATTAGATGGTCCCATGTTTCTGAATCAGATGACTGTTTTCATGTTTAGTTTTCTGGGTCTTTCACGTTAATTTTGATGCCCTAAAGTACAAGACTCTATGTAGCTCTGTTGTATATATTGTGCATATATGTGTGAGGTCATATGTTCTGTGCAGTCACATCACTGACCACTAAGACATGGAGTGAGTGAATGTACCATAAGCTCCATATTTTCATAATCTGTTTATGGACATAAAAGTGAATTATGATCACTGCACAAATTTGGAAACATGTAGAAAAGGATAAAGCAGAAATTTGAAGTCACTCATTATCCTATCATCCAGAAATAACAGCTGTTGATATTTTACATATTCTTTTTTTCTCTGTATTATGCTGTCGGTAGAGTTTTATATTTTCCATTTCCAAATTAATATTATAAAATTTTCATTTTCTCAAGATATTAAGTATTCTTTAAAACACAGTTGCTAAGCCTTATTATCATAAAAAACATGTGTATAAGATATCTAGCTAGTGCCTGGCCTGTGAGTAAGCATTAAACAAATAAAAGTTCCTTTAGAATGGGAAAGGTTTGAAGTCTGACCCAGGCTATAGGAAACAAATACTTTTCTGGCTCTCTGGGAACAGATATAATTAGAATTGGTGACTGATTTCTTAATGAACCAGCTTGTTTCTTTCATTTCTCTCTCTGATGATTTATTATTACATATGTCTTTAGCTAGTCTCACTATGCCCTGAGAAATCTGAGATTAGTCTGTATAGAGGCCTCAGTTTGACAGTCTTTCAGCTGTGTTTTCTGCCTAATTTTGCCTCTGTGGATATTTCCATCTTTTTCATCTATTACATCAGTATAATTGTTTTTTAATGTATTTTTAATTGCTTTTTAAATTTTCATGTATATGAGTGTTTTGCCTGCATCTATTGAGGTGATTGTGCAATTCCTATCTTTGAGTCATTTATATGATGTTTTACATTTATTGACTTTTCCTATGTTAAGCCATCTCCACAGCTCTGGGATGAAGCTGTCTTGATCATGATAGATGATTTTTTGATGTGCTCTTGAATCTGTTTGCAAGTATTTTATTGACAGTTTTTATGTCTATATTCATCTATGTTCAGGGAGATTGGTTGTAGTTTTCTTTTTTGTTGTTGTTTGTCTTTATCTGGTTTTGGTATTCTTTCCTTTACTGTGTCATGGAATAATTTGAGAAGGATTGGTGCTTTTCTTTAAAGTCTTGCTAGAATTCTGCACTCATTCATGTGGTTCTGACCTTTGTTTGGATTGTAGATTTTCAATATGGTTTCCATTAAAATTTACTTAATTTTACTATTTACAGTTTAAAATTACTTATCTTGTTTTAACTTGGTGGTTCATATGCATCTAGAAATTCATCCTTTTCTTTCAGATTTTTCCAATGTAGTGGAATACAAATTTCTAAGGTATGGATTCCGAATTTCATTGGTATCTGTTCTAATCTCTCCCTTTTCATCACTAATTGGTCTTCTCTATTTCTTTTGATTACTTTGACTAAGAGTTAAACAGTCTTCTCAATGAGCAAGTGTTTTGTTGATTCCTGTAGTTGGTTTATTTGTTTTTAATTAATTTCTGCCCCAATCTTAATTATTTCTTTACATCTGTTGCTTTTGGGTTTGACTTATTTTTCCAAGTTCCTAAGATGCATCATTAAGTTGTTTATTTGAGTTGTTGCTTCTCTGACTTTTTAACATAGCACTTATAGTTATGAATTTCTTGTTTACAATTTGCTTTCATTGTGTCCCATAGGTTTTTGTTGAGTTGTATCTTCATTTTCATTCAATTCTAGGAATGGATTTTTATTTCCTCCTTGATTTCTTCAGTGATTCATTATTTAATGATGTGTTTCTTAATCTCCATGAGTTGGTGAATTTTCTGCAGTTCCTCTTGCTGTTGATTTCTAGCTGTATTCCATTGTGGTCAGGTAGAATACAAGAAGTTATTTCAGTATTTGTTAAGACTTACATTGTGTCCTAACAAACGATCTATCTTAGAGAAAGTTCCAGGAACTGCTGAGGATAGTATGTATTTTGAAGTGTTTGGAAGGAATGTTTTGTATACATCCTAGTCCATTTGATCTATGATACATTTAACTCCATTGTTTCTCTATTTCACGTTGGAATGACCTGCCTATTTGTGAGAATGGCAGTGTTATACCCACTGTTGCTGTGTGGAAGTTAGTCTGTGACTTTGTTTTTACAAAATTAGATATGCCTGTGTTCACATATGTTTAGAATTATAATGTTCTATTGATAGATTGTTCCCTTAATCATTATGAAGTGACCTTTTTTCTTCTGCCTACTTTTTATTTGAAGTCTATTTTGTTAAGTATTAGGATAGTACTCCTACTTATTTCCTAGTTCCATTTGCTAGAAATTCCCTTTTTCATCTTTTCACTCTATGATGCTGCCTGTGTTTGATGGAAAAGTTTGTTTCTTGAAGGCAACAAATAGATGGATCCAGTGTGCCAGTCTGTGTGTTTTGAATGTGGAATTGAGACCGTTAGCATTCAGAATTACTGTTGAAAAGTGTTTATTCCTGTCATTTTGTTGATTTTGTAGTGTTTAGTATTTCTCTAATCCTCATTTATTTTAACTACTGTCCTAGCATCATTTATGTTTTTCCCAGCAGCCTCTTTGATGTATTTATCATTCTTTTCATTACAAAGAGTTCCTTCTAGTATCCTCTGTAGAGCTAGCTTTGTGATCATAATTATTTTTAGCCTGCTTTTATCATGGAATGTTTTTCTTCATCAATTATTGTCAGTTACGACAGACACTTTTGCTGGATATATCTGTAGTCTGTAGTCTCTCAGTACTTGAAATAGATTATTCCATGCCCTTCTGACTTTTAAAATTTCTGTTCATAAATCAGCTGTTACTCTGATGGGCCTGCTTTTATATGTGATTTGGTGTTTCTCTTGCAACTCTTAATATACTTTGTTTTGTAATTTTAGTATTTTAACTTTAATATAGTGTGGGAAGTTTCTTTTCCAGTTCTGTTTGGTGTTCTGCATGTCTCTTGTACTTGGATGGCCCTCTTTCCCTTGATTTGGGAAATTTTCTGTTGTGATTAGTTTGAAAATATTTTCTATGCCTTTGGCTTGGAGTTCTCCTTTCTATGCCCATAATCTGTAGAATTGGTTGTTTTATAATACCCCAAAGATCTTATATATTCTGTTCATACTTAAAAAAAAATTATCATTGCATTTGACTGAATGTACCTAGTCTGTCTTCCCCAGGATCCATTCTGTTGGTGAGACTTTCCACTGAGTTTTTTATTTCACTTACTGAATTTTTCATTTCCAGCATCATTTTAGTTTGGTTTTTCTTCAGTATTTCCTTTCATTGATTCTGTTTTCATATCCTGCATTGATTTCCTGATTTCATTCAGCTGTTTGTTTTCTTGGAATTCATTTAGGAGTTTATTCATGTCTTCTTTCATTTTTTTAAAAATATATCATTGTTCTTTTCAACTTCTTGTCTTGAATTTCCACTCTCATTGGAGTCATTACTCTGGAGATGGTAGATTTTGGGGGAGACATGTCTTAGTTTTTCATGTTTTGTTTCTGCATTAAGACATCAGCATCAAGAGTTAGGCTGTTGGCTGAATTTTTTGTTGTTGTTACATTTCCTTCAGTGGAGGTATTTACAATGTTTAATAGGGACTGGGTTGTAATAGGGTTGAGTTGTTTCCCTCCATTTGACTTGTGTTCATGGAACCAGTCTCTATCACTAGCCCTCTCCTGCAAAGTAGAATGTTGTTTACAAAAACAGTCACTTTCCAGCCCACTGTGAAAACAGAGTAATTGTGAACTACAAAACAGTCACCCTCTTAAGTGCTAATCATTTAGGGTATAAAGAGACATTAATAGTACTATTTACTAATATATTGGCTATTGTGGATGTGAATGGAAAAGAAAACAGAAAAACACAGACCAGTGATTAGTGTTGGGATGATAGACAGTAGAGGATGGAACTTAAATAGAAGGAAGAACTATAGTGGAGAAAAGTGGTGGTAGGAGAGACACAAGGAAATTTTGGCTAAAAATAGACCGGAGAGAGGTAATATATGTTGTCAGATACTAGAGAACAACAGTCTGTCTCTCAGGAGGCTGATGCACAAGGACCCTACAAATCTAGGCCAGACTATGTTCTTTGGGAAGAAGTAAAAGGAAAGTAAGGAAGAGAAACAAAAAATAGTCTAGGACAAGAACAGAGGGGCCAAACTGACCTACTAAGATAACACTGAGTATTAAACAAAGATGACAAACATGGAGATGGAGAGAGCTGGGTGGAGGGACAGGATATGAAAGCTGACTGACCTGATTGTTGGCTTTTGTCTGGACTTGCTTTTTCTCTTGTTTCTGGGAGTCTCTGTTTTGGTCACACCTCTGTGAATTCCTTCAGGGGCTCTCCCCAGCAGGTGCAGCTCTTGCCAATGTCCTGTGTACTCCTTGGAGTCTGGTGTGAAAGCTCCAGTGTATACTTTGGACTTTGGTTCCCACCAGGTTATTAGTTCACTGGATGCTGCGTAGATATGATTAAGGATTCCTTTTTCTTGGTCTCACAGTATCTGTCAGGCTTCAGGGTAAAATCTTTTATCACTTGGTTTGAGTTTCTCGGAGGGAGGAAGGGAGGGAGGGATGGAGGGAGGGAGGGAGGGAGGGAGAGAGAAAGAGATATTGAGATTCACAGCAGGAGGAATCTTTGAAATGGTGTCTTCTTTCTGTTCTGTCAGTTGCCAGTGCCAAGCACCTAGCACCAAGGAGAGAGAGTTTTTCCTAGCTTCTGCTGTTGCTGCTGTGTTCCTGGGTCATGGCCATCTTTGTAGCTGTTTAGTGTACTTTTCTGATGGAGATTCTGGCCAACAGTTCCTGAGTGTCATCTGCTATTTGGGGTTACTGGAGTTTAAAATATTTTTTCAGTATCTACAACTGAAAAAAACTGGTTTTGAGATTGGATTTACTGTAAAAGAACATAAAAAGCATTCAAAGCAAAGTCTAAAATAAAATAGTGACTTAAAAAAGCTTCATAATAACCCCAGCTTAAAAGAAAAAGGCAAATGTGATTTGCATAATAATAAGACATAGTCTGTGTATGGACGCTATGAGGAAAGGAGGTGAAGAAGAATAAAGGAGGGAAGTAATTCCAATCCTAGTTTGAAAATATATCTGAAATGTATGATTTGACTCCTCCTCTTGGCAGCAACTACGTACATCTGCCCCAAAGGGATCACTTTAAAAGACCAGACTCATCCATGTAAAGAGTTCTAATTTTGGTATAGAGACATGATATTGTAGTTTCTGTGTATAGAAGCAAGAAAACAGGTGATACTATTTATTGAGTTTAGATACCATTAAGGCATTTTAGTTAACCATTTGTCATCAGTTTGAAATTACCCCCCCTCCTTTTTCTGAGTACATTAAAACATGAAAGTGTCCTGTTGCTTTTGATTTCTCCATAAATATGATTTTGATGGTCAACGACTTTATATGGCTTAGCATATTATCAATACAGTTTTGCTTCCTAGAAGACTTGCAGTGTGTGGAGATGTCTGTCTTTTTATTTTCAGGACTTTGGAAGGTAGAGATATGGAGCATTATTTAGTTGAGAGATGGTTTACATACTTCAGTGCATGAAACAACCCCACAATGAAGAATTTCCCAATATATAATTTTAGGCTGAGATTGAGAAACCCTGTCTTAAGAACTTGAGTTCAGAAAAAAAGGGTTTTGTTATGTGTTCAGTTGTTAGAATGTTTGTCTAGCAAGTGTGAAGCCCAAGCATTCCATCCATTGGGCATGGTGATGTGTACCTATCATCCCAGCACTTGGTAGATGAAGGCAGGAGGATCAGAGGTTCAAGATCATCTTTAGCTACATAGAAATGGAGCTATAGTAAATCTTTGACTTTGCATAGGTGTTTAACTGCAGTTAAGCCAAAATTTCCTAATGAAGATAAAGATAACCATATTTATTATGTGTAATTATACTTAACACAGTTTCTGACACATAGTGAACAGTCAGTATTGTCATTCCTGCTGTTATATCACACTGGTAATAATATGTCAGGGGCTGGAGAGGTAGCTCAGTGGTTAAGAACACTGGCTGCTCTTGCAGAGGACCTGGGTACAGGTCCAAACACTCATATGGTGGTTAGCAACCACCTGTAACTGTAGTTCCAGGGGCTTTGAAGCCCCTTCCTAGCCTCTGTGGGCATTGCACAAGACAGGTGCACGTATGTATACAGGCAAAATACTCATACACATAAAATAAAAGTTTGATTTATTACATAGATACTAAAAATTGGGATTTTCTTTGCTAATTTCTCTCGTGAGAAATAATCCTATCCTTTATGTAATAGCTGTATTGGCAGCAAATGAGACCACATAGAAGTTTTTGCCTTCCACATATTTTCTAATCATACATGCATGCTTCAGGCTGCCTTATTCACACTGAAAAATTTTAAATAACTAGTATTAGTACTGTGAAAACCATGTAGAATGATTGCAGGTACTTAGAGGACCTTTAGAATGAGATCCAGCATGTGATGTCTAGGGCTACTCCCTCCTGGTTGCTGAGACTTGTTAAGAGACCTGGCCTGTAAGTGTGATAATCATGACATTTTCTTTTCCTCTCTAATGACCCCTGATGATTCTTATTGCCGCACTTTAGGGAGGATGATCATCTGGCTCAGTATTGTTACTGTGCTCTCATTAAGGATGTTTCATATGCTACTATAGATAACCATTTTGTGAAAAACTGGCTGATGGTAGAAAGAAAAGTAGAAGGAAACAGAAATCCAGAAGGAACTGAAGGTATTGTGGTTCTGTGCTCAAGGAGTTTACAGTCTGGTTGAGTAGGGCTAATGTATATACATATTTATTTAAGTCTCAGGATTTATAGACCTAAATGTGATGGACCTCATGTATAAGGTAGGAAGCAGTTGAGCAAGGTTAGGAAAAAGACTCATCAGGAACAGCCCTTTCTTTGAATTATTCACCACACAAAACAAATCTGTTATTAACATTTTGAAGATTTAGAATTTACATTAAGGTTTCATGTTTTAAAATCTTTTACAATAGTCACAAAAAGCACACTGACACAGTTATCAAAGTGCTTCCCAAATGCATGTGGATAGTAGTGTCAGTTAAATTTGAAAATGTTGAAGTTGTGAAATATATTGGGGGATTTTATTCTGGAGTTAAAATTGTTCTTACTCCACTTCCCTGCCCAGTGGAAGTAAATATATTGGGAGGCCTTACAGAGGATTAGGAGGGTTCACCAGGTAACCAAGTCAGAATGAAAGTATTTTGTAGAGACAAATACAATTCTTCCTTTAATTCTGAGCTTCTCTGACCTTACCATCTAAGGCCCTTTACTTGACTGTGGGCATTACATCTCTCATTAGGTAGTAAAGTACCTAGCATACTATTTCCTTTCCCCTCCCCTTTACTGACCCAAAGACATGATATAGAGGCAGAAAACAATTACCCAGAGAAAACAGGAAGTAAAATATGGAGAATAAGAACAATACATTAAGAACATTTGTCTTTACAGCTTATTTGATAAGGTGTGTTTTCATAAAGCATTTCTACTAATTGTATATAAATAATTTGTAAGTATATTAAGTGCTTATTGTGGCACTATAATTGACATGCTATTGGTTACTTACTAAGGCATGTTCTCTTTCTACAATATGTGTTCACTCATCTAAAGATTTTCTTTAAAGTCTTCCTGTAATTTCTCTAAATCTAGAATATGAAATCTGAAAAATAGCAATTGAATTCAGAAGAATACTCAGTACTTAAAAGAATCTTTAAAAGTACTTAAAAAGCTTGAAAGAATCTGTAAATTATTCCTTTTCCCTGTTGTATAGAATGCAGACCAGGTTATCAGAGTGACATGATTCAGTCATTTATTATTTTATTACCAAAAAGAACTGAGGCCCAGGAAGATAGGAAGTATTTGAAAAGATGCATATTCTAGCAATTCAAGGTGCTTGTACAGTTTTATCAGAAAATATTTACATGTCTTAAGGTTCAAATAAATATCAAATCTGATCAGTGTGGATTCATTTAAGTAAGGGTTCTGGATTTCCCTAAGTCAGCAGAGAAATCAAGTACTTTACCTTAAGTATTGGGTAACATATAACTTGTAGTCTTTGTATGCAATTGCACAGATTGTCCCCTTCAAGATGTGGGCACCAGTATCATCAAAGGAACCTTTCTAGTTTTTTCATGTTTTATTAAAATTATTAACTTTAAAAATAATTTGTTTTTGATAGTTTTCTGGCATATGACAGTCAAGAGGCTTTTCTATAGTAGAGAAGTCATAATTAAGGTTTATGGCAGGCTAAGAACCTACTCCTTTCTTTAAGTTAGAGAGGCATTGGCATAATAGCTATAAAACAGGCTTGGCTTAGCTAATGTGGTTTCCAGTAGGCTTCCATCCTTGTTCCATCAGACCTCTTGGAACCTGAAGACACTATAGTAACCTGGGAAAGTTGCTCACAAATTGTGATGAAATAATTATTTTCTTTCTAGAAAAATACCTTTTACCTCCTGAAAACTATTTTTATTGTAGAAAATTTTAAACTTTCCTAAAAGTAGAAAAGCTAGTCTAATAAACACCTTTGTCCCTATCACCAAGCATTTACAATTAACAACATACACTCCTTGTAATACTCTTCTCTTTCTCCTCCCCCACTAATTGTTTCAATTTGATATTTTTAAATAAATATAAGCTATCTTTCCACTTTACCTTAAATCATCAGATAGGAATCTCCAACAAGAAAAATATATATATAATCACCACTTAGGTCACAAGAATGGACTGCATATGGGGTTAGAATTACTGAATTGCGTGGTAACCCTATGTTTCACATTTTGAGCAGCCACAAATTAAAAGTAATTAAAAGTGGCCATCCCATTTTACAACAACATTTGAGGATTAGAGTTTGCCTACACCTTTGCCACTCTTGTGATGGGCCATCTTTTTGATTATGGCTATTCTAGTGGGTTTGCGATGATAGCTCCTAATGAGCATTTCTTCATGTGCTTACTGGTTAGTGTACTTCCAATTTAAAATATGTCTTAGAGTATTGGTTTTACTTGTATGATTTAGTGTTGTATTTACTAGAATTTAAGATTTATCATGTTAATATTTAGTTTATTAAATTCATAAGAATCATCAGGCTATTGGTAAGATTTACCATCAAGTAATTAAAATATCTGAAAAGGTAATAAAATAGCTGCATTTATAATTGTAGTTCAGAATCTTAGTACAGTTGTCCTTCAGTGTGGTAGAGTCTTAGGACCCCTGTAGGATGCCAAAATCTGATGAGTCCTTTGTGTGAAAAGGAGTAGTACTAGTCTGTAACCTGCATCTTCCTTGTATTTGAGATCACCTATAGAGAATTTGTTAATAGTTACTATGTTATATTGTTTAGGGAATGACAAGGGAAAATGTCTGTATATGTTCCATACAGGTACTTTTTTTCTGAATATTTTTGGCCTACAGTTGGTTCAGTTCAAATGTGTGGAACTCACTAATCTGGGGGGGGGGCTTGACACATTAATCAGAAGCTGATAAATGATAAAAAACTTAAAGCTAACTTAAAACTAGGACTAAGTTCAAATTTAACTTTTTATAAATCATTTTAATTTAAGAGACTGAAGTTAAACTTCTCTGCACAAGAGTAACCTCCAACAACTCAAAGTAGCTAGTACTTTAGACCTCTTAACGTTTATCATCTAATTATTTCCCTTAGGCAAACTCAACAGATCTTAAATTGTATCTTCTGTTTTTTGGTCCTTTTATTGTTGTTATTTTTGGATGTCATTAGAAATGGATGACACAATTAGTTTCTTTAAACACAGAAAATGTTACAGTTATTTCTTTTAAAAACAAATACCTCATTTACTTAGCATCATTCATGCAACTCATAAAAATGCTCCTAGACACTTATTGTACATACTTGCTAGAGACCTTGGGGCAATTTGGGGGCAAATTATTTACTTAAGTGTGATTTGAAGAATGTCAGTATAGTTCACAGAAGTTATAAACTTTTAGAGAGATTTGCTTATTAGTGTCATCAAGTCTCATGCCCATTGATTGCTTTTTCCTGGTTGGGGGAATATTTCCAACCAGGCTCTTCATTTCCATGTTGGTCAGAGGAAGGCAAGATCCTACTTCTTACATGGAATGGCACAGTTTGACTTGTTGGCCTCAGTTATCTGCAACTTAAGGGGTCAACAAGTGGTTCACACTTGACTCCTGTGTCCTCCAAAGATCCTCTTCCTTTTCACTTAGAGGATTGTTTTTCATTTCTTTCTCTTTAGTTTTTATTATAGGAAGTCTCAAACTCTTACAGAAATAGGAAATATATATATACACATACACATAAATATATATATATATGACCCTTATTTCTAATTCTCTTTATTTTCCCCTTTGAAACCATCTGCTGCCATTTGTTCTGTGTTGTGATATAATGAATGTTTTGATGCTGCAAGATTTGTTCTGTGGCAACTATAGCTTATGAGCATTAAACTTAATCTGATAGTCTTGAGCATTCACCTCCAATCACTAGCAATGATGTTTATGCTAAATAACATTCTTAGTTTAGAAAGCATGCATAGATGGTCAATTTTATGCTGTCTTACTAATAATTTATTTGATATCACATAGCGACATTGATGCATTGCTTTCTTTTAATTGTTTCTTTTCTTGTTTGTTGATATGCAGGGTTTTCCTGCTCAATTATTTGTTTTACCAACCCTGAGTACTTATTAGGATTTAAATTTAAATTTTAATTAATAATGAATAAGATACCATTGTATTAAAGATAAATGAAAGCTTCAAAATTAAGAGCCCATGAGGTCATAGCTATCCAGAGCACCACTAAGTGACAGTATTACTAGTCACAGGTTGGTGCAAAGTGTCTGTGCAAACTGAACAGGACTGCAAAGTGCAGGCAGTGTAAAACAATTGCCTTCTTCACATGCAGACAGAATGTCCTCTTCATAAACAGGAGTGCTTGCTGGCACTTTGGAATAATGAGTTGACAGATACTATAAAGAAAGGATGATTTTTAGACTTTTTTCTTCCCTTCTCAGAGCAACTGTTTTTTAATTTCCACTAATCTATGTGTCAGAGTTTGTATTCTATAATTGTATGGAAAATAGTGAATCTCTTTTTGCCTAATTGTGCATAACAGTAAAAATATTAGAAACATTTTTTTCTTTCTAATTGGTGATTCATCTGCTTTCTGGTTATACATAAACTACCTGATGCATATGTATATGATTGAACTGTTATAGAAATGTTGGCTGTAACCTGAGATGCTTTAATATGCTATTTATTCATCCTTCCAGTGAATTAAGTGCCTTATTTTGTCAGGCAGTGACTGTATGGTTTAACATAAAATGCATTCTTTTCCCTTTTTTTAGCCAAAAGTAAGATTCAGCTAAGATATAGCACAGTCAAAGGCACCTCATCTGCAAAATCTTTCTGTAATCACATAGAATAATGTATGTAATAATTGTACTTGGTGATATTAGGAATAAGATATTGTAAAATGTTGATTTTTCAACTTCAAAAATCAACATATTATATCCTGCTAGTAACTGACATCATATATGTAGAATCTTCTAATTTACTCTCTAAATTAAGGTCCTTTAGGGGACAAAGGAGATACTGTTTATAGTATCGACACCGCAAACAGTAAGAATTGTTCCAGGCAGGTATGTGTGTAAGGTCACCAGTGATTGGCTATATTAATGACTGGATTACATCCTGAGAAGGATGAGTAGTGGAGGCTTGACTGATGGCCCTCAAACCAGTCAAGTATGTCAGGAGAGATTTACAGTGTTTATATTGATTTATTAGAAATAGAAATTTGGGTAGAAAGATGGTAGTAGTTGGACTGCAGAGTCTGGATTATGAGCGGCACAACAGAAGAGTTTCTTTACCATGCTGTCCTGTCATCTGTAGAGATAAGCATTCCTGTCTTACAGGGTAGTGCCAATGACTAATCAACTGTTTGAATGAAAATGTTCCCCATTGGCTCTAAGTATTTGGGCATTTTGTCTCCTGTTGGTAGTGCTGTTTCAGGAGGTTTTAGGAGGTGCGGCCTTGCTGGGGGTAGGCTTTGAGGGTTTTTAAGCCTTGTGGGATTTTCAGTCACTATCTGCTTCCTGTGCCTGCTCAAAGGTGTGAGTGTTCTCTCTCTGGCAGCCACGCCTCCCCACCATGTTGAACTCCAGTCCCTCTGGAACCATAAGTTCAAATAAATTCTTCCTTTTATAAGTTCCTTTAGTCATAGTGTTTTAGCACCACAACAGAAAAGTAACTTAATATACCAACTCTATGTTTTATGTAGAGTGCTATACAAAACTCAAGCCATTGGTAAATATTAGCTCTCCAGAACACTGACAAATTTTTAACTTTTGAGAGTGGAGAGAGTGTATAGAATAGACTGAGCTGAGAGGTTGACAGCAGGCAGAATTTGAGGGTGAGAGAATGAGTACAGAGAGGTGAGAAAAGAAGGTGGAGTAAATGACAGCACTAAGCTTTATGCTAAAGTGCTTGAGGAGACCAGGAGAGTTCCACAGAAATGAATGGCAGGAAAGATATGTTATCTGAAGATGTATGAGCTCTATTCTTAGCATATCACTTTTGAGGGGACAGCATAAAACCTGATTAGAAATGAAACCTGGCAACTGGATGATTTAAAATGGTACTTCTTAGAGAATTAGTTTGGTGATATAATCACATGTCACCTAATGACAGACATATTAGGAGAAATGTGTTGTTAGACAATTTTGTCATGTATGAATATTTATAAAAACCTATACATCTAGCATATGGTTTGTAGATACATGTGTATGCTAATTATGGATCTATTTATATAAGCAATATGATACATTCTAGTTATAGGAGCACCTTAAGCAAAGCAGCCTGAGAGCAAATCAAGCACAAGAGAAACGTGTCAAGAGATGTGGTAAACAAGAGATAAAGGAAGGGTTTGTCAGCAGACCGTTACCATTGGAAACTTTGTGTGTTTGCATGCAATGATGGGTATAAACTGAGAGCCCACTTGGTAAGCAAGTGCTTTGCCACTAAGCTGTATTCTCAAATGCAACTTTGATTCTTCAGTGTAGGACAGTCTAAAATAATGATAGAAGGCATCATATATAACCACATAAGCCAATAACATAGTAGTTGAAGATTACTATGAAGGATTATATGCTGTGCATACATAATTGTGTGTGCTGTATTGTATATGAGTGGCAGTGCTGTAATTTTGAATATACCAGTGTCACTACACTCGTGAATATTTGTTGTGCTGCTATGTTACTATGATGTTATGATGGCTGTCAATTCATCAGGTGACTGATAGGAATTTTTCGCCTCCATTATAATCCATGGGACTGCCATCGTGTATTCCATTGTCTTTGAACAAATTGTTACATCATATGAATGACTACTCCAAATAAGTGGCTATTCTTTCCCATGCTCTTTGGGGAAAATAGAGAGAAAATTATTTAGGTTAAATGATATCACCATTGCTAGAAAAGAAGAAATTTTTAGTTGTGCATTTATGCTATGAAAAGGAAAACTAATGTTCTAGAGGGGTAGTTCTAGATCATTGTAAAAGTCCTTTGTGCAATCAATATGATAGGACTGGCATTAAACAAAAAGGCATATAATTTAGAAATAAAGAGCTTTATAATTTTTTGAACAATAGAATAACATTCATAGGACACAGATACACAGTAATAATCATGTCATTCCTGTTAGTCATATTTTATATCTGAATGCCATCTTTGCATCCTCTAAAACTCAGTCTGAGTAGGTTGTTTTCATTATAATTATTTAAACTTTGTTTTAAAAAGTTTTACTGAATAGCCCAAAGTAGCCTCCAACTTGTGATCCTCCTTGGCCTCCCAAAGTGCACCAGGGCACTCTGTTTATGGGAACAGTTTTAAAGATATACTACTATGCCACAGGATGACAACTTTCCATTCCAAGTAAAAGTTGTTTTCCTATCAATATATCATATCCAGTTAGTAAACAAACCAGTTTCAGTGACTTATTTCTCCCATTGCCCCCCTTGAGGTGGTTGAATGCCTTATGGAAAGGCATTGTGGAGTTTTGATCAGTTTGTATTTTTTGCATCATCCAGCATAGTGCCCTTACATGCATTCATGTGTTACATCTTTTAAAGTATCAGCTAAAAGTACAATTTTCAATATCCTAAGTTCCCCTTCCCCCCTTGGAGATTTTGGCCTATGAAAGATTCTGAGAAGTTTTACACTGAAGAAACTTGGTTAGATTTTTATAATCAACTTTTAAATAGTGATAAAATGAACATAAGACAGTTTACTTAAAACAGTTTGTTATTAAATGCATTGCTAACTGTGCAGCCATCGCCACTGTTCATCTTCAGAATTCTTTTATCTTACAAAATTTAAATTCTTTACCCATTAAGCAGCTGCTCATCCTTATTTCCTGTCCCAGTCCTTGATATTGATATTATTTGATTTTTCAAAAACACAGCTCCAGACTTGTTTCATGGTAAATTCCCAAAAAGTTCCTTTGTTAGAGAAACACAGGATTGATGTTTAATTTGTATGGAGTACATTGCACAGTATTTTATCTCAGTTGTTTCTGTCCTAGGAGGAAAAGACTGCAGTGACGGAAAAGGATCGGAATCAAATATTTCAAAGGGTCTAGAGGAGTCGGGAGAGGAGCACTGCCCTCGGTTGAGTTCTGCTGGAATGAGCCCTGACCTAAGGGAGAGAAACCGGGGTCTTTATTGTCCTATGCCCTTAATAACTGGCCTCTTAGGACCTCCCTTCTGTCCCTTTCTGTCTGTAAACTGGATGAATTCTAATACTCTTTCAGTTCTAAAATGTGTTGAATGATTCAGGAGTATTATGGAAGGCACAGGATTTAAAATAATACTGAGAATTTGATGATACTGTTAAATAAGGAGAAACTCTGGGAACTGACATTCACAAAAAGGCAAACACCTCCAAGGGAATATTAATGTTGTAGAACATTCCCATAATGAAACAAAGCCAAGACAAACTTAGGTGCATACATCTAAAAGATACATCCTGTCTCATATCTGAATTTATTGGTGTAATTTGATGACTAGAGATGTACTTGGGAAAGTACTATGTAAAGGGGTTGAAATGCAGCCTGGTAAAAGGAAATGGATAAGGAAGACTTCTGGTGCTGGTTGATAGTCAATGTCTGATTCCTTTCCTGGCTGTCTTCTGCCAAAAAGCATCTCTGTCATATTTCCAGAAATGGGAGGCCAATAGGGAAGAACTGAACTGTGTCACCTTCCTGAAGTGTGTAAGACTCTGTGATGAATATAGGATAGTCTCTCTCTTCCCTGGGGGCCTCTCTACTGCTTTCCCTTTGTCAGTTCCCTTTCTTTTCTGTCTTTAATATCTTTAGTTCTTAATTGAGAGGAACAGTTGTTCAGAATGAACAGCTCTTCCTTTATGGAGCCAGGGGGCCTAAAAATCCTCTTCAGAACAAAGGTTTCCCTAGATGCAAACCCAGGATACTAGAGCAGGGACTTTGGTTTCATTTGCACTTGTTATTTAGTTGACTGACAGTATATATAAGAAATTAGGAACCATAATGTGATTTTTAGAAACACATGTTTTGTTAAGTTTATAGGATTTAGAACTTGAAAAAAGTTTACAGTTTTACAAATGATTTGCAAGAATTCCCAAGCATAGGGACTGGGGAGATAGCTCAGTCAGTGTAGTACATGAGCTTGAGAACCCACATGTTAAAAAAGAAAAAGTCAAGCGTGTTAGCACACACTTGTAATCCCAGAATTGGGAAGTACTGACAGGCAGACTCACTGACTGACCAGCCATCCTCACCTACTTAGCAAGCTCTAGGCCAGTGAGGGACTCTACCTCTAAAAGGTGGGTGGCATCTGAGGAATGCTACCTGAGGTTATCCTCTGACCTCCATGTACACACGTGTATACACACACACATACACACATATTCCTGAACATACACATTGTCAATCTTCGCAGAAAATTTTAATTTTTCCAAAGTTTCCCAAATCTATTTTAAAGTAAAGTACATTATAAAGAACTTAAAGAAAAGTGTTTTAATAATGCTATGTAACTTACTAAATTATAATGGTTCTTATAATAGGTAATTTATGATATTAACTAGCACTTTCTATGTGACAGACACTAAGTACTTTATAAATTTTGGACTGTATATATTACTTCTAAAATGCACTTAGAGAAACCCTAAGTTTTCTTTATTCTGGTGATAGAAAAATAAATCTGCCTAGGAAAACATGTAAGCTAATTCATGATTGCTGTTCATTCATTGCCACAGCTCAACAGCTCTTGTTCATATTGTTATTCAAATTTTTAAATTTATAAATAATTGGAATGATTCCAAAAGTTTAAAATACTGTTTTGTAATGTAGTTCTGGAAACTGACATTCCAAGTAAACAACAAAATGTGAAAACTTCTGTAGGAACTTAAGTGAAAACCTTTCAGCCTTTCTTTTGTCTACTACTAAGAGTAGGTGAGTGTTTCTACAACATAAAGCAAGGTATCTTACTGAGTCCCCACTTATAAGGTTTTGATAATATATAATTCATATGTATGTCGTGGTTAGTGCTAAAGAAATGTAGGCAAGATTCCATGACTCTGATCCATTTAGGAGATCTCAGTGTGTGTCAGTTTATAACTCTATACTTTAGTCCATTGAATATGAGTAAATTCATAGGCAGGAATTCAGATAAAGTTTTATGTAGGTTAAAAATCTGTTTTCATAGATTTCTTAAATAAATAAAACTCTTGACAAATATAATTGCTGTTCCGGTGAGGAAGAGGAACACTTTCTTGATTCTCCAGTTCTACTTTGAAATTCTTTTTCAATTGTCTTCAAAATTTTAGTTTCAGTATTTTATCCAGAATGATTAAAATGGAGAGGTACTTATTCCTACCCATCTTATGCATACATAAGCAGTTTGGTCATAGTCAGTGATCTAAGACAGAGCTGTGTGCTGAAATTGAGATGTGTGCCTTAGGGTGAGGGATTCAGAGCATTCTAGGCAAAGGAACAACTGTGTAAAGACTTTGAGGAAATTAGTAAGAACCTGGCAGTTTCAAGGAGGTGGGCGGGACAAGAGCAATTAAGATGATCCTGGGGAATGAGCAGGGCCATGGAGGACAGAACACAGCAAGGCTTTGCCTCTAGACCCACTCCTGCAACTGTAAAATGGAACTGTAACCCCACCTTGACAATGGGATAGGTATGTGAAGTATAGGAAGTCACAGTAAATGACACATGGCTTATTTTTACCTTCCATTCACTATACCAAGCTCTGCATTCTGAGTCTCAAATGCTTCCTCCTTTATGTTTATTAAAATTCATTCAAGAAAATTTTTTTAATCTTACATTTTTTAATTTTATGTTTACAAGTATGTTACCTGCATTTAAGTAGATACACCTGTGTCATGCAATGCCTGCAGAGGTCACAAGAAGGTGTCAGATCCCCTGAAATTGGAGTTACCAACAGTTCTCAGCCACCATGTGGGTACTGGGATTCAAACCCAGGTCCTCTGCAAGAGCAGTCAGTACTCTTAATTGCCAAGTCATCTCTAGCCTCCATGCAAAAATTTATTGAACATTTATCATTGTGTATCCTAGTCACCTCTCTTCCCCCATAGTTTCCTGTTTATATGTTCATAGCTTTGAGATTAGGAAATCGGAGTGGGGAAGTGCTGGAGAGATGCTCAGTGGTTAAGAGCTCATACTGCTCTTGCAGAGTACTCAAGTTCAGTTCCCAGTGCCCACATTATAGGCAAGTCACTACTGCCTATAATTCCAGCTCCAGGAGAAATTCAACACCTCTGATCTCTGTGGGTACTGTACTTCTCTCTCTCTCCCTTTCTCTTTCTCTATCTCTCTCTGTCTCCCCCTCCCTCCTTTCCTCTTCCTCTCTCTCACACACATAGACACACACACACAATAAAAAATAAAAATAAATCTTAAAGAAATTATGAAGTCTCATTTTCTTGTTAAATCTTTTGTAATGTCACCAAGCAGACCATGTTTCTGAATGAGTAAATAAGCAGATAAATAAGTTTATGAACCTCATGGTTATCATATTTTAGTATTGTAAAATTAGCTGAATAATTTCTATCTTAAATCAATCCTCATTTCTCCCTCATTCTTTTTTCTTCTGTAGTAGCATTAACAAATTAAAATCTGCTGTTTATTAATCTTTAATTCTAGAAAAAGAAAATACATGCCTAGTTTCAAATTCCTAATTGTCCTTGCATAAGTCACTGACATAGTCATATCTTTTTCTAGATTAAATAATCATTTTAATATATTTTTAAATATTGTCATCTTCAAGTGGAAACAAAAATAATCAAAATAGACACATGTTAAGTATCATATATGTTTTTAGGAAGCTGGGCACTTACTTTTTTTATTATTGCATTTTCTTGAGACAGTGCCTTTCCACACCACTTAGGCTGACCTCTAGCTTATGTTCCTTCCTCAATATCCCAAACGATAGACTATAGGCACCCACTACCATGCCTGACTTAAAGTTCTTTTTATGTTGAAAATTTTTAATTCACATACATTTGGAAGAAATAACAAGAAATTCCATATACTCTTCTATCAGGTTTCCCTAACAATATCGTACAGTCACACTATCACAATAGGACATAGACATTGATGAAATGCACAGACTTCAGATCTGCTTGTATCATGGGGACTCAACGTGTGTGTTTTTACTTCTATGAGTTTTATCAGTTATCTTTCTGAGATAATAATACATTCACTATACAGAAAGGTTCCATCACAAAGATCCTTTGTACCATCCTTTTACAGATGGAGTGGCCCATCTTCCATCCACTTCCTAACACCTAGTCAAGGTTCTTCTGTTCCTCTCTGCAATCTGGTCATTTTAAGAATGTTATAATTGGAATCATATAGTATAGAACCTTTGGGATAGCTTTCAGCATAATTTCCTTGGGTTAAATTGAGTGCTTTTAAAAAGTGATTTCCCAAGATCTGGTCCAGTACCTATCCTGCTCACCACTGGCTGGCCATTGCCATTTAACAAAAGAATGACAGCATGAAGAAGCACACAGGCAACTGCTCTGCTGAGAGTGCTCCCAAGGGACAAATCTGGGTGAACTAGACAGCCAGCACTCAGCCAAGAAGTGAAAATTCTTTTACTGCTGAACATGTTGGTCTCTTGATAGAAGACTCCTATTTCTTCTTAAAGAGCATGGTCCGTCCCCATATTGTATTTCCAAATGCCATTCTAGTCAGTTCGTCTTACAGTTTTCTTTGAGTCCCTTAATTTTACCATCCTGACCAAATTAATACAAATTATTTATGTGAGTTATGTTCTAAATGAGATTTCTCCAAATTGGTATTCTCTAAGAAATAAAAATGGTAGTTTGAAAACATGTATTGAAGACTTCCTTGTTCCATTGGTCTTGAAGGAGATGAACACAGATCACTAATAGTCACTAATCAACCATTAACCACCGTGTTTTGATTTGTTTTGCCTCAGAAATAATTATTAAGTGTATAATTCATCTGGATGATCTAAATACCATCTCCTGAGTATTTTATTATATTATAGCTCCACTTATACCAAGTCATTTTGAGTCCTGATTAGCCATTTTCTTTTTTGACAAATGTACAAAATCATATCATATTTAAAGAAGTCTTTTTAACCCAATACTGTGTGGAGGATCCCACTACCTCACAAGTGGATGTAAGTGTTTGTTTTTTTACACTGAGAAGATTTTTATTACAATGAGGAATGACTGACTGTTGGCTAGCCTGTATATCTAGGTGGCTGTCTGAATGATTGCTTTCGGAATTTCTTCTCAAAGAAATACATGAAATTAGTATTTTCCTCCATGAGTGTTAACAGTCCCAGTCTATATTTGGCTGTGTACTCAGGCAAGCTAACTTCTTACTTAGGAGCAAGTTGATTTCATAGGTTGGTGCCCAATAAAGATCAAACTATTAACTCTCCACATTGATAGCTCACTCTTTATCATCTTTTGAAAACTTGGCCAAATATGTGTTAATATGGTAGCTCAGAATTAATTTTACTTTGCAAAATGTCTTACCAAATGACAGCATTTAGATTAACTGTGGCATGTTGCTTACAATAAAGATCTGAGGACCACAAATTAAATCAAGGTTCTTAACATGTTTGAACTACCCACGTGTCCACAGCATAACCAGAAAATCATGATTTACTCACAGCCTGCTGGCTACATGATACAATGTGTGGCACCCACAATACTGAAGTGTGGCTTCGAATCTTATCTCTGACCTTTCCAGTTCCATTTCCACATGGCACACTAAACTGAAGAAATTCAGATATTAGTCAGTAAATACTGGCTAAGCACCCACTATGTACACTGTAGGTACCTCAGGCCCTGAGTTGCTTTACTCGATAATGTCATACATAAATTTAACTGTTTTTCTTTTTCTTCCCTGAAGCAGCCTCTATCGGAGTTAGCTAACTTTAACTGTAAGACTTGATGAATTCCCAGGCTTTACTTGAGGTATTCTCTCCCTTCCCCACCCAGAAGCTCTTCTGATTTCCTCTAAGTAGAAGATTTTAAACTTTAAATCATACTTTGCTTGGTCTCCTTTTATAGCCCAGAGCTACCTTCAGACTCTACTATGACTTAACAATTTAGTTATTTTCTGGAGCTAGATAGGATACTAAGTGTGTAAAGGCCAGGGTAAGTAAGGGATTTAGTAGGACTGTGTCAAACTGAAAATTCTTATCCACATATAAACATTAAAGATGTAATTCTTTTACAGCAATATCAAACACATCTAAAGACCAAAAGTTTATAGTATTCAGAATAGATAATAGTTTTTGAAATTTTGAAATATAAAAATATATTGTCAGTTTATTGGTTAATGATGTGTGCCCATTTCAAAATAGGAATTGCTGAGAACGTAGTATGAACCCAGTTATATAGAAGGAGTAGGGTGTATGTGTGTGTTATACAGAAGGAGTAGGGTGTGTGTGTGTGTTATACAGGAGTAGGGTGGATATGTGTTACTGTTTTGTTTTTAAACTTGTATGAGGAAATAAGACAATAGATGATTCCTTAGCCAAACTTAGAGAAAGGTTTTAACTTAGGCCCAGTGAATAATCTTCAGAGTATACTGTGAATATCTTGGAACTTCACTTTTTAAATGTTACATTTTGAGATTGGAGAGATGGCTTAGCTGTTAAGAATACTGGCTTCTCTTTCAGATGACATGGATTTGGTTCCCAGCACCACATGGAGGCTAACAACTGCCTATAACTCCAGTTGCAGGAGTTTGCCAACCTCTTCTGGCCTCTGCAGACACTACATGTACAGTTGCAGGCAAAACATACACATCAAATTAAAATTTAAATTTTTTTTTAAAAAAACACAAAACTTGGGACTGGAGAGATGGTTTGGTGGTTAAGAGCACTGGCTGTTCTTACAGAAGACCCAGGTTTGGATCCCAGAACCTATTTGTAACTCCAATTCCAGGGGATCTGATGCCCTCTTCTGTCCTCTGTGGCCACTGCATAACATGGGTGTACTTATACATATGCAGGTGTAATACTCATACACATAAAATAAAAACAAATAACATTTAAAAAAAAAAACTTTAAAGAAGGGTTTGAGGTTGAGTGCAAAACTAAGAGGAAGGTACCGAGATTTCTTATATGTCCTCCACCTTCACACATATGTAGCTTCTTACATGTTAAACTTCCCCTACGGTGTGCATTTGTTTCAACAGATAGCTTTTTGTTTTTCCAGTTCTCCTTGAGAAATCTTGGGGGGAGGGGATATGGGATGGAGCAGAGGAGAGCTCTGGGGATGGAGTGATTCTGGGAATTGACCCCAGGCCCTCATTCATGCTAAGAATGTACTCTATCAATGAACTATACAACCCCTGCTCCTAAACTCACTGGTTTTGTCAATTTAGAGACTGGGGGAGGAGGCCCATCAAACAACACATAGCAACTAGATGTGTATTGTTTTGTTCCCATAAACAGTTCACCTTTCTTTCACTTAGTATATTGTATACATCTTCCCATCAAATCATACATTTCTACATGTTGTATCATTTAGTAGCTCCATGGATTTATATGCATTATACACTATGAGTAGTTTTTTTTGTTTTCAAATTGATAGGTATCTGCAAAAATTAAGAGTGCTCTTAGGAGCCAGCAAGATGGTTCAAAGGGTAAAGGCACCTGCCACCAAGATTCCGTCAAGCTGTCCTCTGACCTCCACATTAGATGCCACAACATAAGTGCTCCCTCAGAGGCACAGACACACACACGTGTGTGTGCATACATACACAGGCACGACAAATACAAGAAAAATTATCTTTAAAAATATACTTTAGTCTTACCTTTAAAGATTCTGAAGAGTACATTTATTTGTTACTTTAAATATTAAAATTATAATAAAAACCCAATTGAAATTAATTTTAAACTTTAAAGTTAGTTCCCAAAATAAAAAATTTATATCATTTATGTAATTCTCAGAAAATTTGACTGATACTTACTTTCTGGTTAAACAAACACTGCAACAGAATCCTTATAATAATTATTATTTCTTGGGCATTGGTGACTGATGGGTCTTATGCAATATTTTGGAGCCTTTATAATATTGCATATCAATTCAGAGTATGATATGTTTTTATTGCTGTTCATATATAAGGAGACAGGCCTAAATAGTAACATAGCTTAAGGACTAAACACGGTATTACACAGATGTTAGCTTTTTTGCTTGAAGAATCATGGTTTATTTGCTATGAGAAATTAATGTTTTTTTACAATACAACAATTCCTGCAGACTGTTGCCCAACCTTGTTTCAGTGAGACACAGAGTTTCTGTATATTACAGGTTGAGAGTAACCCTTATTTGAAATTTTGGGGCCGAAGTATTTTAGATTTTAAAATATTACATAGACTTGACTTATTGAACTTCCCTAAGCTGAATGTACTCAGAGTTTAGATTTGGTGATTAGTGATGTTCAGCTCATACTTCTTTATAGTCATGTGATTTCATCATTTATCTTCTTATATTAAGCTTTTTATATGATTTCATTTTTAAAAGGCAGCAAGAAATTTTTATTGTATAGAAAGAAAAAGCTTTTTACCTGTAATATAGATTTTTCTGTTTTCTTTTTTGTTGAGGTATACATACAGTTAGAATGCAGGCTCTTATTCAGAATCCAAGTCCATTCCATCTGGTAGCATCTCTCTAGTTCATTCTGCATTGTTCATGAATACATATTTTCGGTAGATATTTGTAACATGCTTTCCTCATGCCATGACTATATTTAAAAAGATAAATCAGTGACCAGAGTCACTGACTTGGATACAGGAATCCAATAGATGCTAACCAAGGTAGCTGGGGTTCTTTTTGTTGTTTTCTTACTTAGCGACAAAACCTTCAGGGTCAGCATTTTTATTAGTTTTTGAATTTAAAAATGTGTATTTACAATATTTGTTATAATCTACAGTTTACTTCTAGACACTGTAAATTCAAAAGCTTAATAACTTTGGTTTTCTGCATGTACATGTGTGCATTTAGAGGCCAGAGATCACTGTGAGGTGTCTTCCTCAATTGCTTCTACACCTTATTTTTTGAGACACTCTCTCACTGAACCTGGATCTCAGCAGTTAAGCTGGACTGGCTGGCCAAGAGTTCCAGATCCAAATTCAAGTCCTTAGGTTTTGGCAGCAAGTGTTTTATTGACTGAGCTATCTTCCCAGCCCTCCCGACTTTTGGTTTTCTTTCACTCACAAATATTTCTGCAATACACTCATATTAAATAGTAGGAAGTTGTGACTGGAGAGGTGACTCAGTGGTTTAGAACAGTTCTTGTTTTTGCAGAAGACCCGGGTTCAAATCCCAGAACCCACATGACAGCCAACAACCATCCATAACTCCAGTTCCAGGGAGATCCAGTGCCCTTGTCTGTCCTCTGAATGGATTGCATGACACAGGTGCACGTACATATATGCAGGCATAACACTCATACGAATAAAATAAACTTCTTTAATTTTTAAAAATTAAAAAGGGAAGTAAAGTTATATACTAATTCCCATTATAAAGACAGCTTAAGGACTAGAGCGATGGCTCAGCAGTTAAGAGCACCGGCTGCTCTTGCAGAGGGCCTGGGTTTGGTTCCCAGCACTCACATGGTGGCTGACAGTTGTCTGTAGCTCCAGTTCCAGGGGATCCGGCACCCTCTTCTGACCTCAAGGGCATTGCATGACATGGGTGTACCTACCTACGTGCAGGCATTACGTTCATACACATAAAATAAAAAATAACAAATAAAATACTTCAAAAACAGTTTAAAAGAATGTATGTAAATAATGTGACCACAAAGTGCTTGTCCCTGGGCAGGACACCTATATCAAACCTCTGCCACTTAAGGCACAGGGACCATTGAGGAAGAGGGTCAGAAAGGTTGTAAGAGCCAGGGGAGGTGCATGACCACAAGGAAACAGTTTTTCAGGTGGCTAGGAAGTTGGTCATATGAACTTACAACAATGGACACAGCGTGCCCAAGACCCATACAAACTCAAACCAGACAAAATCCCAGCATAAAAGTGGGGCAGCTCGGAAGAAGCCCCAACCTTAGCTGAGGAACTGTTGGCAACTAATGACTACTGGAAGAAGGAGAGCTGGTGTTCTTTAAGGGAATGCGAATAAATGGGTTGAGCAGGCTCCAGTGGATGAACTCATACCAGGGGACATTTGGGAACACAAACATGGTTCAGTAAGCCTTAACACATATAATAGAATGCATGAAATATGGTGGAAGGGGCCTATGAGAGGATGCAGATAGGAGAGGAGAATCTAAATATGAGCAAAATGTATCTTAGAAATTTTGCAAAAATAATGAAATAATAAAGTAATAAAAAATAATATGGCATGAAAGAAAAGGAAGTGGGGCTACTTAGAAGGAAGAGGGGGTCAACATGAGTTTCCAGGAAAAGGACAATGAGGGAAGAAAGGGGAAGGAGGATTACTAAGTATAATGACATAGGTGTGAAGATGCCACAGTGAAACCCATTACTTTGTTTGATGGCTTAATTGATAATTAAAAATTTAAGTAAATAAAAAACATCAAATGACACTGGGAGTAGTTTAGAATGTGATTTAAATAAAAAGCATTTTTGTTTTGAGAAGTTAAGATTTATATTGAAAGAATTATTGTCTTTTTTCAGATTAATCTGCGCCTCATCTTGGTGAGTGGAAAAACAAAGGAGTTCCTGTTCTCTCCTAATGATTCTGCTGCTGACATTGCGAAGCATGTGTATGATAACTGGCCCATGGGTGAGTGCATGCTTGCTCTCCAGGGTGCTAATTCTTTATGCCCTGCCTGTTCCACAAGCACTTTAAGAAAGTTATAAAACGAAAAAGAACAAATATAACTGAGGGCATGTGTCCTAGATTTAACAGGACCGCTATGTCCTTCCTTGGATTTTCCCCTTCATCTTTCTCATCCCAAAGTAGCAGAGGCTGGTATGCAGATGTCCTGTTTTGCCTTCATTGGAGTATGTTTAATGCACATACAGTTCCATATCAATAAGTTGTTTTTAACAAACAAAAAAGGAAGAGAAACTATCTTCACAATGATATTCTCCTTGAGCTTCTCTGTGTATGACTTATTTAAAACAAATTTTGAAACAGGGTTAACTTGGAACTCATGTTTCATATGTTCCCTGAACAAGATCCAGAAAGGGTGAAGTCTGCTTATGCTTTGTGTTTTCAAACTGTACCTCCGTGAAGGATCTGGGAGCGTGTGTAGTATGTCCTTCTTTCTCTCCTTCTTGCCTGTCTAATAAGACTGCGTAGCCTCTTGAAGTGAGTCTCAGTTTGTGTTTCTCATTTGAACTTCCCCCATGACCTTTTCTATGGCATGTATTACTATTTAGCTGATCTCATTCATTTTTTTTTTCTCAGTACAAAGGATTGAACCCACAGCTTTGTGCAGGGTAGGCAAGTACTCTATTACCAGCCAGCCACTTTTGAGAAAGAGTCTTGCTAAGTTGTACAGGCTACCCTCAAACTTGGAATCCTTCTGCTTCAGCTTTCCAGTAGGTAGGATTACAAGCCTGTGACACCATGCCAAATCTATATAGTTTTATGAGCTAAAGCAGCTTGAACTTTTAAAGGACAAGACTTGTTTTAGTAAAGAACACAACATATACAAAATGATCCATGAATCCTTGTTTCTCTGCTGTTTTACATAGGGAGCCTTAGAGGAAGAAAATTCTTACCAGATCCCTTGTACCAACTTAAATTATTTTTTTTATAATGTGCATTTTAAAATGTGAGAACAGGGCTAGGGGGATGACTCAGTAGGTAAAGAGCTTGCTCTTGCAAGCATAAGGACCTGAGTTTGAATCCCAGAACTCACCAAAAGCTGGATCTTAGCCGTAAACCTATAATCCCAGCATTCCTCCAGAAAATAGGAAGAGGAGACAGGAGAGTTTCCAGAAGCCTACAGGCCAGTTAGCCTGACATATGCACAGCAGACAACAGAGACCCTGTCTGAAGGTGGAAGGTGAAGACCATCTCCCAGGGTTGTCCTCTGACCTCTACACATACACCTACACACACAAAGATATAAAAAGATAAAACCCAACTAAAATTCTTCATCTGTATGAACTTATAAAAAACATAAAACTAAAATGAATCTATAAAGAAAATACAAATGCATTTCTAAAAACAGTGATATTCATCTTCATAGCATTAGTATTTTTGCTGAGGCGGATTCCCCACTGGCACAGTGAATACTATGGAGTTTGGCAGTGCTCCTGTTTGCTCTGTGATGACCCAGTTGTCTGTACCTCACCACACAACCTTTGTCCATGCACTGTTTCAGACTGTCATTCAATCTGCCCTTCCTTAAAAAGAACACATAATTGTTTTATTAAGTCAGCTTTTTTAATTCACCTATTGACAGTTAAAGAAATATAATCATAAGCCCTGTATGTAAATGGGCACTAAAATCCCAGAGCTGTGCTTGGTCATCAGATAGCTAACTGGACATCTATAGATCTCTTGAGGATTGTCATTAAAATGAACAGTTGAGAAGTTGAAGAAACATTAATTAGGGAAGTACTTTAATTACTGGATTTTTCTCCCTATCCATTACAAAGGGGCTGGAGAGATGACTCAGCAGTTAAGAGCACCTTGCAGAGGACCTGGGTTCAGTTCCCAACACCCACATGGCCACTAACAAATGCCTGTAACTCAAGTTCCAATGCCTTCTGGCCTCTGCAGGCATTGCACACGTACGGTGCATGTAAGTGCAGGCAAAGCATTCATACACATAAAGTAAAAATAAATAATTTTTGAAAGAAGCCAAGGCTAAAGGTTATCCTAAGAAAGAATTTCAGAAAAGCCTGTAGCTTTCAGACTATTGGATGTTTCCTTTAGCCAGGCGGGAAGGCATCAGCAGGAGGCTTAGCCTGCTTTGCTCAATGTGATATGTCAATTCTGCACATGGACTGGAGAGAGGGATCATCTGCTGTGTGGATATTTCAGTAAGGGCTACACAAGACAGGATGATCCCACACAAATAATATTGCTTTTGTAATTATTTTACTAAATACTGATTTTTTAAAATTCCTTAAACTATCCCAATGATCGGTAAACAGAGATGGGCAATATAGGTCTTCCCCATGCTAATCCTACATGAGCAAGCCACCTCCGCCCCCAGCACTGGATATTGATTGCTTGCTTGCTTTTAGGAAAAAGTCCTCAGTTTGTCAAACCTGCCCATGAGATTTAGATACTACAGAACATAAAAAGGCATTATTTTAAAGAAAAAATTTAGACCTAAATTGTATGATATAATGTACTAAAAGTCAGTAAATGTAAATATTTGTTGATTCTAGTAAGAAACAATAAATGGTAAATATGTCATCATTAGAAGAAAATATTGCCAGATGTGGCAGAATCCCAACACTTGGAAAACAGAGGCAGGCAAATCTCTGTGAATTCAGGACCTAGTGAGGTCCAGGCCAGCCAGTGCCGCATAGTGAAACTTTGTCTTGAAGAAGAAAGTACTTTGAAGGCAAGTTTGTGAGAACGTTGCTGACAGGTGGAACGAACACATAAGTGTTCCTGAGTCTGCTGACAACATATTCTTGGTGCCTCAGAGTCTTCCTTAAGCTTTGCTCTGCAAGTGTCTCTAAACTTCAGATTCTGAACAGGGAAAAGGAAATAAGAATTATTATAGTAAATGAAACAGCAATCATGAAATTCTGTTACTATAGTAAAAATATGTGGTTTACATTTTTTTGCATCCTAAAAAAGTACTCTAAAAGATTCTTAGAATTACTAACCTTTTTTTCAGTATCAACCACTGTCATTTGCCTTTATATCAAAGGATCACTTATCTCTTGACCAGAAACATTCTATGAAACAATGGTTTTTTAAAGCAATGAATTAAAAACAATTTATACTCAAGTGTTAATGGCACGTCCGACCTTCCATCTAGAAGAGGCACAGTGGAGTCAGAAGGCAGCAACTGTTTACTAGGAGAAAAGATGGGCAAAGGAAGGGAAGGCATGGGGCAGGCGAGCGGAAAAGGGCTGAGATTTATTTATGCTCCGCCAGGTTCTCTTGTGTCTGTTGATTTTATCAAATGAATATACATTGCTTTGAACACTTTAGTAACCTCAGAAGGAAGACCCTTTACTAACCCTTTCTTTTCTACCCCTACTCCTCTCAGAATTGTCCATTATCTCCTGCTTTTATAAAAAGTAAGCACATCAGACTATTGACAGCTCTAAATTGTTAGAGCTACAAGATAATGAGGATTGCTAACCCCATCTGGTGTCAGAACACCAGTCTCTGTATTCTGTGTTAAATACTGTTAACCCATTCTATGAACTGTTAACAGTGTCTCTTTAGAGTCCCTGTACTTTCCCAGCTCTGATGTGTCTCTGGTAATGCTCCTCAGTTGGCCTCAAAAATAAAATAAAAATGTATCCAATAATCTATTACTCATTTAAAAAATCTTTGAGAAACTTGTTACTGTCGTTGAGTATACATTTTAATATTTAACAATATTTGTTAAATAGTTAATTTGTTACTGATAACTGAAATTAATTTTCAGATGATCCATATCTATGATTGATGTTTGCGCCCCCACCCCAGTCCATTTAATTATTTAAGCTTCAGGACTGTAGCCTGGCACCCTTCTGTGTACTTTGAAAGAGAAAAACTAGTCTTTTTTTGCATCTCTTGCTGCTGGTTGAGCAAAATCAAAAGGAACAAAGGCTGAAGTGACTGAGTTGTTGGGAGACTTCTGTGTTCATCCCCTCCCTCGCTGCTGGAGTCTGGACAGTGCAACAGTGGCTCTGTGTGCTGCAGTGCCTAACCTGTTCTCTGACTTCTTTCAGACTGGGAAGAAGAGCAGGTCAGCAGTCCAAACATCCTACGACTTATTTATCAAGGGAGATTTCTACATGGAAATGTCACATTAGGAGGTAATGATGTCTCTCTGGCTAGTATTACTCATTCGTTTATTTTAAATGGTGATGCTTTTGAATTGACTAAAATATGATAAATTCAGACTTGGAATTCTGTCTGTGTTTGGTGTGCCTGCTCCTGTATATTTTGCCTTCTGTTAAGTATATTTCAGCACTATCTTAAGAAATAAACCATCTTCCATTCCAAGAATTCATGCCTACTATTTTATACATGTGTTTTATTGTATTTCTGGAACATATAATTTAGATGTGATGTCTTTAAGTTAAAATGCACTACACAAATGAGGAAAAGTTTATGACAGCTGGTTTTTAATGTAAAAGGAGATGTTTCCTATTGAACTGATAAAATTGCCAATTGTGTAAGAATAAAAGTAGTTGCTGTGAGGACAATATTTCAGCACCTGAAAAACAGACTTGGAACGAGGCCATGCAAACCAGGTCTTAGCTCTACTGGCTAGGTGACCTTGAGTAAGGACTTGCGTCAGAATCTCTCTCCCAGTTACCTATAAGCAATAGGGATAAAATAGTGCCTGCTACTTCAGTTGGGGTGAATAAATTCATTTATGTATTAAAACTTTTTTGAGCAATGCTTGGTATATAATGATTACTGTAATTGTTAGTTGTTATTGTTCTTTATTTGTAATTGGAGAAATTTGGTTCAATAGTGCCCCCTTATGGGGTACATTTTCTACCATCAGCAGAATTCATTTTAATATATGTTTCATATATATTCAGATAATTTGAAATTTGTAGGCAAATGCAACTATATGCTTATGACATCCTTGCTTCAGTATAATTAAGCTTTTTCTTCTAAACCCAACAATGAAATATTTAGCCTGTTTGTCAAGGTAGAATATTTTTGTTCATTTGGTTAGCATGTATTTATTGAATTCTTTATGTGCCAACACTAATAAACACTTGGGGAAACAGAGTCAAAGACAGTAAAACCTCCCTTCAATGTGGTATAGTTACATGGGATAATCATAAGTCCACTGTAAAAAGACTGAGCTGAGGGCTAGAACTGGTGACTGCATTGATTTCAATAATGTCAGCTTGTTAGACTGCTGAGTCTGCTGTCACACAGCCTAGTTTGTGGCAGTGTTAGAATTCGTCTAAAAAATGCTGTAGTCTGCAAAAAATAACTGCCGTTTAAAGGTAGAACTTTTTGATTTGTAACTTTTTATAGTTTTTGTAGAATTAGACTGTCCTCTAATAGGAGAGCTGATTATTAACTACTTGACTCTTATGTGCAAGTGTTAGAGATAAGGCCATCATCATTCAGTATTTTTTAAATATTATTTTTATTTTATGCATATTAATGTATTGCCTACATGTATGTAAATGCACCTGTGTGCATTATCCAAGGAGGTCAGAAGAGGAGGGCCTTGGATCCCTTGGAACTGCAGTTATGGACGATTGTTAACCACCATGTGGATGCTGGGAATCAAACTTGGGTCTTCTGTAAGAGCAGTCAGTGCTCTTAACCACCAAGCCATCTCCTACCCCGTTTCATTCAGTATTTTGTTTTTAATCTTTATGGTTCAAATAAGATCTTGAATTTAAAAATGATAAATGAAAAAACAAACTAATAGATGTTGATTGAATTTAGTCTCTTGACTCTGTGAACAAACAAGTCTCTACCCTTCTCTCAAAACTGATCTATTGAGCAATTTTCCACAAGCTCTTTAATTGTCTTTGCATTGTAGCCCCAATGTTAAGTGTCAGCTTATGGTCAGAAAATGTGTTCAAATCAAGGTGGTTGATTCATTCTCATTAAAATATTTTTTTAAACCATTTTTAAAATTTTCATTTTGGAGTAATTAGCAGAATGACCCATCTCATTATTATTCTCATTTTGTGTAGCTATCGGTCTTTCTAGAAGCAAATTATACCACCTCTGGCCTTCAGATAGGTGATGTGGAGCACAGCAGACCTTGGCTGAACTGGGTTTCAGTTAGGCTAAATACTCGTATTCTGCTGTCTGCCTTTCTAGTTGCATTTTTCTTTTCTCTGTCTCCTTGTGATTTTTGAATGTCCCTGCTAAGGAAGTAGCGCACAGTTCTTGCAACTGTCTTATAGCATTTGCATGGCTGGTACTTCCTATATTTGACCCTTGCCCTGTAGCTCTGTGTGTAGACTTAGGGCCTACAGCTACAAATCAAAGACAGACAGTTGCTTTTGGTTTGGTTTGGTTTGGTTTGAATATTTTTTAAATTGATAATTATAAGATATTTAAATTTTTTATTATGGGGGTTGGGAAACACGTCAAAGACAGAGGACAACTTTGTGGAGTCAGTTCTCTCTGTTCACCTTTATGTGGGTTCCTGAGATTAAACTCAGATCAGCAGGCTTGGGCCTGAGGTGAAGCCCAGAGAAAGTATTTGAACATGTTACCTAAAAAAAGAATGGCCCACCACAGGAATAGATGGAGTCCTTGTTACAGGTGATGTCTGGGAAGTAAGGATATAGACAAGGATAATGGCCTTTGGTTACTGTGGAACACATGCAGGAGGGAGCCTGGTCATTTGCCCAGACTGACCTGGAAACCCTGGGCTCCAGCCATCCTCCTGCCTTAGCCTACTGAGTAGCAGGGACTATAGGTGCAACATGCTCTACTGGTTTCTCTGTCATTCTTGAAATCTGAGGTACATTAAGTTTCAGGCTTAAAGTTTGGATTATCAGCTCTCTTTAAACATTCTTGAGTCCCCTTTTTAAGGTGTAATCTTACAGTCACATGCAGTCCACTAAAGGAGAGGCCTGGCAGTGACCCTACTGTTTGAGAGGGAGGATGATCAAGTAAAGTTTTGGCCATCAGTAGGTTCAGCTTGGTGTTTCCAGGTTCAGAAAGTGACAGTACAAGCATCATACCTGCTGCTTCTAGTTAAATTTTAAATGAAGAGGGGCTTGGAGAGATGGCTCTGTGGTTCAGAACACTGACTGCTCTTGCAGAGGACCTAGGTTTGGTTCCTAGCTCCCACATGGTGGCTAACAACCATCTGTAGCTCGAGTTCCAGGGGATCCAGTGCCCTCTTTTGATCTCCACAGGCATTGCATGATACAGGTACACTTTCACGCTCACAGGCAATACATTCATAAACATAAAATAAAGTTAATAAAATTTGCTTTAATTTAAGTGGAGAAATAAGAGTTTGTATTTTCTAGCAGTAAACTCATGCACTTTGGACATGAGCTTTGGAAAAGCATTTGATTCTATGAATTAGTAGTAATATTGAAGATAGTTAGGAATCTTCAAATCTTTATGTTAGTGGGAATCACATAGAGCATAATTTGAAAAGTAGGTGGCAGGAAGGTCATATAAATTCATTGCAGTAATTTTATAAGGCAACTGACATGCAGTTAAATTTTGAAGCATGTCTTCTAAACTTTTCCCTAAACTAAAAAGAGTTCTGCTTAAAAAACCTTCTAAAAAATGCTTTCTCTTGCATCCTCTAAAGATGGTTACTGATATTAACAGATTGTGTATTTTCTTTTCTTAAATATACAGATTTATGGGTCATGCCAATGACCATTGCTCTAAGAAATGACTTTTAAACTGTAAACTCATCTCGAATGATGTGAACCTTGTCTCCTTGATAGATGAAATGCAGCCTGTGGAAGAAAGCATTCAAAAAGCAATCGACTTTTAAAATAATTTCAGTTCTGGCTAGCAGTTTTAACAGAAAGATGTGTATATAACAGATTCTCTTCTACTTTTCCCATAGCATTAAAACTTCCTTTTGGCAAAACAACAGTGATGCATTTGGTAGCCAGAGAGACCTTGCCAGAGCCCAACTCTCAAGGTAAGCCCTCCCTGGAAAAGTGTCTCATTTGGGTGATAAAAACAGGCATCCAGATATGGCTTGTTCCTCATGGACACTGAAAAAAAAAGAAATGTTTGTAGTTTATGACAGTTTGTCAAGCAAGTAACCAGACATTTTTTGAAACATGCTAAAATTAAAAGATCCCTTATTACAAGCTTGTAATTTCTTTAAAAAGCAAACATTGAGAAAAACCCAAACTTTCTCTGATGAAACTTTGGCCCTTTGCCCCTCCTCCCGCAAGACTAGCCCTCTGCTAAACCAGGCTCCTCTCTGTGTACCCAGGTCAGAGGAATCGGGAGAAGACTGGCGAGAGTAACTGCTGTGTGATCCTGTGACACTGCAGCCAGCACACCTGACAGTCTGTTCACATTGCTGAAACAGAGGAGACTCAGCACAGCTGCCGACACCTTTACTGCAGTCGGTCTGCACATCTGTGGGACTCAATCACAAACTCGGTCATCTTTTCTCATGAAGTAAAAAGAACCAAGAACATTTTCACTATGAGTTTTTATTTCTTGTATCTCTTGTTTATGTTGAGCAGTCTAAAACATGCAGTTGATCTCCAGGGAAAAAGTTAACAAATTATCTTTCACAGCAGAAACTACTTGTTGCCACAGAAATTTTCATCACCAGAAGTAATAAATCAAGTGTTCCAAGTACAATTTGCACTAAAAAAAAAAAAAAGAAAAAAGATTGTCATTGTTTTCCTCATCAGCAGAATATAAGAGTCTGTGGTACCCAGAAGTACTCCTGTGTACAGTTCCGTACTGGAAGACACTCAGCAATCGATGAAGTTAATTAACTATGGGGCCAACCTGACAGGGGGAAAAATGGGGAAGAAATTACAATGTTGGGCGAATTCTACCAAAGTCAGTCACATGGTGGCTGTCCTGCACAGAATACTAAACTGAGAGTGACAGTTTTCACTGCAGCAAATGAAAACATGTGCCTGTTGTTAAAACACTCTGCAGAGGCTCCCTCGAACGCCCTGCACTGAGTCCTCCTTGCCGAGTGCTCCTTGAGACAGCATGCAGGTGGCAGTGCGTCCCCAGCCTTAACCCGACAGCCGGTCTCAGAGGCTGTCATTACTGTGCAGAGACGGTAGAAACCTCAGCACTGGTCCCTTTTATGTATTTGAATATCCAAAAGTTGACATTTTCCACCACACCATCCCTGCTCACCCGCAGCCGTGCCCACATCATGCTGCTCATTAGAGTTCAGATGAATCCTTACGATCTAGAAATCTCCATACTAATTTTGTTACTTTATGTAGTTTGCATTTGGAATCAGTGCTTGCAATTGTATTAAAATCAAAAACTGATTTTTAAGGCATTTGTGACTAGTAATGCCACTCTTATTTTTACCAGTAATTTTAAGATTGATATGCTACAAACAATTTGCACAGCACTAAAGCATGAGCTAGTTTCATCTAAACCTGTAAAAAAAATGAAAGATTTTATATTTTTTCACTAGGAAGAAGTTATTCCTGGATGAAATTACAAATATGTGTAGACTATATTTAATAAAAGACTTATAAAATACCTAACTATAGAACTTAAATATAGATTGGCGTGTAGTATATAGATCAATACTCCATATCAATAACTTTAGCCTTTTTAAAAATGAAGTTGCAGGCTGACATTACATTCTGTATTTAATAAGTGTTCTCAGCTCTCACAGACATTATGTGTAAATGGTTTCGGATGGTCGCCTTTGTTTAAATGCAGTCAGGTTATTTTATTCATTGTTAATGCTTTGATGAAAAGGCTTTATATGCAGTAGATCTACGAAAATATTGTTCATACTGATCAGAATTAAATTTGTATAGAGCAGAGTTTTAAAATGAATGTAAATAGCACTAAACCTTTCCTTTCTGCAACCTGTACTTAAGATTCTTTCTGTAAACTAAATAAAAAACATTGTAGTGCATTTTGGTGGTAACTTTAAAGGTCTTGATTATGTCAGTAATTGTTTAAGCATTGTCTCATCCATGTTAAAATTAGTTTTCTATTTCTGTTTCTCAATTTTTTTAATTCATTTAATCAATAATCTATTGATGGTTGGGGAGTACTCAATAATCTATTGATGGTTGGGGAGTATTAAGTATGCTTAATATCTAACCTGACTAATTTGTGTACAGTCACAGGAGTGAGTAGAATTATGTGGTTTCTGTTAAACATTTATGTGTTTTTGTTGGCTAGCTCAAATGTGAATTCTTCCTTTTGACTACAGAACACTCTAGTAGTTACTTAATTGGGAAGTTAGCCGTTATGGCTACATTCTTTTGTAAATCAAACTACTGGTTAAATACTTATTTTGATTCTAATTGCTCTTCTGTTTTTCCAAAGTTAAAGACTGTCAGTTAATTATGACTATGTACTATATTGGTTTTCAATACATTTCAATGTGTGTTCCCATGTTACATATCTCCCTTTATTAAGCCTTCAATTTGGAGTTTGCTCCATGGGGATAAACTGGCTAATTAGCAGAGAAGGAATCTCTCACTTAATACCTAATATTGTAGTTGTACAAAATGGAAAAAAAAAAAAAAGGATTAAGAGCAGTAAATTATATACTGAAAGCAAAAGTTTAGATTCTTTAATGATGTATTCATGAAAATACTCAACTGTCCCTTTAGAAACAGTTCCTTGGACTGTGAATGGTTAAAGTATGATTGATCACATCCAAGGCTGCAATTAAAGATCCCTCTGCCAAAAATCACAGCTGGCTAAGGGTGAGACCTGCATGGACCCAGTGATGTAAATGAAGCCCAAGTCTTGGGCTGGGCCCTGCTCAGGCCCGAGCTAGCTCAGTCATCTCTTTGACCTAAAGTGTCCTAGACTTTTAAGTGCTCTGGGCAAGGCAAATCTTTCTTTGTTAAACCTCATCATGCCTTTTGGTTGGAACTGTTTGCTTTCTCTGTCCTCATTCACATTGAAGTTTTCTTAAAACAGTTATCCTTGGTTTCCAGAAGTCATCTTGATCAACGCTGCAGCTGTTCTGTCAGCAGATTTGTGGTGAGCAGTGTTTGATGTGAAAAGAAATTAAAACTTTCTTCACCTGATATAGAAAAATGTTCTTCTTAAATGACTTCCATTTATAATTTGGGGGTGGGGTATTTTCCTATTCTTTATCTCTCTACTTTCTCCTTTTCTCCTTTGTCCAATTTATTTTATGACACAAGTAAAATTCAACATGGCTCTAGCCTCAGCTCTACTGTATTTTATATCTATATTGTTAAAAATAAGTAATAAATGAGATAAATAAAGAAAAATAATTAAAATAAATAATAATTTTAAAATAAAAAATGGATCTAGTCCTGGGGTATAGCTCAGTGTGGGGCACTTTCTTGGCATGTCCAATGCCCTGGGTTCCCCAGTTACTCGGTGCGGGGGGGATACCAGATAAGAAAATGGCATCTAGTAAGACGGGACTTCAGGACCAAGGGGAGTGCCGTACTTCCTTTTTCTTGTGCCGTACTAGCCCAGGATTCTGAATGCCTTTAATTTTTTTATTACTCTGTGTGTGTGTGTGTGTGTGTGTGTGTGTGTGTAGTCTCCAATTACCTCTTGACCTGCTGATAATGCCATTCAGTCGGGGTTACAAAACCACAGTTCTTAGGTTCCTGTAGACTTAGGACAGAATGATTCTCTTGGAAATACAAGAAGCCTGTAGAGAGACAAACTCACTTCTTTAGATTTTGTAATGAACTTAAGGCAGACACATGGCTTCTGCAGTCACCACCTTCTCCTGGCAGAGTTCTCCTTTGTGAGGGAGGGGACTCAGCCCTTCCTACACAGCTGGAGGAGCTTGACCTTATCGAAGCCCAGGGGCAAAGCCCCTTCCCTTTGTTGGTGTAATGGGCCTGGCATTGGTCAGGGACTCACCCTGGCAGAGACTTGGTAACTATCTACGGTGTTTCTGGCCAAAGTTCCCATGGAGACCTTGCAAGAGATTTGTCCCTGGATGTAGTGAGAAGCTGCCTTGGCCTTGCAACCCACAGGGTTCCTAGCTTGGGACAAAGGCAGTAGCTGTGGAGTTGGACCATAGAAATAGACCTGGCTCCCAGCACAGGTGCTCAGTTTCCCTACTACAAAGCCCCTGAAACTCGTATCACTGGTTTATTTGCTGAAGATGTTTATTTCTGGTTAAAGATGCCCTGAATGACACCAAGGTTAACATTAGGTCAAAAAACATGATCGTCCTGTGTTCAGATCCTTCAAAAATCCTTTGACTAAACAGGTTCTACTGAGGAGACACTGTGCCTCGAAGTCAGCTCTCTAGTCACAGAATTTTTAAAGTCACCAGCAAAGAAAAAGGAAATCAAGAATGAATAGAATGTGTGTCCAAAACCTCTGAACTACAAGAGGTTGTTAGTATTGATTGTCAGCTTCCCAGGCTCTAGAATCACTTAGGAGACAAGCCTCCACGCACAGCTGTGAGGTATTCCTTGGTTAAAGCCTCCGGGCATTCCTGTGAGGGATTGTCTAGGTTAGGTTAACTGAGGTGGCAAGACCTGCCCATGTGGGTGGCACCATTCCCTGGGCTGGGATCCTATATTGTTAAAAGGGGGAAGTGAGCTGAGTACATTCAGTGGTGGTGGTTTGGCATTTTTGTTGTTTTGAGACTGGGTCTTACTATGAAGCTTTGACTGGTCTGGAACTTGCTATGTAGACCAGACTGACTTCAAACTCAAAGATCCACCTGCTTCTGCCTCCTGAATGCTGGAATTAAAGGTGTGTACCACTACAGCCAGCTATCTTTTTGTCTTCCTGATTTTGGACACAAAGTGATCAGCTTCTTCAAACTCCTGGTATCTTGATTTCCCTGCCATGGTGAACTGTATCCTTGGATTTAAACTGAAAGAAATCCTTTCTCCTTTGAGTTGCTTTTGTCAGGGTATTTTATCAGAGGAACAGTAAAAGTAACAGACAAGGTTTGATCTCAATAAAAGTAAAACAAAAGGAAAGAAACATTTAAGAAGCACCTACCTTGTGTCAGGAAAAAGAGAAGACCGGGGAGATAATGTCAATAGTTGAAACTGCCCTTGAGATTATTGTATTTCAGCTATTTGCCTAACTTTGAACATTTAGGCTATTTCAAACACTTCTATACATAAATCAAAGAAGAAATTGTTAGGGAACATGTCAAATGCCTATGTGAAGAATAAACTGTGTAATTGTCTCTCATTGTATTTGGAAAAACTCCAAACCAGAGACAAGCTTTTAAAATCCTCTAGTAAAAGCCTGCATACCTTCCAACCCTCCATTTCCCACACTTGATGTCTCTACCTATATGTAGAACAAAATAGATACTTTGAATAAAGACTGAGGGCAAGCACAGGGTCTGCTGAAAATGCAGATCTCTTAATGTTATGGTGTTCTCTACACTCTAAGGATATGAATACCCCCTCCCTTCACATTCTCGAAAGTTAAGCTTGACGACGTGTGTTTTCGAGAACAAATGTGATATCTGTAACACACCTGTGATGGGTCATCTTCATTGTCACCTCGACTGGATTTGTTTGGGATTTTGTTTGGTTCGGGATTTTTTGTGTTTTGTTTTGTTTTTGCCAAGTCTTGCTCTGTAGCCCTGGATGGATTTCAAATTACCAAGGAGATTGCTGAGTGCTTCAGTTACTTGTCTCATGTCTTTGACAAAATACTTGATAAAAGCAACCTAAGGAAAGAAGGACTTCTGGTTCAGGGCAGCCGGTCAGCTTGCACACAGGCAGGAAGCAAAGGTGAGTGCTGGTACTCAGCTCACTTTCTTGTTTATTTAGTCCAAGTCCCCCTAGCCCCCAGATGTGCCACCCATGTTTAGGGTGCTCGTCTCATCTCAATCTAGTCTAGAAACTCCCTCAGAGACTTGCCTCAGGTGATTCTAGATCCTGTCAGGTTGACAAGGATTGTTAACCGTCACAGTGAGACACACCTCTGGTACCATCGCATGTGCTCAGCACCTACAGGGGATAAATGCGAGAAAGCCCTAGAAGCCTGAGAGCCCCTCTCTACTTCCTGTCTGTCCAGAAGTAGAAGCCTACCCGTGTCCTCACACGATCCTGCTGTCACAATGTTCTGCCCAAGAACATGGGGCCAAGTGACTCAGAAGCCATGTGCCAAAACAGGCAGCTCCCTTAGGTTTTTCTGTCAGCTTTGACACCATGGTAAGAAAAGAAATAAACATAACAGGCAATATGGAATTGTCCCGTTGCCTCGGTAACACCCTGTAAGCTTCGGTTTTGTCCCAGTCCTGGAATCCAATCCCATATCTTCTGTGTCATTTGTCACAGCACTTTGATCTTTCCTCAAGGAAACTTAAGTTTGTTTTTGTTTTTGTATTTCTGGATGCTAATAGTTTTAAAGGTCTGAGCCAAGTGCTGTGTGCCTCTGGAAAGTCCTGAGTCTTTGGCTCCCACAGCCCTGTCCTCCCCAGCCTCCCTGCTCCAGCATGTCCAGAAAACCTCTGCCACACATGTGCCATCATTTCCCCACTTGGTGTTGGATCATTTCCTTTAGCTTGTAAACATCCCATTTCTCTAGATTAATTAACTTAAATGAAAACTCTCCCCTCAAATATTCAATTTCCCCTTCATTTAAGCAAGTTTTATTTTAAACAAAATGCATTCAAAAACAGGTGTTTTCAGTTGTGGGAAACCTACTTTTGCCGCATCCCTAGATCAATGTAATTTCTAACTTTATCCTAAATATGTATCCTCATATTTACAGACAAGTGCCCCTTTCTCCCCTCATCAAGTAAGCTGCTTTCTGCAACTGATGGAGACTTCTACAAAGTTCCAGAACTGGTAAATGCAGCAAATAGTATCTGTGAGACCTTAACCCTAAGTGACACATCTTCAGTGCAACTCTACACATAGCGCGGCTGCTCTCAACTCTCACCAGAGTTTCCTTGTGCAGCAGATAGTGATTAACACGGAGACCCACAATTAGTCAATGTGCAGAGAACAAGAGGCCACAGAGTGTCCACCCCTGAATAGGACAGCTATCTCAAACGTCTGCCTCCAGTGAATGGACCCACACTGAAGGACTGAAGGACATTTGGGGACACAAGTCATCCTCCATAGGAGATATATATATATATATATATATATATATATATATATATTTATCTATACACTAAATTGGATGGGGGCAGTGAGGGGAGGTTGTGGATACAACCTAAGGGGATCTAGATGCCATCTATATTATATGAAAATACAAAAATTCAATAAAAAAATTATAGCAGGTGTATTTGATGCACAATAAAACACACCTATTTTAGATGTGTATGCTTCAACAAATGTTTATGTCCTTGTAGCCACCACAATCAAATTATTGTTCAAAATTTCTTTTGTGCTATGTCTTGATCCTGGTCCTTAGTGTCTCTCAAGAAGCCAGTGCACTTCATCCATGTGCCAGACTTACCGATGCAAGATAACATTTTCCTGCTCTCCTTACCATTTCCATAGCATCTGTAGTGATGTCACCTTCTTCATCCCTAATACAGGTTTTCTCTCTCCTCTCCCTGTCTTTGCCCTTCCCCCTCCCTCCCTCTTCCTCCTCTCCTCCCCGGCTCTATTTATCTGTCTCTCTCCTCTTCCTCATGTCCCTGTGTATGCGCAAAGTGCTTACTGATTCTGTTGCTCTTGAAGAACCAGCATTTTCATTTATTGCTGCTTGTTTTCTATTAGTAACCTCTTTTCTACATCGTTTTCCATTCTTATTTTCATTACTTTTTCCTACTCAGTAATCTTCATAGCTTTCTTTCTCTGCCTTCTTCAGGTGGGAGCTTAGATGATATTTCCATGTAATTCATGTTCCTAAACCATGAATTTCCTTCTAAGGACTTCTCAAGCTGCATCCCACAGTCTTTGCTGTGCTGTGTTCTCATTTTTATCCAGATTTTAAAAAATTCTAATTTTCCCTGAGATTTATACCATGGGTTATTTAGCAATATGGGGTTTATTTGCAAGAAGGAATTTTTCAAGTATCTCTTAGCTCTTGATTTCCAGTTTAGTTCCACTGAAGACTGAAAACAAACTCCAGATGATTTCATTTCAAATGTACTGAAGCTTCTTTATGCTCAAGCACAGAATCTTGATGAAAATTTTATGTGCCCAAGAATAGAATGTATATTATTCTATTGTTTGTGGTAGTATATTATAAATATCAATTAGGTCTAATTTATTGATAGGGCTCTTCTGTTACTGATTTTATCTCATATTCTACACATTAACAAGAATACTGCTAAGATCTCCAGCCACAAAGCAGGATGGGACTAACTCTCCTCAGTGTCTGCTTCACAGATCTGACACTGTAACCAGGTACTTCCAGGATCATGGTGGTTACATTTACTTAGTTCTTTTACAGTAACAAAGTGATTGTGCTCATTTCTAGTATTAATTTGTTCTAAATTCACTTTTTCCTGTTACTCTCTCATCCTTAGCTTTCCAGTCACACACAGTCACACACACACACACACACACACACACACACACAAATAGATATAATTTAAAAACAAAAGTTGGATTGGAGAAGCAGATCTTGCAGAGGACCTGGGTTCAGTTCCCAGCACCCACATGATGGCTAACAACCACCTGTAACTCCAGTTCCAGGGGATCCAATGCCCTCTTCTGACCTTCATGGAGACACTTCATGGTGCACTTACATGCATGCAGATAATACACTCATACACGTAAAATAAAAATAATTCAAAAAAATTTAGTAAAATATTTAAAGTCTTGGCAGTGTAAAAGACAATCATCACAAGCATGATGTTTGTTTATCTCATTTTTGTTTCATTTTCGTCCTCCTTTTCTGAACTTTCCCCCTAGATTCTTTTGAATTTTATCTCTACAACTGACTTGATTGCTGTGTCATTGCCTTTCTTTTCATGGCTTTTTTAGGGTTTATGCTCTACCTATTACCTTTAAATGACAGTAAGATACTTCACATATATTCCACGGACCTAAAAACAGATTACCTCCGTATTTCCTCTTCTGTCTTTTTTTGTGTTAATTGTGCCTTTAAGTGAACAACACTCCTTGAAATAATAAATATGTTTATAATGCTACGTTGATCCCCAAATTTTTGGTAGTAAAATGAAATCAAATACTCTGAGAATCTTTGACATAAATCCCACTAACTCACCAAATTCCCCATTGCACTGTATGTGTTCTCAAATGTGCAACCATAGTAGGTAATTTGTGAGACACAGAGGCTACAGGCCATTTTGCATGAATAAAGCCCATAGAGCTCATGAAAATGATATTTTTAAGCTGTTTGGGGTAAGTGAAAAAATGCAATAGCAACCTAATTCCCTGTTAACTAGCTGTTCTTGTTTCATTTCTGTTGCTGTGATAAATTACCCTGACAACAAGCAATTTAGAAGAGAAAGGGGCTCATTTAGCTTGCAACTCCAGGTTACAGTTTGTGACTGAGAGGAAGTCAAGGCCAGAACTTAAAGCAGGTCCCCATACATCCACAGTCAAGAGCAGAGAGAGACAAATGCCACCTTTGCTTGCTTTCAGCTCTTTCTCTTCTTATTCTGTTCTGGATCTCCTGTCTACGGAATGGTGCCACTCACAATGGGCTGGGTCTTCCTGCCTCAATTAACAATCAAGGCCGTTCCCCCATAGCAAGCCCATAGGCCAACCTGATCTACATAATTCTTTAGTTGGGGTTTCCTTTCTCAAGTGATTTTAGATTGTGTCAAATTGACAGTAAAACCAACCAGCACGGTAGCTTTGTGTAGTATTAGAAAAGAAGAAGCGGAACAGTAGCACATTGTGCTTGGCTTTGAAGAATGGATTTTCCCAACATTGCATTAAGTGAGCAGTGTGCACAGTGTATTGTAAATGCCATCTTTTACAAATTTACGATTCTTAATTATGCTCAGCGAGCATGCTACCGTATTCAAACACAAAGAAAATACTAACCGAGCATTTAAAGCAATACTATGAAACCGGAAATAATCGTCTTGACGGTTGAGTGCAACTTTCCTGAACTGTAATTATTACATTGCTTTGTATTTTGTAGGGGGTTTTTGCATTTTGAATTTTTGGAAATTTTATTCAATATAGTTAAATTTAGATCTGCTCCCCTCTTCCTACCTTCCTCTACTTCCCCCAGCCCAATGTAATGAACTCTCATCTATATAAAATATGGTGTGGCCTATAGAGTAGGATTTGTGTCCCCAGTGCGCTTCACTGTAGATCCATTCACTGAACCCACCAAGACCCTGTCCTACAAGACACTTTTCTCCTCCCAGCAGTCATCAATTGCCTTAGGTTGGATTTGGATTTCTTACCTACTTCCCCATGTCTATGCTGGGATTTTTGTCTGGTTTGAGCTTGCATGGGACTTGTGCATGCTGTCACCATTGCTGTGAGTGCATTTCATATAGTTTTTACACTTGGACTTCAGAGTTAAGAACCTGTATACTAAGTATTGCAAAGAATTTTATCTTACGTACTTAGAACATAACAACATATAGTCTGGGTAATTAATATGTTTTTCTTTAATGAAGGATGCTAATTTGAATTTTCATAGAATATGAACAGTGATGTTCTCCAACATCATCAGACTATGTGGAATGTGTGGTGCAATTATAGTTTCTACAGTCGGGAACACACTTCAATATGATCAGATGACCAAGCAGGAAATGAAAGATGTGGAAATGGCATTTGGGGGCCATCGGAGGAAGTGGAGATGGTTGATCTTTGTTCTGGTTTGGTTTATATTGCTGTGATGAACACCATGACCAAAAGCAACTTGGGAAGGAAAGAGTTTATTTGGCTTATAGATACAGACCACTATCAAGGGAAGCCAAGGCAGGAACCTGGAGACTGGAATTGAAGCAGAGACCCTGGAGGAATGCTACTTACTAGTTTTCATCCTCTGGCTTGCTTAGTTGCCTTTCATACACATCCTAGCCCAGGGATGAAACTGACCACAGTGAGCTGAGCTTTCTTCCATTAACCAGCAATCAAGAAAATGCCACATGGACAATCCCACAGGCCACTCTGATGGAGAAAATTCCTCAGTTGAGGTTCCATCTTCTCAGGTGTATCAAATTGACAACCAAAATTAGTCATCATCAGTTCACCCCTTGTCAACTTGACACACAAACATATCACTGTTAAATCATAACCTCACCTTGTCTCCAAGATCTCACGTTAATATCACAATATAAAGCACAGTCCAACTTTAAAAGTCTCACAGACCTAAAACATTTCCAGTGATCTAAAAGTCTAAGTTCTAAAAATTCTAAGTCTCTTAACTGTGAGTTCCTTTAAAATAAAAAACAATATACATTCTTATTCCAAGACGGTAGAACCAAGGCAGTTACAATCAGATTAAAACAAAATCCAGCATCTAACAGTGTTGCTCGGTGTCTGGTGTCTGGGACTCACTCGTGCTCTGGGTTCCAAGGACTTTGGCAGCTCCACTCCTCTGGCTCTGCCATCCACATCACATATAGCTTATCTTGTAGGCTCAAGTCAGCTTTAGTCCACACCGACCACTGTCCTTGTGGTCATCCCACAGTCCCAGCATCTTCCATATGCTGGGTCTCCACAGCAACTGAAGTTTCCTTTACCAATGGCCTCTCCTGGCCTCTCTTCAGGAATATTCTGGCCCTGCCACACAGTGCCAAGCTTCAGCTGCCCTCCATAATCCCTTTACATCTTCAAAACCAGTGTCATTGCCAAGTTCGGCTGCCAGCTTGATGTGCAACCCTGAACCACCACTGGACCACAGCTTGTGACCTGACCCTGGGGAAATACTTCCTAGAAGATTTTTCCTCAATAATATTTGTCTCTTATTAATCACACCTGATTCTTCAGTCCCAGCTGATCAGCATCCTTTGTTAAGTAGATCACAGAATATCTCACTTCAGTCAGAAGTGTTGGTCTCTTATTGATCATAGCTGATTCTTCAACCCCAGCTGACTGGAAACCACAGATTCTAAATTCCAAATATCATATAATCAGCCTTGATAAAGTCTTTGCTTCCCTTTGAAATTTCACAAGCCAGGCCTCCATCATCTGCATTTCTTTCAGAATTGTTATCTTCCAAGCCCCTACAGAATAGTCCATTAAGTTCTGAGCATTCAAGAGCTTTTCTAGCTCAAAGTTCTAAATACGTCCATTATCCTTCCAAAAACAACACGGCCAGGTTCACCACAATAGTTCCCAACATTACCTGTACCAATTTCTACCTAGTTTGCTTCTCCATGGACCAGACCAAAAGGAACTTGGGGAATAAAAAGTTCATTTCAGTTTATAGGTTACAGTCCATCGTTGAGGGAAGCCGGGACAGGAGCTCAAGGCAAGAACCTAGAGCAGGAATTGAAACAGAGATGGTGGAGGAACATGCTTACTGGCTTTCTCCCAGGCTCACATTCAATTATCTTTCTTTATACTGCACAGGTCTGCCTGCCTAGGATGGCAGCACCCAGAGTAATCTGGGTCCTCCTCTGTCAACTAGCAATCAATAAAATGTACCCAAAGTCATCCCTGCAGACCGATTGGAGGGAGGAAATTTCTCTGTTGAGGTCCTCTCTTCCTAGGATCATCAAATTGACAACCAAGATTAGCCTCTACAATCCTTAAGAGAGAAGAATCTGAAAACTATCTTCAAGCATTGTGCAGCTTTTATGCAGAAACGGACAGCCTATCTGTTACAAGTGGCCATGCTGCTCAGAACGGAACTAGTGGGAGGGTGTGCAAGTGGGCAGCTTTTGGTCTTTCTTGCTCAGCACTATGCAGAAGTAGAAAGAGCTCTTCTGAGTACGAGTTTCCATCACAGGAAGTGTGCAGGCCTAAGTGTTAGAAGGCAGAGACACTCTGCCTTGTAGGGAAGTGGTATAGTGTAAGGCTCTCTCAGTTTACATCTAAGTTCCTTTCCAAGCCCAATTCCACTTCCCCTTGATTTCTCTGTTCATTTCTGTGCTTCTCTGTGTTGGTATTATTCTCCTACCTACATACACCCTTATTTTCACTTGGAGGCAGCCCATTTGCACCATCTTCCCGGCAGCTATCTGTTCTTGCTAATCCAGGATGTTCATGGGAAACCTTACTTAATTACAAAGACTTCCTAAACCCTCAATGTCTCTGAGAAACCACTTTTGCATTTCAACTGAAGTGTGTCCATCTCTTAGTATATTTGTGCAAGACAAAGTTCCCTATGGAGTAGCAGCTTAAGAAAGGTTTGCACACAAAGGTTCTCTGAGAGTCTCAATCCCAGGGACCTCAGGGGTGAGAAGAAGAAAGAAATTTGGTAGGAAAAAAAAAAAAAAACAAAGCAAATACCCTAGCTTCAAGACAAAGCACAGCCAGCCTCTCCCCAACACTCCCCACACACACGCTCCTGGGCCCCTGAGTCCGCTTTGCCCCTAGACATTCACAGGCTTTTCATTCTGCTCACCCCCACACCTCCTATTCTTTTCCTATTCAGCACTTAGTGCATCAGAGACACCCACACTTAGATGCCTGTTCTTAGGTCACTTAGAAACTGTGTTCTCATTCAGTGACTGAGTCATTGATTCCCTGTTCCTGAGTTCCTTTATGTATGGCAAAGAAGGAAAGAGAACGTCAATCCCACATCATTTAGGAATATTTTTAAGGACACATGAGCAACTATATGTAAAAATGCCTTTTATTTATATTTCATATGTAACATGAATTTCAGTGGCCCTAATAGCCAAGAAGATAAAGGTTCCCCATAGCACAGTGTGAAGCTGGAATCTTCAAGGACCCTCGCCACCTTCACAACAGATCACCACGAACTTGGAGACTTAACAGAGCCAGCTTCTCACCTTCGCATCTGGCTAGACTGAGACGCACGCAGATGACAGAAGGACTATTTCTTTCCCAAGGCTCTAATGGAGCCTTTTCTGGCCTTTCCCCCACTTCTAAAGGCGGCCTGCACTCCTTGGCTGGTGGCTTCTTCCTCTTCAAAGCAGGAATATGACTTGAGTGCATCTCACAGTGCCTCACCGTCTTGTTCTTTTTTGGCATTAAAATCCCCTCCTATTACACCGAGTCCACCTAGATGGTGTAGGATGATCCCCCTGCTTTAAGGTCACCACAGCCTTTGCCACGTAATGTAACACAAGAAAGGGTTCAGGTTCTGCCTAACTGAACTTTATTTTTAATTGTTTTATTTTTTGACACAGGGTCTCATGTGGCTCTGGCTGGCCACAGATTTGCTATGTAGTCAAAGATGACTATGAATGCCTGATCCTCCTGCCTCTACCTCCCAAGTACTGAAAGCACAGGTGGGCATCACTGTGCATAACTCCCAACTCAACTTTAAAGTACCGTGTTCAGAAAATAAAAACTCAAGGCTACAGTAGAGTAGGTTGGTTTCAGCTATGCTCGTCAGCACCTCTGCTGCCGCCAAGTCTGACAGCTGGTTGTGCCTGAAAGCTCTAAGTGGAGCCCAAGGGTCTAAACAGCACTCACTGCCCAGCAACCCCAAGCCAGGATGGCTTTCTCTCTTAACCCTATCCCCTCATCCTTCCTTCAGACTGGACTTGGGAAGCTGTTGCTCTGGGTTTCCACGAGCAAGGGTGGGCTGACATAAACACCGAGATCCCTGGTCTGATTGAAGCAGATGCTCTGCCCCATGCAGCAGGACTCAGTTGGAATACAAAGAAATTCTTCTCGCCTGGTGGCCCTCAAACCAGCACACTGCCTTTTCCTCCCTTTGAACTCAGCCTGCAACACTGGCTCTTCCACGGCTCCTGCCTTTGGGTGGGACCTTCACAGTCCTCCCTCTGGACTCCAGCTGGCTGATGGCAAACTGTGGGCTGGCCAGCCTCTCCGACAGTGAGAGCCAGTTCTTTGTAATAAAACCCTTTCTCTCTGCGCACACATCCTTCTGTTTCCAGATCTCTAGGGAACTGTGACTAATACAGTGCAACTGAAAGTTCCCAGGAACTTTGAAGACTTGGCAATATGCAGCAGGATCTACTAATCTAATAGCTCTCGAGGACATGACATCATCAAAGACTTACATCATTGCTTTTTATCCCTCCTCCTCCTCCTCCTCCTCCTCCTCCTCCTCCTCCTCCTCCTCCTCCTCTTTCTCTATTTGTCCTTCCTTCTCCTTCTTCAGCCTTTTTTATTGCCAGGATTTGAAACCAGGTCCTTGTACCAGCTAAGCATGTACTGTACCACTGAGCTACATCTTATTCTTGGCTTTTTATGGCATGGCTTTCCCTATTCCGTCCCAGGCTAGGGTGCTGGTAAGTCTGCGTATTAGGTTGTCTATGGGTTTATTACATTCTCCGATATCAGTGGCTCAGAAATATTTACCACTATGCTGCTGCCTGCCAACAAATTAACTCCCTCCCACAGTAGTGAATGTTCCCTTGTGTCCCAAGCCTTTCAGGGAGGCTACTAGGGAGTCTAAGTCAGATGATGATCTTTGCTCTCAGGAAGCCCAGTGAAGGAAGTTGGAAAGCAGAGCTTAGAAACCAGCAAGTGGGATATACAACTTGACACATAGGATGATGTAGACATGCGCTAGCATGAGACTACAATGGGTATGTACCTAGCTCTAAATAAGGAAGTCAGGACTGACCTTCAGAAGGCGGCATCTGCCTGGAATCCTAGCCACAAATGCGAGCTGTACATCTGTGTTCATAGCAGATTATCCACACGGGGGAAACAATCCCGACATCCACTGGCGGTCTCGTGGGGAACAGAGATGTGATGGGCAAAGTGGACCACTCTTCAGCCTTAGACAACGGAAGGAAATTCTGACACCTGCTGCCATGTGGATGAGCCTAGGAAGCATGATGCCAAGTGGGATAAGCCAGGGTGGATGCTAGTCTACTGCTGCAAAGAGGCAGTGGTTGTCCGAGGTTAAAGGGGGGGGGGAGAATGAGAGAGTGCTGTTTAATGGCTACAGAGCATCAGACTTGGAAGAAAAAAGCTTTTGACTTTGAAACTGAAAATGATAGCGGTTGTACTATATTTTTTAATGTATGTAGTAACTAAGAAAGTACTTTTGGTAAATTATGTGTTATATATATTTTACCACAATGTAACAAATATTAGAGCTAGGGAGGTAGCCCAGTGGCACAGTGCTTGCCTACTGTGCCTAAGATGCGGGACTCCGTGCCAGCACTGTCAAAAAATGAATCTCACATTAAGGATGAGGACTCTAGTGGGGGGCCAGCAAGGGGGCCACAGTGGGTGCAAGCCGAGCAAACGGAAACCCAAAGGCCCTGACCAGTGAGAGGGCTGGCTGACCAGGAGACCACCAGCAGATCAACAACATGCCAGAGTGTGCAAAACGTAATTCTGAGTGGGAGTAATTAAGAAAGCCAAGTGTGGGAGAGTAGTAGAGAACTTGACGAAAGGAATTCTGGGAGCCGAGCCGGTGATTTGCGTACCTGGACCTTTCCCCAAGACCATGCACAAGACTCAGCGCCTTCCCGCTCGGTTCAGGCGGCCCTCGAAGAGAACTAGGGCCATGACCTTGATGTATTTCCCTCCCATCTTTCTAGTCCAATGAATTAAAAGTTACTTTGTTCTTGTAGAAATACCTAGTACAAAGACTTCAAGCTGCCTTAGATGAGGAGTTGAAAGTGTTCGGTGCACTGCAGACCGTCTCTCATGAATGGTGTCTCCTACTCTACATACCGCTCAGGAGAAAGAACAGAGTATTTTCTGCTCCGACAGAGATGAAACGGGTAACAGGCAAAACCATTTTCCTGAACTTGGATTCATAAATAGCAGCTATTTTTCGGTTTTCAGGCATCTAATTTTAGCTGGGCTGATAAAAGAAACCAAAGTGAAAGGTCTGAACCATCATAGAAGTCTCTCCACCAATCTTTCGTGAACACTTCTCTACCCCCATGGCTTTTCGTTGGTTGTCTTTGTGGTTTTGTTGTTACAGTTTGTTTTGTTTTGAAATAGGGTCATAGTCTAGACTCCAGTCTGGCCTAGAACTCACTAGCTTTGAACTCTTGACAACCCTCTTGTCTCAGCCTCCTGAGTATTGGGATTACAGGTATTTGCCACCAGCATGGCTGTTTGTTCTTAAATCACAATTCATCTATGAGTTGGTAAGGTTTTATTGTAACAAGAAAGTGCATGATGTCTGTAGGTGTCTGTAGCCTTCACACAGGAATGGCATGTGACAGGTTGAAATGACTTTAGATCGCACTTCCCTGCAGCAATTTGTGGATAGTACCCCATTGTTTTATGGCTTTGATTATTGCTAAGAACACAGAGACCATTTTAATTCATTTCTGTTGCAGTTGATTTGTGTTTTCTAGATGACTAGACAGTTCTTAGTTTGTCTTGGCATAAAAACTTGAATATCAAAATTTCCAAGAATACAAGATATACTTTTATTCATGGGTTCAGTTCTGTTTGGGAGACTTTGTATTCACACACACACACACACACACACACATACGCACACACACACATATACAAGTGCACACACACAGGCCCACACACATACTCAGATGTATCAGCTCTCATGCACACACATACAAGAACACACATGAACAAACACACACATATATCGTGCCTTCCAGTCCTTCTCCTCTTCTTGCCTCTCCTCTATTTCCTAATTTTCTCATTTTCAGATAATGTTTCCTAGGCTGACCTTGAACTTGTGGGCTCAAGTGATCAACTTGCCTCAGCCTCCAGAGTACCTGCGGCTATAAATGTACCCACCATGCCTGGCTTTTGTGAACATCTTTCTGCATGTCTCATTTTCCACTTGCCAACCCCATCCTAAATGACCCCCCTCAGCCCTGCGCCTCATCTATCCTCTCCTCTCCTTGTTCCAGCACCTCTGCCTTCTCCATCCACTGAGGTTTCCACACGTCTTTCTTCTGTGCCAACACTTTGATTTTCAGCCATGTCTAGGGCTTTGCTTTTAAAACTTTACGTGATGGTGCTCTGATTTCAGTGGCCTGGAGTTTGAGGAAGCGGAGTGTGCTGAGGCAGGAAGGGGAGCTGCTTGGCTGAGGCCATGGACTGGCTCTTTGGTGAAGGCACTCTCTGCTGGTGTGGCCCAGAGCCCCTTCTGCCGGGTTGGAGTGACTGGCACTCATTCTCCCACATGGGTCTGTCCTTGGGCTTTAGATGGCCCTCCACACTCAGTGGTAGCCTTCAAATTTTCACCTCTGCTACAGATTAGAAATGGTTTATCTCTTGGAATATCTAACTAGGGTAAACTGCCAGGTTCTTTCTGCTCAAAGTGGCTAGTGTAGGCCTGGTTTTGGCAATGACTTTTGGCCCTTTATATCTGTGAGTTCTATACCATAGAACAAAAGATTAGGTCTTTACAGGACTTATGCAGATTTTGTTTGTTTTGTAGCATGAGGATTAAACACATTGTGCATGCTAGGCAAGTGCTGTACCCCTGAGCTAGGCCTCCCGGTGTACACTTCTTTTTTTCCATTTTTCACTAAACAATATTGGCCAACAGCTATTGGCATAACATTTAGACTGTGTTAGGTATCACCAGTAACCCAGAGGGGATTTAAAGCTCTGCCAACATTTTACACAAGGATTTGAGCATCTGTAGATGTGGTGTCCATGGAGGTGCCTGGAACCTATCCCCAAGGATATTGAGAAACCAGAGAATCAACTTTGACTCACGTACAATCTAGTCTGAACCCTTACTTTCCTCCAAAGCCTCAGTCTGGACCCCTTCTGGCTGCAAGGATGCCCCCTACTGTTCAGGCCCCTGTTGGGACTCTAGATTCCCCTTGGTCTGTAACCATCTGCACCAGAATCTAGTGCACATCTAGAACTAGTTCTCCCTACAGAGTCTCCCTGTGGATCCACTGACCATCCCCTGTGGATGAGGAGACAGCATTGATGATGATCAACTATGATACTGGAATAAGTTCAGCCACAGTTTCCTTTGCTCCGAAATGTGCAGGTTGGACCAAAGAGTGCAATATTCATTTCAACATTAATATTCAAAGACTCCAAGAAAAGCCACTTCCCTATTCAAGAGAGCCAGGCTGCTCTTGAGCACATTCTAATTCAAATTCAGTGACATCTTTATTTCCTGACACTTTTCCCCACAAGGTTGACTGCACACAGGTGGAACTGTTTATTTTGGTTTCTGGAAAGTAAGACCCGGCCGCCAGCAGGGCCAGCACTGAGTGATGAGGGATGGGATTCCTTGTGTCACAAGCCTCCTCAGAGTGGGGCTGTTCTTTATGGACAAAGTAAAGAGCTTACATATGTTCAATTACTGGCTTGTCTACTGCACCCTCCAAGCCACAGCTAAGGCTGAATGGGGACAGTCCAGAACAAGATCTCAGCACAAGGTCCAAAGAAGGCAGCCAACCAGGCGCAGGGAACAAAGCGTGTGCATCAGTGCCAAGGAGCAAGGGCTGTGGGGCCTGGGGATTGATTGACTTAGCAGAACAATGAGGCTGTGGTATGAAATCAGAGCCAACTCTTGCTTCAGAGTGAGAAATAAGCCCCAGAGGTAGAGGTTTCCTGGTCATTGTGCTGTGGTCAAGGTTCCAATCATCTCCGCAGAGATTCCAGCAGGCCTTGCAAGGAGCACAGGACCTGGGATATGTGCTCCCGCTTTTTACTGCCGATGTGTCCCAGTTCTTAGCTTGCTTTTTACCCAAGAACTGTGTCCCCACATCTCTTTACTCCAACCACCAGCAGAATGCCTTCATTCAACTGACTATCTCACCTTTAATCAGAGAATGGAATAGAAAATGCTGTCTGGAAAATGCTCTTGCCTGTTTCTTCATATGCACCTTACAAGCATGCTCCATGGAAAAGCAAAGGGACCGGAAGTGGGGCTCAGTGGTAGGGTGTGTGCTTATCATGCACAAGGATCTGGGTTCTAACCCCCAACCCTGCCAGAAACAAAAATCAAAACAAAACAACGACAAAAATACCCAGCATGTAAATAGTTCCATTTGGGTCAGGAAGGACTCCAGACTTACTGTAAATTCATCTGCTTTCATCTCTCCAACTGTGTAGGTGCCTTCTTTTCCACACTCACACACACGCACACACACACACACACACACACACACACACACACACACACACACAAACTTAGACTCATATACCTTAGAGACCCAGCTGGTTCATTCTGACACTGGCCTGGCTCTCTGTAGGATCTTCCTTCAGTGATCCCCACATCATCTGACTACACCCCGGGATGCTTCCACAACCAGGCCACATTTATCCTGCCCCCACTTTCTAAAGGAGGGAGATTAGAGTGTTCTCAAATGATGGGGAAATTGGGCATAACTGTGTCGATTCCATAATTTGTAAAGATTTTTATAGCAAATTTTTCAAAAAGCTTATTTTTCTTGATGAGTTGTGTATTAATACAATTTTTTGTTACTATGACTAAGTAACCCAGCCAGACTAACTTTATAAAGAAAGAGGATTAAGAAAAGAGTCACAGTTCTATAGACTCAAAGTCCTCTGGTGAGGACTTAACAGGTGACAGGAGAGTGCACAGAGGGAGAGAAAATGTCACCAAACAAGAAGCAGTCCTGGAGTTGGGGCTCATTCTAACAATCCATTCTGATAGCAGCTCAGGGAGCCTCCTGCAGCTATATCCATCACGGGGCAGTGGCTCCAGTGATTGGCTTCCATCTTTTAGAAGTCCCACCACCTCAGCATCACCACACCAGGGGCCAAGCGTTCATCACACGAACCCTGGGGGACAAACTGCATGCATCCACAGCAATCGTTTCCCTTTACTGCTCGGCAAGAGCTCAGTGCTTGGCTCCTTGGTTGCTCAGTGTCCACTCCGTTTTCTACCCATTTGTAGCAGCTGCCTTTAACTAGTCTTCTGTCTTGTTTAAACACTGCCCAGCCCAAGCCCAACTGTCAGAGAGCTGTGTTTTTGAACACAGGCATACTCCAGACTAGCCAAGAGAATGTGGACACGCCATTTAACTTCTTCAGACACCATTTCCTCTCTGTGAAAATGGAGGTGTAATAATACCTAGTCTCTCAACCTAGCCCTCAGCTCTAAGAGTCAATGAGCTAATGGCTCTACAGAACTCACACGTGGAAAGTGCTCGGCACATGTGAACTCCCTTTACCTTTTCTGATGCACCCATCATGAAAAAAAGATGTGTTCACGTGTACATCTGGAGAGGGCAGGTACAAAGACATACACATTAAAGTTGGGACTTTGTGTTGTTAAACAATGAGAGAGTTAGAAGGTAGCACTTGCCTGGTGGTGTAGGTATATAAGTCATGTAGGTAGATTTGCTTTCTGGTCTCAGTTCCTTAAATCTGTTGTGGGGATCCTCCCCAAAACCGGCATTCAGTGTTGAGTTGAGCTATAACTGCAAATAGTTGAGCATGGCCTGGAAAACCATAAAAGTGAATAGGAAAGAGAACTAAGTGCTGTGCAATGTGCGGCCAGCCTGGAAGAAACAGTGCCCCGGATTGGGTGAAGAGCCTGCAGATGGGACTGGGCAGTAAGCTTGAGGTGCTCAACCCTTCTTGTCTTGGGTTCTTTAAAAATTAAATTCATGAATTTACTTCCTTATGCTATAGTGTTGGGGACTGGACCCCCTGTACATTCTAGGCAAGGGTCCTGCCATTGAGCCCTAACCCCAGACCGTCTTCTTATTAATGGTCTGCATCAGTTTGAGCAAATGGCAACTTCAGTTGCACTTCATAAAATCTGTGGTCACCAGAGTAGAGTGGGGTGCTTTGCACAGTGTGAGGAACTTCCTTTTACCCCGGCTCCTGTGACCCACATGTTCTCACAGCATCTACCTAACTGCCTGTGTCCAAATCTCTTTTTTATGACACCAGTTATACTGGACTGGGGTCCAATGTGACCTCATTTTAGTAATCATATCTTCAGTCACTTTATTTACAAATTAAATCACATTGGAAGTATTGGGGGGTTAGGACTTCAACACATCAGCTTGGGGCAGAGGACACAATTCAGCCCTTAACACCCACTATACATAAACCTTTGCCAGATGCTGAGCGGTAGCAGGAGGAGCTGACGGGCAGTTTGTATGTAATTTGCCTGCTATCAAGTCCAGCGGAGTGTTCTGTCTCCTGGGATACAGATGATGAGCATGACAGAGTGAATGAGATTTTATGTGAATATAAGGAAATAACTGAGAAATGGCATTTGAGGATGGGGTAAATATGCACAACCTATAAATTGTATCTAAGGGAGGCTTTACTATCTAAGACTCTGTCAGACGCATTTTCAAACCTGAGTGCCTATCTGGGATATAAAACTGCATGACTGTGGGAAAACAGGAAGCCTTATGCACTGCTGGGAGGAGGACACAGTGATTCAACCTCAACAGAGATGAGTATGGAAAGTCTTCAAAATGCTAAAAATACAACTGTCATGTAACCATGATACCACACCTGAGTGTTCATCCAAAGTGCTCCATGACAGCACACCACAGAGACACTTGCACATCCATATTTATTGCTGTACCATACACAGTAATTTAAAAAATGGAGCTATAGATGTCCATCAATAGCTGAATGAATAAAGAATGTGAGATTTTATCCAGTTGTAGAGAATAATGAAATCATGGCATCTACAGGAAAATGGATAAAATTGGAGATCACTGTATTATGTAGAATAAACCAGACTCAGAAAGACAAATATCATGCTTTCTCTTATGCCAAAATCAATCTCTCTCTCTCTCTCTCTCTTCCTATATACAACATGAACATAGAAAAAGGACTATAAGAGAAGAGAGGAAGAGTTCGAAGGGGCGGGAGCAAGAAAAGGTAACAGAATCTATATGCCAGGAAGGCAGCAGGAAGAGCTCTCTGAAATAGGAAGGGATCCGCAGGAGGGGGCTGGAGAGATGGCTCAGTGGTCAAGGGCACTAGCTGCTCTTACAGAGGACCCAGATTGGTTCCCAGCACCCACATACTAACTACCATCAAAACTCCAGTTCCCGGGGATCTGATGCCCTCTTCTGGCCTCTGTAAGCATTGCATGCACATGCACATGGTGCACTTACATACATGCAAGAAAAGCACTCATACACATAAGATTAAAAACATAAATAAATTAAAATAAAAGACAGTGGACTGGAATGGGGGAGAGCAATGGAAGGCTGCACAAAAACAATGTATAAAGCATGTGGAGGGACTGAGAAGATGGCTCAAGCCATCTTGCGCTTGACATACAAGCGTGAAGACCTGAGTTCAATCTCTAGCACCCATGTAAAAGCCAAGCACAGCATCAAGTGCCAGGAACCCCAGCACTGGGGATACAGAGTCGAGAGAATCCATGGAGCTCACTAAGCAGACAGTATAACTGAGTCCATAAGCTTCAGGTTCAGGGAGAGTTCCTGATTCAAAAAATAAAGGTAGAGATCAGTTGAGAAAGATACCCAGTGTCAACCTCTGGCCTATACACACACCCACACAACACACACATATGCACACATGTACATACATACACACACAAACATGTATACACATACAAATTACTGCTGGGAATAGTGGCACGTACCTTTAATCCCAGAATTTGAGAGGCAAAGGCAGGCAGATCTCTGTAAGACTGAGGCCAGCCTGATCTCATAGCAAGCTCCAGGCTAGTTGGGGCTATATCCCAAAAACATATAGATAGATAGATGATAGATAGATAAATAGATAGATAGATAGATAGATAGATAGATAGATAGATGCGATACATGTATCTCCTCTAATACAGCAATGCTGCTTTTTTCAACATACGGGACTTACACTCAGACCAAAGTGGATTTCTGCCTTATTAGTGCTTAATTCTCTGAAATGCTGCTGGCAGGATTTTCTAGGTCTCTGTTTCTTTGGTCTTTGACTATAATGGCTATAATGCGGGAAATGTACAAGGCCTGATGGCCATTGCCATTTTATTGTAACTCAGTGTGGATCTGGACTGTTTTGAATTAAAGTCAACCTCTGGGCTAAGAAAGGCTGACAGAATTTATTTTAGCTTTGGAGTGATATACCAGATGTGACAGCTCCTCCAGTTCACCATCACCTTTGAGAGATTTGATTCTAAGTGTTTTACAATACTTTCAGAACACACAATCGTTTAAATCTGTTTCCAAATGATTTTTGCTTTAACAAAACCACACATGTTTAGTTGATTATTACTTGTATCATTTACTCATTCAATGTAGCAGCAAATAGCTTTCATTTGAACCCTAAAACAAAAGCAAACACAGTGAGCCTAGGATGTGCGCCCAATGAAAGAATCTAGGAATTGTGTTTAGAACTTGATTTAAAATGTTGTACAAACTGTCCTAATGCAAGGTGACACAGTATTAGGCATCTATTAGCTAGTACTTGGGATGTATAACTTTTAAAATAGTAATTTCAAGATAATTCTTTCAAATATTTATGATCCCTTTTAAAATCTGAAGTTGGCAGGTCGGAGTACAAAAAGCAATGGAAGTTTTTATTCCACAGCCGCAGTGCAGTCCCTCCTCTGCAGCCCTGTTGGGTTTTCTGTAGGTACAGAATCCACCAACTGAGGACAGTTGTTAAGGCTCTGTGAGCATTAGCTCTTAGCCAGCCACCACAGAGTAACGATGATAGCAGTAACAGGAGCACTATCTAATTTAATAAGTGAAATGTCTGCAATTCAAATTCTACAAGAGTTTTTGTATTTACAGGAATTAGAAGTTAGGGAAAGTCTCTAGAGAGGTTTTTGCAGATGTGGTTCTTTATTCTCACCAGGTCAACGATCCTTAGAGGCAGAAGCAAGACAGAGAAAGCCCTTGTGTGCTGTTCAGCCAGGAGCAAGCACAGAAGGGCAGAGCCTTCTAAATGGCATCTTGCTCAAAGCTGAGAGCACTGTTTAGTCTGTGCAACCCTGAATTAGGTTCTGGAATCCTATCAGAGTTCCAGCACAGTCCCGACCCGCTTTGAGCACCTTCTTTCAAAAAGGACAAAGATGGGTATTGCAAAAGTACCATTTCTGTTGTTCCTGTCATAAGAGGGTGGGGCGCAGTAGAAAGGGCTTTGAATGCAGCATGGTAACCCTCATGGGATTCAGCTCTTGGTTCACTTGCTTAGTATGTGTGAGGCTTGGACTTGATCCCGGCAACACATACACAAAGGCACACAGACACACATACAAATACACACACACACACACACACACACACACACACACACACACACCAGAGGGAAAGGGGGAGAGAGAGAGAAAGAAGGGGGGAGATTGGAGGAGATGGGCCGCAGCCACCTTGAGCATCACACCTTGGTCCACATGAAGCATCATGTGATAGACAGGGCACCCCTGATGTTTTACATCTGCTGTTTTCAGCCCAATCAGGCACAGGCTGCTATCCAGTATCGTAACAAAACAAGTTTTCCATGCTTGCTAGCAGTTTCCACTTCAGTTTAGAAGGAACTATGGGCATTGACGCTAATATTTTGTGCACATGGAATTTAGACAAACAGGGAAAACAAATATTTAATTTAAACCTCAGAGATTATAAATGCATAATAAACAGCAAGAAACATGATAGTTATATTTTATCATTCAAACATTAAATTATTAAAGGCAAACTCACTAAAAATGAAGTGTTTGCAGGGCTGGAGAGATGGCTTGGCAGTTAATAGCACTGGCTTTTCTTGCAGAAGACCCAGGTTCGATTCCCAGCATGGTGGGATTCCAATGGAGGCTAATAACCATCTGTAACTCCAGTTCCAGAGAATCCTACACTCTCTTCTGTCTTCTGCCGGCATTGTACACCACGGGTATACTTACATACATGCAGACAATATGCACATACACACCAAATAATAATAGTAAGCGAAACTGGACATGGTGGTGCACACCTTTAATCCCAATACTCAGAAGGCAGTGGCAGGCAGATCTCTGTGAGTTCAAGGCCAGCTTTGTCTACATAGTGAGTTCCAGGCTAGCTGGGGTTACAGAGATGAAAAAAGACCTAAATAAATAAATAAACAAACAAATAAATATTTTTTAAAATGAAGTGTTTGAAAAAATAAAACTACATAAATGGAAAGCATTTAAATATGTATTGATGAAAATAATATACTTCAATTTTTCTGGGTTAAATATTGAAAAATGAAGTGGCTCATGCCTGTTATTGTTGACTGGTGCATATATTTTTGTTGAAAAACCTGCAATCATTGAAAAAGCTGGAGAACACCTTACACTAGTAGAGAAATTGAGGAACTAGCTCATTCCACATACCTCTGAAATTCATCTTTTGCAAATCCCTTCTCCTGCTAGTACTGAAGACTCTTCACATAACTCGCTGGGGCTTTCAGGGGGGGTTGAGTGGTCCGGGAGTGCTGTCAACCTGGTATTAATGGCAAGCTGAAATTTGCTTCAGGAAGAAAAAATATGAGTTTTAATCTTCACTGTTTTGCTCAGTCACTTTGAGATGCAAATTCAATGCAGAGGTCCATTTCCACTTCAATAGTATTCTCATTATTTTGCTAGAAAATGTTCTGATTGGAATAAAAAAATAGTCCACACATACTTTTCTCCTCTTAAGCCTTTTAAAGAGTAGATATGAGCCAGGCATGATGCAACACATCTTTAAGCCCAGTACATGGGAGGCAGAGGCAGGTGGATCTCTGTGAGACTGAAGCCAGCCTGGTCTACATAATGAGTTCAAGGCCAGCTGGGGCTACAGGGAGATCCTGTCTCAAAAAAATCAAAAAATAATAAATAAAAAGTAGGTGTGGGCTACAAGCCGGGTTCAGTGCTTTCTTATCATGTGTGAGGTCCTTGGTTCCACCCCTGCATCACAGAGTGTGAGGACCTGAGGTTAGATCCCTAGAATCCTCATAAAACCAGATACAGTAGCACACATCTGAAATCCCAGCACTCCCTCAGTGGGATGGGAGGTAGAGGCAGGACAATGCCCAGAAATTTACAGGTCGGCTAGCCTGGCACACACACCAGCCAGGACCAACACCGGACATTGTCCTCTGACATCCACATGCATGCATGTGCAAACGCACAGACACACAGATACACACACATACACACACACACAAACACAGAGACAGAGAGCTGATGAGACAGAGGGAGAGAGACAGGGATATAGAGACAGAGTCAGAGACAGAATGTTTCAAAAAGTAACTTTGTTCCATTTGAAAACTAAAATAAGATGGAATTCTCTGAGGATGTCCTTGGATAGAACAAGATCACCAACAACATACAGAGAAGCTGCCTCTGTGAAATCTTCATAGTATGGTGGCCTTAAGAGAGCTGTATAATGACAACACCAACTAACATGTCAAAGTGGATGGGGGACTGTCACAGGGTCCCACCTCAAGATGAAGAGTTACAGGCAATCAATGGTTGCTGATGGAGGGAAAATCCACTTTCTACCTGAGAGATTGTTTAATTCCAAGTGGGCAGCCTAAAGACAGGTACACAGGAGCACCACTAAGTGGATTTGTTGCAGTATGTGTGTGTGTGTGTGTGTGTGTGTGTGTGTGTGTGTGATCAAAGAAGAGAACAAGAAATTGAGAGGAGGTCATGGAAGGAGTTAATGGGGGACTGGGAGAGATGGAAATAATGTATGACAATACTCATGTATGAAATTCAAAAAAATAAAATGGACACAAAACCAAAAAACACATATAGTTCAGGACTCAAAATCAGAGCGGTGAATGACACACTATCAGTTATCATCAGTGCTACCATATGCATTCATTCCAAAGCCATGCCTTTTGTACATATCTGCCAAGTCGGCTACTAGGCACTGAGGAAAGATGGAGGAGACAGCACACTGTTAACCCTGGTCCCTGGGATAACATAAAATACAGTACACAGATGAGTGCAAATGGTGACTTGTCGTTAGAAAGCATAACCAACTGTAGACGATAGGGTGATCAGCAATGGTTGTCTGAAGCCCTGAGGCATACAAGATAAGAAAAATAATAATAAGCAAGAAAACAATATGTGTTCTTGACAGGGGAATGAGCGACTATAAAGACCTTGGGACAAAAAGAGATCTATGAACATTCCAAGAATTTCTGGATGGCCCTTGTGATGGGTGCAGAGGGAGGGAACGGGAGACAGTCACGGGATGAGGCTGTCCTTGGTGGACAGAACAGCCGAACTTTGTGGGCACTTATCTCCAGGGTATTGGAACAGCACTAAAGAACTTTAATCAGGAAAATGACATAATCTGCTTCTCAAATAATCTTTTTGGATCAATAGACGGAGGAGGCAAGTGAGGGAGCAGAACAGAGCTAAGAGATTGCTGCCAGGTGCTTTCCACAGAGACAAGGAGCAATAGGCTTAGAGCAGATGTGGAACTCGATAATGAGTTAGGTAGAGAGGGGAATAAACACAGGAGTACAGGGTGGTGCCTAGCAACTCCAGGAAGCATGTGGATGCTGGTTCTGCTCATCAAGACACAGAGGGACGGAGGGAGGGGCTTCAAGGACCCTGTTTGTATCTCTTCATTTGAGATGCAGATTAGACATCTAAGTGGGAATATTGACAAGTGAGACAACTCATAGAGAAAGCAGAGGCACATGCTACAAGGCCCAGGACCAAGCCTTGCAAGGTCAAGAAGTAAGAGCAAAACCAGGATGACATAGTGCCTCAGAAGCCAAGAGAGATGCTCAGGTGCTGAGGAGAGAGGAGTGGCCCCACATGTCCAGTCTCGCAACTCAAACCTTCAGAGCTTCCGCTGGAGCTGGCAACGTGGAGACCATTGCTGACTGTCTCCCATGGGGTCGGAGCAGAGGTAGGTACACAAAGTGGACTGGGCCATGTGGAGGTGGGCTGGGAGGAAGTGGGGGCAGCTTTTGCAGACGAGTCTTTGGAAGGTGTTTCTAGTTTGTCAGGTAGAAGAGTACAAAACAGGAATGCGGACCAGGTTCCCCAGTGAGCCCTTCGACCTCTGAGGCACCTTTCAACGCAAAAAGGCTTCTTTCTCCGGGTCACCCTTGCATTTCTCCTATCTAAGAGAGCAGAGCGAGAAGGAATTGCTTGATTTTGACCTTTATGGGAGACACCTGTGGATTGTGCTGCAAGGACAATTCGATTTTTTCCCCTTTGCTGTGCCGGGGATCAACCCAGCATCTTATGAATGACAGACAAGTGCTGAGCTTCACCCTAGTTCTTGTTTCTGTTTGTTCGCTTGTTTACTTGCTTACTTGTTTCACTGTGTAGCCCTGGCTTGCCTGCAACTCACTGTGTAGACCAGGCTAGCTTCAAACTCACGGAGATCCTTCTACCTCTGCCTCCTTCGTACCTGCTGGGATTAAAGATACATATCATCATGCCTGGCTCGGCTCTTGGTTTTGTTGCTTGTTTTGCTTTGTTTAGTTTTTTGAGACAAAATCTAGCTATTTAGCCTACGCTGCCCTAGAACTCTCAACTCTGCTGCCTTAGCCTGCTGGGTCCTGGAGTTAGACATGTAGCAGCACCTGGTACAGCTCCCCTCTTCTCTGCTAACAAGTGCACTCCCGCCCATCTTCTCTGGATGTTCACTAGCTCAGCCAGAGTTTCTATTACCACAGAGAGGCTTGAACGTCCCCTTGTTTCTTAGATGGTTTAGAATCAGCTTTTCTGGGCATTCTCACTTAGCCAAGAACGAGGGAAGTCCTGAGAAAGTTTAAGAAACATGAATGGGAGGGAAATAAAGGAGAGCGAGTAAGAGTGCAATTGTTCTCACGACAACTTTGATTTTTTTCCTTCAGATCTTATTTTGTTAAACTAACCACATTATAGGAAATTGCCGATGGAGGAATATTGACTTTTCCAAGCAGAGTGGTGCTTTAGAAAGAAATTACACGGCTTTGATTGAAATTTCAGAAAAGCTTTATTTTGCGCATGTCCTTTGTATATGGCCCGGGGAAGGGTGTGTGATAAATCAAGGAAAGGAATTTCATTAAGGGTGGGATGGCAGGCGTGAAGAGTCCAGCTCGTGAGTAACTGAAGGAGGGTAGAAAGTAACACCAGGAACAAAGGGAAATAAATGAAAAGCTACAGCAAGTGTAACCGGGTCTCCGAACACCAAGCGGTAGACTGTCCTGCAAGTCAGACATCTTTTCACTTTCCGAGCCAGAGCATCCAAGACCCAGGCTGGCATCAGGCCATCAGATCATTGCAAATTTCAATAAACACATTCCTGGGGCATTTAATTCATATCTTTTCTCCTCTCATCCATACCCTATCACTCAAAATGAAAAAAAAAAAAAAAAAGACAGCAAAGGAGACCGTGGCTTCCTTTCTCGGCCAGTGTTCCCCACACCTGCCAACAATACATTTCTCAACTCTCTCCAGGTACCTATTTCTGCCCACTTCTGAGCAGCTAGAAGCCACGGGTGTTGTTAGACTCAGGGGTTGTGTCTATCTCTAAATCACTTGCAGGGAGTTCCCACTATGCTCAGTAAAGCAATGTCTGCTTTGTTCATTGTGTGTTTCTAGTGCCTGGCACATAGTAGACTCCATAGTGTTTCTTGGATGAATAGATGAATCATAAATGAAGCTCTCTAAGACAGCGTACTCACATGCTAGCTCGGTGTACATAGATTTCCAAGTTTCTCTGGTCTGTTTTGGTGTCTTGTTCCCTGGGACAGGGGATGGAAACAGTGAAGGACTTTGGGCTAGACCATTAGGCACAGTGAAAGGATGAGAGCTTGGAAAGTCAACAAAACTGACATGCTAGGATTGGTTCCCTTTCAGGGGCTCATCCTCAGTCTCTGCCACCGTTCCCCTTCTGGATCTCCTCTTTGTCCGTCCTGCCTCCCAGTCCTACTCCCCTAATCTCCGTAAACTCAATCTCATGTAGTTTTTGAGGACTGAACTCAATGAGAATTATTTAAGTTTTTGGAGAAGGTTCTTAAGAACCACACCGAAGAACCAAACCTGGGTCTTCAACAAGAGCAGCCGGTGCTCTTAACTGCTGAGCCAATTCTCCAGTCCCGGGAGGACTTAGTTCTTCCATCCCTACTGGGCGGCTGTCTACCAGCCATTCATACAGGGGCTCCTGCCCACTGATCTCTTTCGTGAGCTAAACTGTATTAAGAGCTAGGGTTACAAGATCGTCCTTCATGAGAAACAACCATCTTCACATCCATTCATTCATCAACCTGCTTCATTCATTCATTCTCCAAATGCCAGTGGTGAGGGAGAACTACATATTGTTTCTTCATTAGTTCACAGTCTCAGGGGGGAGGAGAAACAGTCACCAAATCATCCAGACAACAAAGGAACATCTCAGGTGAAGAAGCATACACGCAGGGTGGGCCAAAGACTGCTTCCTCGAGAAAGGCGAGAAAGGTGAAAGGTGGAGGGCGAGAAGAGACTCGAAGGTTGGGGGGCCTGGCTCCTACAAAGCAAAGTGGAGTTCAAACACTCCAGTGGACAATTATTGGACAGGGAAAAGTCAGACAACCTGGGCCATGTTTAAGATGCATATTGTTTGTTGTTTGTTTTGAGACAGTGTCTCCCTCTAGCCCCAGCTGGCCTGGAACTCACTGTGGAGACCAACCTGGTCTCGATCTCACAGAGACCCTCCTGCCTCTGCCTTCTTAGTGCTGGGCTTACAGGTGTGTGCTACTACTATTCCTTGCAAGATGGCACATTTGAAGTGTTTCTATTGAGAGAGACTTAATATGGGAAATGTTTATTCTGGCTCACAGATTCAGAACTTTCAGTCCAGGGTGCCACAGTTCTGCTGCTTTTAGGACTGTGGAAAGGCACAGCATAGTGGTAGAAGGTGGGAGAAAGGGCTGTGGAACAAAGCTGCTTACTTCATAGCAGTTGGGAAGTCAGAGAAGAAGGAAGTTGAGGGGCCGGTATCCCAAGATCCCCTTCAAGAACATGCCCTTAATAGTCCAACTTCCTTCTACCAGGACACACCTCCTAAGAAGACCACAGCTACAGACCCAGTATTCTCCTAAGAGCATCGGGAAAAGCTCACCACTGAAACCCCAGCAGTTAAGAGGCTGAGGCAAGAGGATTGCTGCAAGGTCAAAGTCAGCCCGAGTTACGTAGTGAACACCAGGGCAGCTGAGCGACAGACTGAGAGCCTGTTTAAAAACTAAAAAGCTGGGCAGGGAGATGGCTCGGCACAATGCTTGGCATTCAGGCATAAAGACCTGAATTAGTCACCCCTAGCACCCATATTTTTTTTAAGTCAGCTATGGTGACATGTGCTGGTAATCCCAGCTCTAGGGAGATAGACACAAGCAGATACTTGGGCCCCAGCCAGATGCAGCCTAACTGCCAAGCTGCGGGTCCCAGAACCACTCTCTGCCTCAACTAAGCTGGAAGCACCTAAGAACTATATTTGAGTTTGACTTCTGGCCTCCATACATGCACGCACGCGAACGTGCGCGCGCGCACACACACACACACACGAACATGTACACCGCACACACATACAATAGGGGAAAAAAAAAGAGTAAGAGGAAGGAAACCATCGACAAGCTTGGAACCGGAAAGGGCGCTGCTACGGCCTCGCTCTGCACCGGGCTGAGCGCACTCCTGGATCACGGAGGACAGTTCTGCTCTTTTGTACTCCAAAGGGAAAAGATCCCTTCTGGAGGAAAATTAAGACTGTGTTTCCCTGGAGAGCAAAGACAAAGGCAGGGAGGGGTAAAGTTCACCACGGAGTTAATCTTCAGAAATAATGGAAAGAGAAAGCGAAAGCTCTGGTCTGTAGGACCTGCGCTTTCAGTAAATCAAAGGCAAAGCCCAGCGCAGGGCAGGAAGTTCATGGACAGTGAGTCCACAGTACTTTGGTGCCTGTGAGGGAAGGGAGGAAGCAACCCGGGAGGATGAACCCTGGAGTAGTCTGCCTTCTTGAACCAGAGGAAAAAAGAGAAAGGAGGAAGAGGCCTGGAGAGGCTGCCCATCCTTCAAGACGGAGGACATGAAAGCTCCATGGACGAGTAGTAACAGCCATAGATGCTTATACATGTGAGAGAGAACCCAGAGAGCACACAGTGTCTACACCTGCTGGAGAGCACACAGTCAACACACAGTGTCTACACCTGCTGGAGAGCACACAGTCAGTCAGCACATAGTGTCTACACCTGCTGGAGAGCACACAGTCAACACACAGTGTCTACACCTGCTGGAAAGCACACAGTCAGTCCACAATGTGTCTACTACACCTACTGGAGAGAACCCAACCCATACTTGCAGACTATTAGACCTGCTTCATAAGAGTAAGAAGCCATGAACTGTCTATACCTTTGAAAACACCCAGCCAGCACACACAGACCATCTAGACCTACTGGGGAGTGCTCTGCCTAACAGCAACCTGGGCTGGGGAATGTGTGTCTGACTTCCTGTCCATTTCCATCATTTGCCTAGTGGGTGTGACAACATCTTTCGTTGCACACGCACTCAGACTTTCCTCTAACTGAACTGCTCATCACTTAGTAAATTCCTTTCTCTGTGGAACAGTCGCAGTACTCAAATGGGGTACAAGGCTTGCGGATTGAAAACCCTTCCTCCTTATCTATCCACAAGCGAGGATACAAAACCACCTAGGTCCAAGTCACAGGGCTATCCCTGTAATAAATGAGATAGGCTTTTCCCAAAGTTCATTCTGATTCCTGCACAGAGAGCTGAATGCCAGGGGCCAGAGAGGAAACTGCAAACTCAGACAGGAAGTTACCACAGTAGTCCAGTAGTGGCACTCTGGGCTGACATGCTATGGTAACCCTAGAGACAGCACAAGGCTGATTCCCACACATGATGATCTGCTAAAAGCAGATAGGAAAGCACAGGATAATTGCATTCATTATTGATTAGGTTTGCATGTAATGCTGAATAATGACCCAATTTTCAGCGGCTTACAATAGTCACTTCCTTCTCTTGCTGGGGCATTTCTGTTGCAGGCTGCCCTCAAGGCTCAGGCTATTTCCAAGTGCCTTTTTCCAGATCTGTGACTACCTGAGGGCAGCTCTTGATGCCCAGAAAAAAGGACAAGTTGCTGAACTAAGCTACACATGTTGGCAAGTCTTAACAAGCAGACTTTACAACCCATCAGCCAATGGGCAGTAAAGGGTAAAACCCAAAGGCAGTAGGTCAGGTCTTTAACTCCTGGAATAGTCAGCCACAGTAAGGTTGCTGTATTAATTACTTTTCTCATCTCTATCACAAAAACACCTGAGCAAAGCAACGTAAAGTGAGAAGGTTTTATTTTGGCTCACAGTTTCAGAGAATACAGTCCATCATGGTTGGAGGCATGACAGCTGAGGTGGCTCTGTAGTGCTGTAAGAGTGAGGCCAGCAGCTGGTTGCATCTTGGTGGATCTAGAAGCAAAGAGCTCAGGTGGGAAGCAAAGATGGGCTATAACCCCCAAAGCCCATTCCCAGTGGACTGTCTCCATTATTCATGCCTTCGAAGTTCCATAGCTTCTCAAACCTGTGCCACCAATGGATGACCACATGTTCAAATAAATGAGCCTGTGGGAGACATTTCAGACCCAAACTGCGGCAGCTGTTTGTGAATGAATAATGCTTTCCTTTAAAAAACATGGGTGGGGGGTAGTTGAGACAGGGTCTCCCTATAGTGGAACTCACTATGTAGACCAGGCTGGCCTTGATCTCACAGAGACCTGCTTGCCTCTGCTTCCTGAGTGCTAGGAGTAAAAGGGTGCACCACCACATTCAGCTTTCTTTGGCTAATTGGTTAATTCCATGTATTTATTTGTGTGGGTGTATGTATCATGCAGTGCATATGGAGGTCAGATGACAATTTGGGGGAGTTGGTTCTCTCCTACCAACTTTGGGTCATGGGGGTCAAACTTAGGTTGTCAGACTTGGCAATAAGTGCCTTTGCCACTGAACTATCTTGCCGGCACTAATACTATCGCTTTTCAGAGTGATGACTAGACACTAGGTTTCTGGATTGCACAACTAGATAGACTAGGGTGTTCTTCACTGTAGAAAGGAAGCTTGGAAGTGGAACTGGAAGGGAGAGCTTACCAGCTCTGTCTTGAACACTTGGGTTCAGGATGCCTTTGGATACTAGAGTGCCAGGAAAAGGGCCAGGCCTGGTGTGTAGACTTTGGAGAAGTAGTAAAAAATACAATATGCAAATATAATAGGATGTGATCTCTGAGAGTTCTAGACCAGCCAGGGCTACAAAGCGAGACCCTGTCTCAAAACAAAACTACCATATATCCCCTAATATCCATCCACTTTCCTCTCTTCTTTGATATGAGGATATGTACTTCTTAACTGGACACTGAAGCCAGCTAAGCTTGAAGCAAGGTGGTCATCTAACTAAATTAGCCAATGAAAATATGGCAAGTGTGATATATGGATTCCATAAAGGAACTTCATAGAGAAAAAAGTGTCCATTTTTCGGCTTTGTTCCTTTCTGCTGGCAGCAGTGTGGTCGCAAAGGCTGGAGCTGAGGAAGTCATTGTGTTTACACGGCAGAGCAGCGTGGCAAGACGAGGCTCTTTCCCTGAGAGTCATATGCTGCCTTGCTGGCCCCAGGTATGTCTGCAATTGTAAACAGTACACCTTCAGTCAAATCCAGTCCTAGCTGGCACAAGAGTCACTGGAATGGAAAATAAATGGAGCCCCTGAGTTTACAATGAAGGGCCCAGGGAGAGTGCATGGTAGAAGGACACATCGCATCGAGAGAGTGTAGGCCTAAACTCTGAGGGGCCCAACATGCAACACACAGGGGTGCTCTTAGGGGTGATGCAGAAGTACAGAGTGTCAGAAGGAAGTCTAGAATAGAGTCAAGGATAAGAAAGGAAAAGGACATCTCAGGCAGGAAGAGGGACTGGTGCAAACAGGGAACAGTTGAGTCAAGGCAGAGGATAGCAGAATACAGAGCTAAGTGCAGGCCGTGACAAGGACATGAGAGTGACGTGGCTTCTCATCCCCCACAAGTGTCCTCTGGGAGATTTGGGAAGGAGGTACAGCTCTATGGTGATGGTTAATATAATTCCTAGTCAGTTTCCAAAGACTCCTAAACCATCGTCTGTCTGAGCTCTGTCCAGGGTGCTTCAGGAAGAGCCAGGGCTGCTGAGCCCTCACCTTCCCACGGAGGCCCCCAGAGCAGCTGGTGTTGCTTGAGGTCAACATCACTCCCAGCCTGTGTTTTCTCCACTTCAATGGCCTCTTCCTCCATCTCTCTGGTCTCTCTCCTGTCCCTTCCCCACACTGCAGCTTCTGGCTTTTCTGGTGAAAAATCTAATCGACTCTCTTTCCTGCTCAGCCTTAGAGAAATTCTTATTGACTACGTGATGGGATTCAAATGAATTCAGCAGGCATTCTCATCACTCAAGATATAATCCCAAGTGTCTTTTCTAAACTTAACTCTCTCTATCTTACATTACAGCAACGTCAAATCACAAGCATCATTCAGCACCTAAATGCAATCACATGAAGGACTTCAGTGAGTGTCACTTACCTGTGAAAAGCCATTTCATAGACAAAGGATACTTAATTTTATATTATCTGGGGTTGGTGGTGTAGTTCAGTGGTAGATATGTGCTTAGCATGTACAAGGCCCTCAATTCAAACCCTAGTAACAATTTTTAAAAATATTATTTCAGGGATGGAGAGATGGTTCAAGGGTTAAGAGCAATGGGTGCTTTGGGTTCGAGTCTCAGCACCCACATGACAGCTAACAACCATCTGTAACTCCAGTTCCAGGGCATCCGATGCCCTCTTGTGACCTCCAAGGCATTGCACAGTATGAATGCACTTAAATACTTGCAAGTAACACACTCATGCACATAAAAATAATTTTTAAAAATTTTAAATAGATTATTTTATGACACTAAGCTTGATTATCTCACTGCAATAGATAATAGGAATTGGAGTTGGCACTAGGAGTCAGATATTGACATTGAAACTTGAACACTGGACCAGTGAGATGGCTCAGTGGATAAAGGCAGTTGCCACCAACTGATGAACTGAGTTCAATTCCCAGGACCCAAATGGTAGAAGGAAATAATAGACTCTTATAAGTTGTCCTCTGACTTCTACATGTGTGCTGTGGTACACACACGCACACACACACACACACACACACACACACACAGAGAGAGAGAGAGAGAGAAATTTAAGCGCCTGGACTGGGGATGGACTTCAACAGTTAACAGTTTGAGTCCCAGGACTGCAAAAAAGGGTCAACCTATGATATCAGCACTCCCAGAGGCCAAGGCTGCCAGAGATTCAAGAATTGTTATTGTGACTAGAAGAACACCAAGGAAATAGCTACTGGAAGCGGAGAAAGGGATTTGTGCAATGCAATGACAGAAAGCTTAGCAAAACTTTCACTTACACCTCTGAGGAACACAAAAACATGCCTCATGGTCAGTCAGTTTGGCTGATGAGATTATGGGCAAAATGTCCACATATTTTGTCATGTGCATTAAAGGATAGATAGAGACACATGAACTATGCTTTTAAACACAATTTAAAGAAAAGATGAAGAAGCCAAGCCTTTCTGGTTTGAAAACTCATGGGTTCTATGTGCCCAGCCTCCACACGCAGCAAATCATCCTTGAAGTGGATAGCCTGAAAAGACCAAAAGACTCTTTTCAGAACCTGGCTCTATTTTAAGACTTCAGAGGATTTAAAGTCAGCTCCCACAGACCTTTCAGCTGGTCAAAAAAATGTCTAAGAACATGTAAGTTGTTCTTATAGCATCCTAACTCTCATTCCAAGCCGGGCAGAGCCTTGCCTCAAAAGTACTTGTGAATGTGACTTCTGTTACCTTTAAAATGATTCCTAAGAAATCTAGCATTCGCATGAGATTTGAACAGGTGTATCCTGAGTTTGAACTGAGACAGGAATGATTCAGAAATGGAAAGGAAACTCTGGGCCTCTAAACTTTTATAGGTAGGAAGCAAGACAAGGAAGTTATTCAGTGGCAGACATGAGCTCCTCCTCCTCCTCCTCCTCCTCCTCCTCCTCCTCCTCCTCTTCCTCTTCTTCTTCTTCTTCTTCTTTTAAAAAGTATTTTATTTTTTGATGTATGTATATGAGTGTGTATAAGTGCACCCATGTCAGGCAGTGTCTGCAGAGGTTAGAAGACAGTGTCGGATCCCCCAGAACTGGAGTTACAGATGGTTGTTAGCCATCATATGGGTGCTGGGAATGGAACCCAGATCTTCTGCAAGAGCGGTCAGTGCTCTTAACCCCTGAGTCATCTCTCCAGCCCCCATGAGCTGGTCTTACAGAGCAAGAGCCAAGGTACAAGAGAACAGAGCCAAGAACCACAGAGAACAACTGTTTAGGAACAGAAAGTAACTTCAACTTAGAACTGGAAGCACATGTCTAGCTGGGTTTCAGACTTACTGTGACAGTGACTGCTGTGTGGCTTCAGTCTCCTGCACACATAGCCCACCAGGAGCAGGATGGTCTGTCATGATTACCCTAGTACAACCCACTGAATGTCGGATTCATGAAAGGGGTGCTAATGGCCTGTCTTTTTAATTTCTAGGTGTTCATTACAGGAAACTCTTAGAGGATACTCATTTGAATCTTGGTCTGATTTAGATGACAAGATCCTGACCTTCCAACCTGATTCTTGATAGGCTTTGGAAGAGTGAGGGGGAAATGCGAATTGTTGTCCTCAGAGGGCGGATTGCGACAGTTCATATTTTCTAGATATAGCTACAAGAGCATAATCATCTCTGACGATTCTGCATTAGAGCACCTGCCACTCCCTCATTGAGAGGTGGGGATTCTTTCTTTCCCCCTCCTTTACTTGGAAAGGCTGGTTGACTGCTTTGACCAGCAGAACATCACAGAAAGGATACTGCCTTGGTTTGCTTTGGTTGCTATGATAAACACTATGACCAAAAAGCAACTTGGGGAGGAAAGAGGTTATTTGGCTTGCAGGTTCAGTCTACCCAGGTGACATCCACTTGTGGCACTTTAAAAAACTAAGCATCATAGATGCTGCACCTATTTGGGGTTTAGCCTCAAGTTTAGGGTGACCTGAAGCTTCCACTTCTATCTTCTGGAATGTTTGATACTGAGGCTTTCTCTGTACCCAGTTGCCATGGTTGGGGGAGACCAAGCCCTATGGAGAGGCCACAGTAAACAGCTGGCATCAATTGCCAACCACAGAGTGTGCCATCTCAGTTGTCCATCCCTGGCTAGCTGCTCAGATGATGACAAGGCCAGCCAGTGCTTACCACCACAGCATGGGAGACACGAAGTAGGAACCAACTGTACCAAGCCCTACAGCCCGTAAGCCTTCAGAAATCATACTGATTGTCATTGTCTGCACTAAGTTCTCAGTTGGTTCGTTATGTCCTTGATATCCATTTGTCGAATTTGTGACCAAATACATTTCAGAACTTTTTCAAAAACTTAATAAAATAAGGAACAAAGATATTTATGGTGTATGGTAAGTTGGAGGGTTATTCACATATAGCTGTAGGTTTCTAGTAATGAATGGGTCACTAGCAAATGGCTTCAAGTAGGAGTAGGCAAAATGATCATCTTTTGTTTTGCTTTGTTTGGGAGTTTTATTTTTTAATGGTCATATAGAACACATTTTAGGTGATGATGTCTTTGTTGCAGACGCACTGCTCCACCACCATAACACAAAGGCAGTTATAGCCAAGCAAGTGAGTGTAAAGCTATAAAAACAGGCAGGAGGTCAATTTGACTCATGGGCCATTGCTTGCTGACTCCCACCTTAAGCAATGAGGGAAGTTACTGTTTTGCTGACCAGAAGGTTAGTTCAATGGGCCAATAACATCGGTAGGAATATGAGTTTTTTTCCACCTTTCTGTTTTGTGGCTTTGCCTTCAGGCTGGGCTCCTCATGTTTGTGAGATGGCTGCTGCAGCTCCAAGCTTCATGTCTTATCCACCATAAACCAAGCAAGGAGAGAGGATCATGTTTGTTTTTGTGTGTGCAAGAAACCCTTCAATACAATTCTGCATGGTGGGGAAGAAGTACATCTGTTTCCATGTATGACCTGAAGCTTACCACAAATGTCTTAATCCCAGACTCACCAAATACAGAAACAAGTTGAGGGGTTCCTTAAACAAGGAGTTTAGGGATGGAGGAGATGGCCAATAGTGAATATTTGTCAAAGAAGTCAGAAGGAAATGAGTGAGGTGAGGCCAGATTAGCTGCTAGATTCTGGGGCAATTGCTCTATGTTCTTCTCTTCTTTCCAACTAAAACTTTATGACAAAAGCTTCCTGTCTACAGTTTTTATGATGCAAGCTGAGCATGCCCAGAGGCCTTCCTGTATGATATTTTAACGTTTTGAACACACATTCAATGACTTTGAACTAAACATGCCCCCAAATGTGCCTACCATCTTTCCTTCTGGAACTACAGTCTTAAACTGCACTCCTTAACTGAACCTTCCCCTAGAGCTCTTTCCTAGATGAATATGTGCAAACTGCCCAGCACAATTACCCGCAGTCCCTTTGTTAGAGAGCATTGCTTTGGAAATTGTTCCCATGCTCTTCTCATCTGTTGCAAGTAATAAATCTTTCCCTTCTGACATTTCTCGGCTGTGCTTGTTTTCACGTTATACTCAAAGAAGTATGAACCCACTGCGTTCAGTCACAGCAGATTTTTGAGGCAGATTGGTAGCAGAGGTGGGGTCAGCCTCCAGGTGGGAGAGGACAGAAGCCACTTTAAAAAGATTGTTCTTCCTAAAAAGAAAACTAGCCAACGCTTAGTGGAGAAAGGATCTGGCCACCTGGCGACCTCCCTTTTTAGCTAAGGGACAGTGGTCACATTGGGAGGGAACCTGGGGAGATGCTGGCTGAAACAAAGCACTGTTTCCTTCTGAGTGCACCAGGCACCCTGAGACCTAGAACGGGGGGCCGGGGACGGGACGGGAACCACACCTTGGCCTGGGCGTAGCTAAACATTGAAACTGTTTACAGCCAACTGGAGCTGGACACAGTTGGAGCTCCACCCCCTGGATACTGGAGGAGGGAGGACTTCTGTAGGATCAGCAAGAAGGACTTTTGTTTTCTCAGATGAACTCAGGCTGGGGGATTTTTGTGCAAATGACACCGGGCAGCTACCTCAGCATTTCGCAGCTTCAGGAAGGCGGTGGGAGGGGCTCTTCTGTCCCACTCCATGGTGGGTTTGGGGGCATGTGAAGTCAAGGCGGCTGGGCGTGGTTGAGCCTACGTGTACCCGAAGTATTGGCCCTTTGGTCACTGCCAGTGACATTATGAATACTGGTACTGCTTGAGGTCACCTTCTTGGCAGAGACTATGCCAGCCTTCCACAGTGAACACTGCCCACTCCCTTCTTCGTCTGCGCCCTCCCTACCAAGTTCTGCGGGAACACAGCGTCTCTGTTCACGGTTAAGCTGTGACTTCCTCATATTGGCAGGTGTGTGCCCTTGAGCTAAGGTTCCACAAGCTGATAATCAAGGGTGCAGCTTTTTTACTGAATGTGACCACACAGCAACAGTGTGGGGCAGGGAACCTTGCCCTAACCCTTACTCGTAACTCCTCCCACCTTCCTTCTCACAGACTGGAATTCACAGTTCCTTAATCTGTGGTCCCTCTAACGAACTGCTTCTCCATTAGCATTCACCACCATGCACACACTGAATTTGGCTACTTTGACTAGTCTGTCTCTCTACTCCGAGACGATGTAAACACTCTTGGAACCAGTTCTTAATCTGGCACCTATGAAGTCTATAACACGTTTGGTGAACAGCTAGATATTGGTGGTATTTCTATTACAGTCATGTGCACAGGAACACACCATCTGTTGATTCCAGAATCAGCAAGCACCTCTATCCTTTAACCTAGCTTATGCCCTAACCTGTGCCCTCCTGGCAGGAGCCGAATAGTAGGTACTTTACTGTTGCTGTATTAAAATATCAGGACCAAGGAAAGTTATAGATGAGTTTATTTGTCCTATGGTTACAGAGGGATGAGTCCATCACAGTGGGGGTGGGGGGCATGGCAGGAGCCCCTGGAGAAGAAAGCTGAGGGCTCACAGCTTCAAGCAGGCACAGGAAGAAGAGAGAGATGACAAACTGGAAATGGGGGAAGGCTATGAGTTCTCAAAGCCCACTCAGTGATGTGCTTCCTTCAGCAAGGCCAAACCTAAAGGCTCCATGACCCTCCCTAAAAAGTTCGACCAATTAGGGACCTTCTACCAAGTGTTTAAATACTTAAGTCTGGAGGGCACGTATTCAAACCACCACAGCCTTGAAGTTTCACAAATCTGTTCCAGAATAGCTTGGAGCCTTTGCAAGGGACTGCCGGTCCATCCGTCTTGGTGCCTCTGGACCTTTCTCAGACCGCCAATGCTCATCTGGTTTGGGTTGTACAGATGGATGTTTGCCATCCCAGAGATGTAGCTACCACCCAGAAGTTTAGAGTAAGCTCCAACACAGCTCACAACCAGTGACTTTTTCTCATCAAAATGTGCCGTCCTGCCCTTGACCAACACACAGCAAAACAGGCAGGACTGGGAGTCTCAACTCACAGGCCACAGAAATGCTGGAGTAGCCATGTCAAGCTGGGTAGAGAAGGCAGGTGTAGGAGATATTCTGGAAGGGAAAAATATGTCTACCTTTGAATAATGGTTACTTTCTGAGCTTGTGCCACATGCTAGGCCCTGGGACCAGCCTGGAACGCTCATTTAACACAACACTTAAGCACAAGCACTTAATTTATGTCATAGCCCCCTGCACAAAAGGGAGGTTAGGTAATGTAAGGTTCTGGGTTTGAGAGACGCAACCCAGAACCTTACAGGTAACATGTCACAAAGTCACCAATCCATTCTCTCTGGATACTTGTCTGAGAACACGCCCTGACTGAGGTGACGCTTCTCTCAACAGGAGGTAAAGCATACCCCACATTGGGCAGACATATCGCACAGCATAGGAGCCTGCCTGATGAATCGTAGGCTCAGGTGGGCTAAGGCCTTGGGCTCTGAGGCCAATTCTGCATAACGTAGCTATGTGTGGCATCATGCCATGCTACTCTCCTGGTCATCTGGAAGACAACATCTTTGTCAAATTGGGAAGTTCACAAAAAACAGCATGGTCCAGCAGGCTTCGGGGAACTGAGCCCCACTGTGTACTTTACATAGGAAGTATCACCTGAACAGCTCAGGTGTGGAAGGCTTCGTCCCAACTGTGAATCCAATCACAAAAAGGCGATTACTTCTCAAGGGCACTGCTTCATCAGTGGATCAACCCACTCATGAATTCCTAGGTGAATGGGCTATCTGAAGGTGGAGACTCGATTAAGGAAGTAGATCCCTGGGGTGTGGCTTGGCAGGGAACATCCTCCCCTGACTCCTTCCGGCCACTGCCTGTCTGCTTCCAGACTCCTGAGGTGAACAGCCTTCATCACACACTCCTGCTGCCATGATGTTCTGTCTCACCATGGTCTAAAAGCAGTGGAGCCAGCCAACCACGGGTTAAACCCGCAGAAATAAAAGCTTCCTTTTTTAAAAGTTATTTATGTCAAGTACTTTTGTCACCACAATGAATAACTGAGTAACACTTTTACCTTGACCCAGCCATGAAAAAAAAGGGCCCTACAACCAGTTCAGAGCCCTTGGCAGGCCACCACCCTCCTGTTCTACTGCAGATGCCTCTGGGACAGAGCATGGAACATCACATTTGGAGATATATATGACCCTTGTGGTACAGTCCACCTTTCTCCAAGCTCACAGTTTTGCTCATGTTCTCAGCAAAGCCTTGCAATGGTCCATCACCTCTGTGGCTCAGGACAGGGTGAGTAACCCCTGGTTCCTGTGGTTCAGGCATCACCTCATATCATCCAGTACAACCGGACCAGTCAAGTGTCATTCCTCCATAGTCTCTCCATCTCTTTTTCAGTAAAGAGAACAGCAGCTCACAGGTCCCTCCAAGGTGCACGGTTTTATGCCTGTGTCTAAGTGACCTTGGGAAATTTCTCCAGCTTACCCAGTGATCTCTACTTCCTCCTTTGCAAACGGGAGGACAACAGTTACATGACACAGCACATGAGATGCACTTAGTCCAAAACCTGGCATATTACAAATGCTTCTAAGTCACTACCATCCTCTCCCTCAAAGCTCACTCAGTGAGAGGGTCACTTCTTATAGCAGTGTGTGCCAGGAAGCTTCCATGAGGCCAAAAACCTAGCCAGTACATTTACAGACTAGTGGTGCTTGGTTTCCTACATCAGCCTAGGAGCCTGACCTGGCACATTTGTTTGTATTCCTTTATCCTCCAGCCCCTGGCATTTAGGTCTCTGGGTCTTATTAGTAAATACATATTTTCCTCATTCCACCTCCAGAAACCACCTTTTAAAAAAGTATTTTTCTGGGTCTCTGTGTACTGGCCACTGCGGATCTTGTAGATTTGATAGTTAAGAGAAATGAAACTACATCTGGCCAGGACTCTAACCTTCAGGGAACATTTTCTGTCAGTGGAAAATTTCAGCAAAGCCCTTCTGCAGAGCAGGGTGCCCACACCACCGCCCTCTACTGCGTTCACATCTGCCTCCAGCTCTCCATGCCCAAGCACAACCTTCTCCATTAGCTGAAATAAACACACTTATCACCTCTGTGCTTTAGGTCCCGCTCTGTGCATTACAATGATTATCTTTCTGTGCCAGTATATTTGTTATAGTCATGATTTGAGCAAATGGTACCCCACTCTACTGCAAACCCCAGAAGGATAAAACTTTATTCTTTTTATGTTCCCAGAATTTAAGACTCTAGAACTATTTGTGACAGAGTTTCTGTGAGGAAGCAAGCACAGGATATTTACTCAGATGACCCAAGTATTGGCTCTGCTGTGCACTACCCCTCTGTTACATTATGCAAGGCTGTTTTCCCAACTATAAAATGAGACAAGTAAGCTTTGCCTCTCAAAGCTATTGCACAGAAAATGTGAGTTCAATGAAATATACAAACTCTGTAATAAAATCTTTCCAAATCGTAGAGCCTGGTGCAGTATAGTAATAGCCCAAACTGGAAACTTCCCAGATGTCTTTCAATAGGGAGGTAGTTAAATAAACTACTACATCTATACAACAGGCAGTATCCAGGATGGAAAGCCAATGAACTACGGATATATACTATAACATAGATGAAAATCAAATTATGCTGAATAAAAAAGCCAGTTTTAAAAGATAATATCAATTCAACACTGAAATAACAAGGTTGTAGGAAAGAAAGTAGATGCACTGTTTCTGGGGGTTGTGGGGAGTATGAGGCTTTAAAGGACAGTGAGAGGGAATCTTGGTGATGGAAATGTTACCTGCACTGCACAGATGGCAATATCTGAGCTGTAAAACTCTACCATGGTGTTGTAAGAGAATATCACCCGGGAAGCCTTATAATTCGGTATTATTATTAATAACTTGAAAAAATGTGCCAGTCTCAAAATTGAAACTTTAAATATTGATTCCCCATTGTACCAGCTAATTTATCTGCTTTAACTCATTTGACATTATATACTGTTGTTGTCTTGTATTAGATATGACAAATCTGGACACTGGAAATGTTCAAGTCACAAGAATAGTAAGTAATAGAACTGTGTGGCACATAGTCCCCTCCTGTGGATCAATCAGGATTTGACCACAGACACCACTAAGTAAATTTTATTAAGTACCAAGGATACCAGAAAGAATAAGGCTAACTAAATGAAAATGTTCTGGAATTAGATAATGGTGATGGCTGAAAAAAAAGATCTGTGACTGTTCAGTCAATCCTTCATATCCACAGATTGAATCAATCACTGATCAAAGACGTTTTTTGAAGTGCGTTTGTACTAAGCACTCACAGATGTGTTCCTTGTTATTATTCCCTGAACAATACAGCATAACAAGAGCTTGCGCTTCCATTTTATTAGGTAGTATAAGTAATGTGAAGATGATTTAAGGTCTAGATGAGACATACATCAGCTCTATGCAAAAAGCTGCTGTTTTATATAAGGAATTCGACATTCCTGAACTTTTGTGTCCACAGAAGTTCTTCAACCATCCCCTTGAAGATAACAAGGGACAACTGTGTTATAAAAACACTTTATAAAGGTGACTATCATTTCAATTTTTAAAATCTCCCCCTCCTCCAAAAGTTATTGTCATGGTCTGGAAATAAGAACATCTTCAAAGAAGAAGGAGCAGTTTGCGAAATAAAAGTGGGAGCACGGCAAAGACGGTGAAGACGTCTGAGCTCCAGTCAGCTGACAAGGAGGTCCCGGAGAGAGTCACAATGGAGCACACAGACGGGATGGGCGCGGGGTGTTTGGATGAGATGCCATGAAGGCATGGGCACCAGGAGGAGATGTACTTGTTTGGGCCTCAAGATGGAGAAGATCATTCATTAGTGGAAGATGGCTGAAGGGATTTACCCAAAATTGCTGCGTCCTTCAAAGGTAATCTCTGGGTTGCAAAGAAATAGGAACAAAGGGATCCTTGAATGGGGGTATGACTCAGTGGTAGAGCATTTACCCAAAGGGATATACTTCCAGGAAAACAGATCTCAGCCTACGAATGTTGCCATCCCCAGCACACTGAATTCCCAATTTTGTCTTTGAAAAGGTGAAAAAGCCATGTAGAATATGACTCAGAGGAATAATTTAAGGAAAAAATTCTGGGACTAGAGAGATGGCTCAGCAATTAAGAGCGCTGGCTGCTCTTGCAGAAGATCTGGGTTCGGATACCAGCACCCACATGGCAACTAATAACCATCTGTAACTCCAATTCCAGGATATCTGACACCCTCTTCTGGCCTCCAAAGGCATTGTACAACATGGATGCACTAACATACATGCATTTATAACACTCATACACAATAAATAAGTAAATAAATATGTAAAATTTTAAAAAGAAAATATTCTTCCTGGTGATATACACTGCCTGCTTTCTCTGTCTGCCTGTGTCATTTTAAAGCTCTGCTGCCCTGGGATCACGGAAAAAATGACTTTGGTGTAAAAATTAAATTTCAAAAAAATGTAAAGTGATGTATTGTAAAACCCAGGTTTTCTCGGATTTTCAAGTTAAGTGTAATGAATATTATTTTACTTAGAAATCTATTTAAACCCACATAATTATGTATACAGAAGCTTTAAAACTTAGCTAATTAACTTCCCTTGAGCATTTCAAAGTACATTTATAATTAAAATAGGTTTAATTTTCTTCCTAAGCATTTTGGTTGTCCAATAAGCACAAATTTCCCAAATGCTTAAATAATGCTTGCAAGATGAATAAGCCAACCCCTCCACATATGGTGGGAATTAAATTCTCCTAACCAGCGGCCACTGGCTGCACCTGATGATCTCAGAGACCAGCAAGCTGTCATTACAAACATTTATGAGAGTGGGCACAAGGACCTAGCAGTGTCCCACAAAAAGCAGGTCAGACTTGATGGACCAAAGAAGTGCTGCAAGTTGCAGGAAAATTCCAAGCAGCCTGTACATTTGCTATATTGGACCCTGTCTCAAGCAGTTCCCTCCAACAGGAAGATGAGCACAATGGACAACTTGTGTCTGTCTACCTCTGACTTGGACTTCCTTCCTTCCTTCCTTCCTTCCTTCCTTCCTTCCTTCCTTCCTTCCTTCCTTCCTTCCTTCCTTCCTTCCTCCTCTGTGCATCCAGATTTTATCCGGAATCTAAGATAAAGCCAAGATCTCTGTGCTTCATCACTTTTATGGTTTGGATCTTAAATGTGCCCCACCCCCCAGGTTCATGTGGTAAAGGCTCGGTAGTCTGCCAGTGACACTACTGGGAGATGGTGGAACCTTTAGGAAGTGGGCTTAGTGAGAGGAACTTAGGTCACTGGGGGCAGGCTCTTGAAGGAGATGTTGGGATCTTTACCACTTCCTCCCCCTCCCCCTCTTTGCTTCCTGGCCACAATGAGGTGAGTAGCCTTGCTGCCCTGTGTATTCTGACCATGATGTTCTTTGACACGGGTCCAAAACCGTGGTGCCAATGACCACAGACTCAAGCCTCTGAAACTGTGAGCCACAATAACCCTCTGAGTTGATTCACATGAAATATTTGTCTTAATAATGACAGACTGGTATAGCTAAGTCCCCAGCAAAGGCTGCTGACCTTGAACTGTATCTACATCTTATACTACCTTTGTTGACAGGCTTCCATCCTCTCTGTCACCTCCTGGCAATGACATAGAACATCTTAAGAGTGTCTGCAACAAAAGAAAAGGCATATCAAGCAAGACTGTGTTAAGACCAAAGGGCATTCTACACAGCCACAGAGCATGTGAAGCCCAGAGTGTCCTTGTCCTCTGATAGAACAGCTGTGAGAAAGCACCCAGGATAGACAGATGGCTCAGGCAAAGCTGTCCCAGCTCCAAAGCCAGCACAGAAGCTTTGCCCGCTGCTGCCAGCTTGCAGCTTGCACAGCAACTCATTGGTTACATGTCATGTGATTGTTACTTAGGGAGATGGTGAAAACCCAAAGTGCTATATGCTGGGTGAAATATTAAACCAGAAGTCTGAATGGCTGGAATTCTGTCACAGTACAGCTAATGACGCTCAGCCCCTTCCATTCTCAAACACTGCTAGCAGCACACAGATATTCAGTGAGGCATGTGCAAAGCTGACCCAGTGAGCGTACTGCCTCTGCCTTCTTCCTGCAGAGAAGGAACCCGCCTACGGTGTCAAGAAACACAGGACTCACAGTCCTATGGCTGGACACTTTGGTGACAGCAAGGCATTAAGGCATGACTGTTTAGAAAACTCATGCTCAGGGCTCTGAGATCACCGGAATCTTTGTGTGGAACAGAGATGGGCAGAGCACATCCCTGCTCAGTGAGCAGCAGAGGACAGACAGTAGGAGCAATTGCTGAATTCTTCAAAGGTAAACTCTGGGGTGGAGGAAGGTTGGAACAAAGAGATCCCCAGATGGGATACGACTCAGTGGTAGAACATTTTCCTAGCATATACAAAACCACGGGTTTCATTCTGAGATAGAAACAGAGAGACAGAGACAGAGACAGAGATCTCGGCACAAGGGCATGGGTGAGGCTGCTTCTGTATGGACAGGTGAAGGAAGAGGGCAGAAGCCTCCCGGGGGTGTAGGCAATCCCCTTGCGAGAGTCCTATCAATTCCTTCCCACTGCACTGTCATCCCCACTTTGGTCTAGTCCAGACAGCGGCCTCGAAACCATCTTTCTTCATTTGTCTTCTCCACTGGGGTCAAAGTCTATACTTGTGACTGCTCTCTGGTGTCTCTTGCTACAGAATGAAGACCCTCTCTAGCAGAGGCCTGTGTATCTGACATGTATGTACTCTCATGAGGGAGGGAGACCTGAGAAAGCCAAACACTTGGGTCCCAAGACCATATGACATTGATAGCTAACTCCTGCCTGGGTTTTGGTCTTGACTTCCTTTCCTTCTTTTTCTCTCTCTCCCTGCCCCCTCTTTCTCTCCCTTCCTTTTTAAAAAATGTTTGTACCTGTTTAGGAACCTTTTTTACGTGTGAGGTCAGAGAATTTGCAGGACTTAGTTCTCCCCTTCTACCATGTGGGCTCTGAATGCAGCTCAAGTCTCCAGCCTTGGCAGCAAGCACCTTCACCTGCTGGGCCTTCTCAGCCCCTGCCAGGTATTAGCACTGACCAGTGAGCAGCTGATTTTTTTAAAGCCACCTTGCTGCCTCAGGCCCAGATACTGGGGTAAGAGAAGTTGAGGCACATAGTTATGATTTACAAACACTGCCCTTGAGAAGCCGAGGTGCCTTGCTAACAGAACATGAGAACGATCACTTCTGACTGCTGGAGACTCAGCATTTGTCTGCAGTCTCAGCCCTTTTGGACTAGTGACTAGTGCAGAGGCTCTTTGAGGTGGCCTATGGTGGTAGGGCAGTTCTGGATGCTGCATCCCTCTTTTTCCCGGGCCCTTGGACCAGTGGCTCCTCCAGTGGCGTAGATCAGCACTGGACTGATTTTATCCTTTCTGTTTTGGGTTTGACCAGAGGCTGCCCATAGGTCACATGCAGAGGACTCAACCTAGCCCCAGAGATGATGACTCCTCCCTCTGCTCTGGTACCTTAAACTCTTGCTGGGTTGGTTATACCTGGGAGCCAAATGAACAATCTGTGTGTTCCTCCTTGTGAACTTGAAGAGCAGCCATCTGGGGAGCCAAGAGTCTTAAAAGGTAAAGGGAGGTCATGCCACTGAGTGACTCACATTTGTTGGTAGGGATTTCCTGTGTGGAACTCAGCTGGGCACTTGTTTAAAGCACAGATTCCTACTACCTGCTGGGTAGAAATCCCTGAGGGTAGATGGGAGTTCTTTTGCATGCAAGGTTTTGAGACTTGTTTCTCTGTGGGAATCCAGGGGAGGTCTTAGTAAGCGTGATAACTCTGAAAGGGATGGGCAGCTCTCCTGTGAACAAGAAAGCATCCAGAATAAGACACTTGCCCTGTATGTACTCTGCTGAGCACTTTATGGGATTGGTTTCTCTCTGTGGTGTGATGGAGTAGCTTTTCCTCCTTGGAACATCACACCCATTTCTTGGAACCCCTTTCCTAGACCTTAAAGATGAAACAAAAGACGATGGTCCTGTCTTAACTGTGCTTGAAAATATGGCAGCATCTGCACAAACAGCCCCTGAATAGGCAGCTGCTAAAAACCACTTTCATGAGCTTGATGGCTGGGCTCAGTCCCACCTTTAAGAGTCTTGCAAATGACTCACTCTCCCCAGAAGGCTTGTGTGGCCTGCTCTTGAAGAACACACTACCAGGAAAGACATTTGCCGGTGGGTCTAGTCCTTATCTTTTGGCTGCATAAAAGACTGGAGCCTCTGGCTGGCATTTAGATCTATTCTGTCCTCTTAGAAATCAATACTCTTTCTTTCTTCGTTCCTGATGAATGAATCTGGGGTGGCACCAGAATCAGAAAAGTTCCTGCGAATTTCTCCTAGAATTCAAGTCTTCAAATCCCATGGCTGGCGGGGGGGCCTACTCTGAGACTCTTCAGTGCAGAACAGGATGAATTTGAGCATCTGGTCTAGAAATCGACTAAATCTGTCGATAGCATAATTGGTGCAGAAAGAGCTGGAAGACACATTGAGAATGGTGGGTGTAAACAGAAGGAAAGGTGGCAGCAGGGGAGGCAGATGGCTGAGCCCAGACACAAACACACACAAACAAAGGCTGCTGGGGACACGGAAGGGCACATTTGCTGGTGGGGACCAGAACCTGACTTACTGTCTTGGAGACTCCCAATCCCCAGGCCTTCTCTGAAGACTGTCCCAAACCAAGTTCCACAAGGGGCAATCCCGGTGATAGGTTGTTCAAAATTAGCCTCATTAGTGAATTCAGCAAATAACTCATAGGCAGATAATTCAGTTCCTTAAAGAATCTTAGGCTCAAGGTTGACACAGGGGTCTGATCAGAGCACAGAATTAGGACAAGATGATCTTTTTGGTTACTCTACAGAATTTTCCCTTTCATGTAGCTGCATTCCAAGGCATCCTAGATTTAGTTGCAGTATGACACAGTATGGTAAAGCACACTGTGAGTGTGGGTTCACAGTGCCCAGTTTGCTGATAAGAGATCTCACTATTTAATTGAATCTTTTTGCAGCAAGGAAGAATGGGTGGTTAAAAGTATCTGTGCTGAACTGTATCTTAGCTTACTTTTAACATCAGAAAGACAGGGTGTTATCAAACAGACTTAACTTCTATGTCAGCCCAATACATATTTATTATTGAAAAATAATAACATTTGCAATTGTTTACAAACACTGACAACCTCAAAAACCAAACAAAACAAAAACAACAAAAAAAGAAAGCATTAGAGACCATCACACTGAGAGATGGCAGTGAATCAGGTGCATTTACCAGCACAATAAATAATTACATTGTCCTTTTCAGAGTCCAATTAAACCTCTCCAAGTCTCCTCCTGATGGCCCGTTGCTCCTGACATCCCTTCCCCATTTATCATTATGGTTTTGTTTTCTGCATCTGCTTCCTTTCCCAGTTTGCCCCCCATGCAGTCAGATTTCATGCTTTCCAGAATGAAAAATAAAACTGCCAGTTCTCATTTCTTTGGGGGAAATTAGTCTTATTTCTCCCATAAATCATAAGCATGTAAACATAAGCTGTAAACAGAGCATTAGCAAACCCGGAAGAAAATTGACTGCAGTTCCCCAAGAGACCTGAGGGTACAGAGGGTGGTTTGGTAGCTCTGACTTAAGGAAGGTTCAGCTGGCAGTTAGGGAGTGGGGGAAAGGTGCGGATGGCTTAGCTAGTCCTGTTGAAGGTGGCATGGCCACGCCTGGCTGGTCCTGTGAATTGCTGTGGCTTAACAATTAAGAACGCCCCCATCTTTCCAAAACTGTTGCAATTAGGGTGATAAATTATACGGTTACTCAAATTAAAGTTCAAATAAAATGAAAACCCATGCTTTGTGAAAGAAGCCAGACACAAAAGGCCACCTAGTGTCTGACTCTATTTATACAAAATGCCCAGAACAGACAAATCCATAAAGAGGAAAATCAGTGATTGCCAGGGCCTGGGGATGTGGGAGTACCTGCTAAGGGTGGGATTTTTTCTTTTGGGGAATGGGATTTCTTTAGGGGTGAATAAAATGGCCTACATTAATTAGGGTATGACTGTGCCAAAACTGCATTGAACACTTTAAGGTAGTAAGTTGTAGCTCAGTGCGACTGTTATTTAAAACAAATGTTTAAAAATAGCCACAAAAATTCCCAAAAGGGAAAATCAAAAGTTTATTCTCCATCTTTCTGCCCCTGAGCCTTGCATCAAATGCCTGGTCCGCCAGCAGAGGTCAATGGCTTTGTTGAGGGGGTGCGGTGACATAAGTTGGCCTCTGGAGGGCCCCAACTCCTGGGTTTTTACAAGCTTAGCTGGAGCGAGAAAAAGGAATGTTTCTCCATGGTCATTGCTGGGAAGCAAGGTGTGTGGATTAGCTTTGAGCTGGTGGAGGAGAGTGGGTAGGGAGCGGGGCAAAAGTACCGGAACAGCCAAGATCCCACCATGGGGATCTGGCTGGAAGGATGTGGGCAGACGACTCTGGCTGTTGCTTGCTTTCACTCATCCTGCCTACTGCCAGTTGGTTCTTACTTAGGGAAGGGAAGGGAGGAGTCACAGGGCTGGGGAAGAGGGGCATGGAGAACCAGGGCTTTCCATCTCCGCAGAGGAGCTAAGCTCATCATGAACCACTGCATCAGAGTCTGACCCATCTCAGTCCTAAACACTGGAAAGAAAAGAGACCCCTGAGGGACTCTTGACACTTGGACCTCTCAGTCCCAGCTTCAGAAATGATTGTAGAGCCTAGAATGCATTCCAGTCCAGTCCAGATTTAACTCTAGAATCATCCTCTAAAGGAAAGAATTGAACCTAAAAACTGTATGAAAGTACCTTAGGCTGGAGAGATGGCTCAGTGGTTAAGAACATATACTGCTCTTACAGAAGCTGGGAGTTTGGTTCCCAGCACCCACAGCACGCAGCTCACAACCACCTCTAACTCCAGCTCTGGGGACCTGATGCCTCTGACTTCTGTAGGCACCTGTACTCATGTGCACATAACTCCTCCCTCCACACACATACATATACATAATTCAAAGTAAAATAAACCTTAAAAAAAAACAACTTAGCAGTGAATGTGTTTTAAAAATAAAAAATTTACCCTTGTGAATTTTTATACCTTCAGCTCCCAGGCAAAGCCTGGCACTCGGGTGGGTGAATGTATGGGAAGACAACACTCTGTGATTTCTAGTCTGGGTGGCCAGTAGAGGGTGCTGTACACCTGAAGGAGAAAGGTGAGGTCCCTGTTTGAAGACAGGAGACAGCGCAAAGCAGAGAGAGATGGAGTGTTTGAACACACTACTGCAAGCACCAGGTTCCAACATCCACACAAGGAGCACTAAGGAGGCAGACCTTTTCCCTCAGCATCAAGAAAGGAAAACCAACGACTTCCGAGGCTGAGTTTATATCCTATGACCTGCACAGTATCAGAGAAGGCATGCAAGAAAATGAATGACCCCAGGAAACCCGGAGGGTCTTTAAGCTTCATCTCCAGCCTTTGCCTTCTCTTAGAATCCAGAGTTATACACAGATCCCTATAAACTCTCTGGTGGAGAGTCTGCACCAGGGCGGGTTGTCTTCATTGCACAGAGCTGAGCACTCTTCTCTCAAGGATTAGCATTGTAAGGAAGAAATTTTCTGTTAAGTCCTACCTCTTCCCACTTCTAAAACCAAGTACACAAACACTCAAGGAATGGAGAGAGGGAAGGAGGTGGGGAGAGACGGGGGGGAAGTGCCAGCCTGAATCAAAGCTCTCCTGCAGAAAGCCCACCCTTTGGCCCCACTGCCTGCAGGTAAGTTCTCACATTGATATTCTGAGGACTCGCAGATGGGGTTGTTGGGCTCAGAAGAAATGGATAAGTGAATAAAGAAATGAATGAATAAAATGGCATGGGCTGCTTCTCTGCTGTCCTCCTCCTCCTCCTCCTCCTCGTCCTCCTCCTCCTCCTCCTCCTCTTCCTCCTTCTCCTCCTCCTCTTCTTCATCTTCCTCCTTCTCCTTCTCTTCCTCCTCCTCCTCGTCCTCTTCCTCCTCTTCCTCCTCTTCCTTCTCCTCCTCCTCCACCTCTTCCTCCTCTTTTTTCTTCTTCTTCCTTTTGTAACAACTGTATGAGTCCTTGGTTTTATGTGTCTCTTTTTTGTGGTCAGAAAACCTTCACAGACAGTCAGGAATCGATGAGGCTGCAGGACAGACGATGGAAAGCTCTTTGTTCTTCCAAGGGATCCCTCACAGCTCTTTACTGGGGCCAGTAGAAGCACAAACACACCCGAGGGCACTCCCTCTGTGCGCCTGTGTCTTGTGGCCTGGAAAGCTGCTCAAGGACAAATCAGAAAAACTAGTGATGTTGTGGAATATGTGTTCCTGGAAGCAGCATATTTGGAGGAGAGGTGGCAGGAAATCCATGATCAGGAGGGTCAGAAGTTTCCTTTTTCCTGTGGCTGTTGAGTCCCCTCTGAGCTCAAGCTGTGGAAAGTGTTGTATACTCCTTATTGTGTGTGTTAAGTTCCCCTACAACAGAGCACATTAGGACTTCAAAACTAAGGAGGGAAGGAAAAAGTCCTTCAAAGAATTGCATATTTACAGTTGGAGATAGCCCCAAACTAGCAAAATCTACCCATAAAGATGAGGGTTAGTCATTTGTGAAGAACTGTTGGTAAACATGTGACAAGGAGATCAGAATCACTCCAACACAGTGGCCTGTGGGGTCAGTGTAGCATGTGGAGTCCTGGTCCTGCCTTGTTTAGAGAAAGGTGCTCTGTGGAACGAAGATGCAGAGAGAAGAGAAGAATCAGAGAAGCCAAAACTGACAAGGCGTGTAAGTGCAGGCCAAGCCTCGGCCTCGGCCTCAGCCTCAGCCTCAGCAGCAGACAGAGTCATCCTCAGGGTCAGCAGGGGTGCCCAGCATGAGACAGGCAAGCTTCTGAACAGCCTCTTCTCACCCATTTAGTGTACCCTACCTTGTGCTCCAGTGCCTTTCTTTTGTTAATTTAAAAAATATTTTTTGTGTATGAATGTATTCCCTACAGGTGCGTAAGGGCACCCATGTCTCGGGATGCCGGAGGAGGTCAGAAGAGGGTGTCGGATCCCCGGAACTGGAGTTATGGATGGTTGTTAGCTGTCATGTGAGTGTTGGGTATTGAACCCGAGTCCTCTGCAAGAGCAGCCAGTGCTCTTAACCACTGAGCTGTCTCCAGCCCCTTCAGTGCCTTTCTTATTATAAGTTTGTGATGTGTGATTCTGGGATGGGGAAAATGAAGTCAGCAAAATAGAGAGCAGTAGTCCCCTCTATTATTCCTGTAAATGACAACACGTTTGATAGCTTAAAGCAATAGAGATTAATTTTTTCACAGTTCTGGAGGCCACAAGTCAGAAATCAACATATCAGTGGGGTCACACACCTGCCTTAGAAGGTTCTAGAAAGGATAAGCCTGTTTGCCTCTTCTAGCTTCTGGTGGCTCTAGGTATCCTAGGCTTGTGGCTGCACCATTCGTTGTTCCGCTCCTAGCTGCATGCTGTCCACCCTGCATGCCTGTCTTTTTAATCTCTTCCTTTCTCTTTGAAGGATACTCACCATTGGATTTAGGGCCCATCTTAAGTCGAAGATGATTTTATCTTGAAATTTCTAGTTAAATTTGCAAAGATATTTTTCTTAAATAAGTCCATATTTAGGGTTTGGTCTTTTTAGGGAGCATGATTCAGTCCAGAGTTCTAGGACTGTCATGCTAGGACAACCTTTGGGAATAGGGTGAGGTTTACAGGGACAGGTGAGCCATGGACCATCTGGAAGCAAACTGCCTTCACCAAGGGTGTCTCTAGCTGCCACATCTTGCTCTTCTTTGGACTGACTTTGCTGACCACTTCATTCCGTTGCCAACTCTATGTTTGCCCAGCTGGCCCAGGCTCCTTCCCTCCAGCCGAGCACTGAACCTGAAGCCGGTGCATCACCCGGCAAACAGGGATGACTTTAAGAACGAGTGTGGGGAATCTCCTTTCTGCAGCTGATATCTCACATCTACCTAGAAAGAACATTCTGGAGTAGTTTTGGATACATATACGTGTGAGTCAAAAGCAGGTCAGGGTAAACTCATTTCACCAAAAGTACGATTTCCTCACCTTTTCCCCCAAGGGGAACATGAGAAAAGTTCAGCCTGGCATGCTAGTCCTGCATCTACCTTCTGCCTTGGCTTATACTCTGACCCAGCAGGCCGTGGCTCCTTCCTGCAGAGGCCTCAGCCTGGCGCTGGCAGGCTGGGAGACCCTCAGAAAGCCACAGCCAGCCTGGAGTGCCTGGGAATGGAGACAAAGAAGCGGCTATCTCCCACACTACCGCAGAAATGACTGATGGCAGGTGAATTTCTTAGCTTCTCTGACTACTCTGAAAAACTATTCTGGCATTCATCAGGCCCTGGGTTTGATTTCCAGCACTACAAACAAACAAACAAATAGAAAAAGGTGTTTGCAAGGATTGAACAACGGTCCAGGAAAGCTGCTGCATGTTTTGCGCTGGCTCATTGCGTGCTCAGTAGTTCATGTCAAGGTTATTCTTACTGGAGGCTAAAGAGATGGCTCAGTGGATAAGAGCACTGTCTGTTCTTGCAGAGGATCTGGGTTCGATTCCCAGCACTCACATGGCAGCTAACAACCATCTGTAACTCTAGTTCCAGGGGATCTGACACCCACTTCTGACTTCTGCGGGTATTATGCAACATGGGTGGATTTGCATACATGCAGGCAATTCACTTATACGCATAAAACAGCAGTAATAAATAAAATATTTTTTAAAGGTTACACTTACAATGAAGATATTGGCTTCTCACACTCCATTTTTCAGATTCCTTGAGGTCAGCACTAATGGATTACAAGCGGATCCACGAACTATTCACCTCTATGAAATAAATTCTTCCACTTTTTAGTCTGTGTTGTCCTTGTAAAGGCTTTTCAGTGCCCTGGAGATGGTCTCTCGATGATCTAATTTATGTAATACAAGGTTAGGTTTCTAGATTTTAGGAGCTAGGCAGAAGGAATTTATGACAAAATACCCTGCCTTAGTCTCTAGACACCTGTTCTGGGTGGTCAACGGATTTCCAGGTATAACTTCCTCAATCTGGAGCTCTTCCATTGTGTTCTCTGAACAGGAACTAATTTTCTTACAACAAAATTTCCTGGGAGGATCTAAAACACTTGACAGAAGACTAACTTTAGGACTGTGTAAAAGACCAAACGGCTTTCACAAGCAGCTACCCGACAACCTCAGCGTGATAGGCCGAGTACACACAGCCTCTATTCTTAGCCTCACTCCAGAAAAGGAAAGCCAGCAATGAAACCCGTCCCTTGCGCCACCCACACTGTCCTGTGATTTGAACTCAGCCCCTCTGCCATCATTTATCACCCCACCCCACACTGATTTTCCTTCACAGGTCAAGTCATCTTCCCCAGGCCCGGAGCATGCCATGCTGCCTAGCTGATACTTTTGCTTTATATCTTTGCAGAGCTTTCTCCACTTCGTCATTCAAGACTCATTTCAGACGTCACCTCCTCGGAAATTTGTACGGTCTAAGCCCTCCCTTCCCGTCGCTTGTCAACAAGCCTGTCCAACTTCCTTCAAGCCTGCAGTGTCTCATTTATATGTGCATGAGTTTGCCATCTGTCTTCTCCATGGATACCAAGGTTGTACAGTGTTAATGGTGTACGAGCCTGAGTTCCCTGAGTGCAAAAGACAGACGACGGAGGAAGGAAAGATCAGGGTAGTGTTTGGGTCGCTGAGAAGGATGAAAAGAGCATTCAGGCAAGGGAGCCAGAAGGCCAGGATGATGAAATTGTAGGTACTGAGAGCTCATTACCAGTCCTTAGTGAATGAAACTTACTAACTGGCTCTAGCAAGCTCCAGGGCCGACTGCCAAGGGGCAATGGGAACGAAGGTGAAGAATGTAGCCAGCCAGGAGGGCTCTGGTGGAGCTCTGAAAGCCCGGGAGAGGCCAGAGCACAGCACAGAGGAGGAAGGGCTGGAGAGCCTGGGGTCCTTGCTGCATGTCTTAGCACAGGCCCAGGAGCAGGAAGTGATTCACTGGAGACACCCAGAGGCGGTGGGCAGGACAGCCTACAGCTGAGCTGCAAGCCCTGACTTCCAGATGGAGAGGCAGCATCTAATAACTGCTCACAGACAGGATGGTGAGTCAGTCAGAAGGCATGCCAGGATGCTTTTACTACACCGCTCCAAGGCTCAGCTCATCCAGTGCACTTCCCCATCAGCCAGGAGTCTAGGGCCTGCGGTTCCTGGCTCTGTTTTCAGCTGATGATCTGCTCACTCCCTCACTTGTCTCTTAAGGAAGCTGTAAGGATTATGTGTTTAATCTTTTCAGAGCTCTTTGGAGATCTATACAGAACTTTGAACATTTTCTGGAGTAGTAATATTGTATTTTGAATTTACACAGCTGTTTTTCTTTTGAAAACCTTAACGAGCCTTACAGAGTGAAGATGGAGTAGATTTGCCACAGTGTAGGAAACCTTCATTTCTTATCCTCCAAACACAAAAGGTGAACTTCAGGATCTTAATGATGTTCACTTATGGTTACTAGTCTTTTGATTACTGAGCTGTAGAGTTCTTGATATATTCTAAACACAGATGCATATAGAAGATGTGTGTAGATAATGCTTGTGCATATATACTTTTTTCTCAGTCTATGACTTACCTATTAATTTTCTTTTTTCCTTGATGAACAGACTTTGAAGGTCTAATTTATCAATATTTTTGTTGTTGGTTCTCACTCTCAGCCCAGGGGACTCGAACCCCTTCAGGCTGTCTGAGTGTCAGTCCCAAGAATCCAGACCGTCAGATGCAAACAGCATGAAGATTTTATTGCACTTGTACAAGTGGGTGACTTAGCCTCGGGAAGCTAAGCCCCGCCGGCCCTGCTCAGACCAAGCTTTTATAGCAAAAAACCACAAGATTATCATATATTGATATACAGGGTATAGATTGGCACAGACCAGGGTTACAAAAACACAACTTTTACATAGTCCAACCTTATGCCACAAGCATTGTGACACATTACAAAATGTTGACTGGACAAATGTTTTAACCAGAAGTCTATTTTTACAAGAAAGGGGCTTCTTCTGTTATTATCCCAGACATAATCTCACATACCATGAGTTGTTGACATGGCTCTTGTGACAGGAGATGCTGACATAGCCCTTATGACTTTTGGGACTTTTCAGTTAGGGAGGGGTGAGCTGATAAGGAGGTTTTAATGGCTGAAGTGAGGGTCCTGTCTCTTAAGAAAAATGAAGGTCCTGCATTGTTTTGTTTTGTTTGTGGTACTGGCATCAAATCTAAGGTCTAACAAATGCCTCTTAAGTGCTCTGCTACTGAGCTGTATCCCGGATCTATTAAGGGTTCCTACTCTGATTAATAGTCTTTGTGTCCTGCCTGAGTAATTATTTCCTACTCTAACCTTATACTCTCTTATGCATGCTTTTACAAGTTTTATGGTTTTAGTTTTTCCATTTACATTTATCATCCATGCAACATCACGCAACATTAATTTTCGGGGCTATTATGAGGTAGGGGATCAAGGTTCAAGTTTTCCTATGTAGATAACCACTTGATCTAGCCCTACTTGTTACAAACATTTTCCTTTTCCCCACTGAATTACTTTGGCAGATGTATTGGATACAAATTGATTGTATAATCACATGTCTGTTTCTGGACTTTGTATCCCACTCTAATGATCCAGAAGAATTTCCTTATACCAATCTCATTCTTTCTTAATTACCTTTGTAGTAACTCTCGATTTGTTACTACAAAATTGTTACTGCTAAATTGTTGCACTTCATAGTTGATTTGTGGTTAAGTTTTGAAACTTGTTTAGAAAATGTTTAGCCTTTGTAAATTCCTTGTAATTCTCTAATTTAAGGTCACCCTGTCAATTTCTACAACAAAGGCTGTGTTTTGGAAAGGATCACTTTGGACCAACAGCAGGAAGAGGAGGAGGGAATATCTTGATGATTTTCTCTTTCAGTACATGCATGTGGCAGATCATTCAGTTAGAACTTTTTAAATTTCTCTCAGATATGATCGTACCTATCAGTATAGATATCTTGAACGTACTTGTTAAATTTGTTTTGTTTTTTGATGCAATCATAAATTGTTTTTTTCAATATGTATTTTATTGAATTTTTGTGCATTTTATACATCTTAATCATATTTAGAAACCCTCCCCTACCTGCATTCCCCCCAAGAGCCTGTCCACAGGATTTGATGCATTCTGTCATGTATGGTAAGGTCTATTAAGTCTGTATATCCAGAGCCTGTCCACAGGATTTGATGCATTCTGTCATGTTTGTTAAGGTCTATTAAGTCAAGTTTGTATACCCAGATGTCCCTTGGTGTGAATTCATCTACTGGAGCCTGCCCAACCTATCTAGCATCATTCTCTTAAAAAAGACCATCTCAGGGCTGAAGAGATGTCTCAGCGATTAAGAGCACTGGCTGCTCTTGTAGAAGACCCAGGTTTGAATCCCAGCATTCACATGGGGGCTAACAACTGTCCATAACTCCATTTCCAGGGTATCTGCCACTCTCTTTTTCATCTTCCATGTGCACTGTATGACATGGGTGTACTTACCTACATACAGGCATAACACTCATACACATAAAATAAAAACAGACAGACAGACACACACACACATATATTTTAAAGACCAACTCTCCCTCGACTAGCAGTGATCACCTGCCAATTCCTCCAGTACTGTCAGAGTCTCCTGTCTGTACTGATTTTGTCTGATTGAGTGTGCATGGGTCTTGTGCACGCTGACACCATTGTGCTAAGTTCATATGAGCAAGTTCCCAGAAGCCTAGAAGACTCTGTTTCCTCATGGGTATTCATCATCCTTGACTCTTACAGTCTTTCTGCCCCCTCTTCTTCAATGGTCTCTGAGCCCTGGGTGGGTAAGGTTTAATATAAGAGTCTTATCCAGGGACACGGACTCTGCAGTCTCTTATTCTCTACACTTAGACCAGTTGTGGCCTTCTGTGTTCATTTGTTGCATGAGGAAGCTTCATTGATGAGAGTTGAGAAATGCATTAGTATTATCTCTACCTCCTGTACTATTATGTTCCGTGAGCCTTGGGTGTAGAATTCCATTGTAAATGTGTCACTCAGGGTTGGGCATCTCACAGACACTTATTCTCTGTGTGTAACAAGTTGTGGAACTCTGTAATAGTCTCCATCTGTTGGAAAAAGAAGCTTCTTTGACATGGTGACAGGTATAATTGTTTGTAAGTATAAGGATCCATATGTAGCATACAGTCAGAAATTATGTTTGTCTAGGGATATGACTGATGTAGTATTTTCTCTATCATACATTGTTTTATTTAACTTTAATTTCTTTTTTTTTTCTATACCTAATCTTTATTTCTTTCCTTACTGCATTGGCAAAGAACTTCCTCCACTACCACACGGATTCTTTTTATTATGGTATTTTGTTTATTCACCTTGCTTTTTATTTAGCTTCTTTCTCTTTCTTGTGTTTTTGTGATTTCTTTCATAGAAATTTTATTCTTTTTAATATTTTTATTGATTTTTTTGAGAATTTCATACAATGTATTTCGATACGATTTAGTGGTCCTCCCTTATCTCCACCTCCATCTTACTAGCACACCTGGGAAAGGACAGCAAGAGTCACAACCTCTGTGCAGAGGTAGGATGCTTCAGAGAAGCCAATGCTCTCCCACCCACGGAATCAGGAACTCCCAGATCATCTGTGCTCGTCTCCCCTACTTAAAGTCAACCAATTGATGGGTTGGGGGATGGCTCAGTAGTGGCATCTACCTGCATACCGGCTTAGGTTTGATCCCTAGCCCTAAAATGTCAACCTACTATGGACTTTAATCACACCTAGAAAAATCTCTTCACCACAACCCTAGATTAGTGTTTGAATAACTGGGGGCTATAACCTCAACAGTTAACACATCAGGAAGCCCGTTCGTGCTATGTTATGCTGGTTGCACTAAGTACATGGGAAAGCGTTTCATCTTCCCTGCCATTTTCTAAAGATGTAACTCACATACCATCAAATTAATCTTTAGGGTGTGTATGCGCGTGTGTGTTTGTGTGTAGAGGTAAGAAGTCATCTTTGCTTGTCATTCTTCGGGAGCCCTCTACCTTGTTTTTTGAGTCAGGGTCTCTCACTGGGACCTGGAGCTCACTGATGAAGCTAGGCTGGCCGGCTGGCCCACGGGCCCCACGGATCCACTTGTCCTGGTCTCCCCAGTACTGGGATTACAGGTGTGCTGTGACCCTGTACACCTGGCTTTTTATATGGACGCTGAGAATATGAAGTCAGGTCCTCATGCTTTCATGGCAAGCACATTTCTCCAGCTCTAAATTCATCATTTTAGTCATATGGATGGCTCCCATGTCTTGCCAAGTGCTGTAGTAGGCCCTTGAGAGGGGTAGACAGCACTATTTATTTTAACATTTGCTAGAACAGGGCTTGTGACTGTGGTGCTGTGGTTCTTCAGTTTTGTGCACTCAGCTCTGAAGAGGTTGATTCCACTCTCTCAAAGGCTAATTTTATGACTTAATTGAGCAAAGCTCTGCAGGGTATCAGGTAATTCAAGATTACATGGATTCTTAGCTGGATAACTGGCAGGAACCACATGGTCCAAGTGGTCAAGGTCAGGTCTAGTCTGGAGGTGGGCTTCTAAACAAGGTGGATCAATTCAGCACTGTGCAAGCCATCTTTTCATTTCCTACTTTGTTGTTATCAATGAAACAAAAGTCTGCCTTACTTCTAAAATCAATCCATTCAGCTATCTATATTTTATTTCGCATGTGTATTTGTGTGATTTGTGTGTGGTTTGCGTGAGAGGTTAAACTCACAAAGATGATATACATAGAGCCCCGACTCTCCAGCTCCACTTCAGTTGGAGTGACAAAATGTTGCAAACTGATGTAAATTCATTTCACTACAGGACTGGAAACTTATTTTGATTGGATGGTAATGGCTTTTGGTGACTAGGGGGACTTTGAAACATGCAGCCATCTGCTGCTCAAACGCATTATTAGTAGGCAATGACACTGAAATGGTAGCAAGGGGTTTGTGGCGTGGTTCAATGGCAGAAGGCTTGCCTGACAAGTATGTGAGGCCATGGGTTCCATTCCCAGCGTTGCCAACAAAGTAAGCAAATACATGAGAAGGAGACAGAGGAGGAGACAGAGAGGGAGACAGAGACAGAGAGGAAGAGAGACTTGAGACTCACGCCCTGTCCGTCACAGGAATCAACTTTTCTTAGTAGGCAGGTAAAAAAAAAACTTGTTCTGTGATTTAGGTGAAGTCTCCACTCTGTCTCCTCTTAGACCTTACATTAAACAGAGATCTCTTCTTTAGAAGGAGCTTCACTAGGACTGAATACTAGCAACAGCCCAGTGAAATCGGAGGTCACAGGTTCCAGGTCTAGCTCCAAGTTATGGAGAAAGCAATCATAGCAGAACTCCAAAGGGTAAGGCCTACCTGTAGCAAACACAGAGAGAACAGGATTCTAGGCAGAGGAGATGGCAGAGAAAGGCAGGGAGGCCCAGAGGGATTGCTTACAGACACACATGGTCTGAGGGACCGGCGAGTTGAGAATGGAGCTTGGAAAGGGAAGGGGGTGTGGGTCCTGGAGATCACAGTAGACTGATGGTGTGGAAATAACCAGTGGGAGATTTTAAGAAGCATTTGAAGTGCATGGTCAGCTTGATATTTTCAAATATTTCTGGAAGCCCCACTGAGGAAAAGTGGGAGGGAGGAAGAACTGGAACCAGAGTGAAGAGCTAGACCTCACAGCTTCCTGGTCACAATGTAGATGGTCATGGGGTGGAGAGGAAGTGGCGGGAGAGCCACCTTTCTGAACACACCATCTGTGTCAGGTACTATTCGAAGTACTTCACGTGTGCCAAGCCTTTCCAATCCAGCAACTTTATAAAGCAGCTGCAGTTGACCTCTCCATCTGAGACGTGAAGGGTAAGAGAGGTCTGTCAACACAGACAGAGCAGGGATGCCCAATTATATTCGAATACGGCTGCACACAGCAGGTCTTTTTACTCTGCCCCATGCAGTGTTTCATTGGTTAAATCTGGCACTCTCAGGCCCAGAAGGGCCAAATGAGGTGCTCACAGTGTCACAGCCAAGTGACAGCATGAGCACAGGGTTTGGCTCTGCCCCTGTCCAGGTGGGGCAGGTGGGCCTTCAGTGGTAGGAGAGGACTGCTGAGAAGGACCAACCCAGTGAACCTCAGGGAACCTTCCTTCATCTACTCTTTCGGCCTTCATACTCTCTGAGGCATGTCAGACCAGGTCTGCTAACCTCCCTAAGCCTTCTAAGTGCTCAGAGCAAATTCCAAGCCCTGTGACTAAGTTCACTAAATCCTCTGAACTTCGAAGCTTTCTCTACCCTGAGGGTTTAGAGCCTTTATGAGAGCTTCCAGCTCTCCAGTCCAATGGGACACTGTAATTAGGAATTCATTCAGGTTTGATCTGCAGATAATACATTGACTGCTCTACCTGCTTGTTGATACTGGCCTGGAATATAAAACAGAACCATTTGAGCAGGTTTAATAAGGCTTCACCTGAGGTACAAAAGACAATGTACTTTCAACATGAGAATGCTTCAGATATTTAACACATGAATGCTAAAGTCTGATCTCACAATGAGGAATGGGGCAGGATTGCCACCCTTGAGAGTTTCATTGAAAAGACAGACAGTAAAAAAATAGAGCCAGAACTATGGCCTGGATGCTCTGAGGAGAGAATGCAGTGGCAGCTACCAGGCATAGAGCTGGAGGTGTTCAAGAAGCAGCGTGATCGTGGGACCCAGCTGGAGGTGTTCAAGAAGCAGCGTGATCGTGGGACCCAGCTGGAGGTGTTCAAGAAGCAGCGTGATCGTGGGACCCAGGCTGCTCAGCCTCATCCCCATCTGCCCAGGCAACACTGTTTGAGAAAAACCCAAGAGTCAGGCCCTGCCTGTATTTATCAACACCCCCAAATCAACCCACACAGGTGTATTCTGAGAAGCTCTGCTTTGAAGAATCAGCAGCCTCATCTAGACAGGATGGATGAAGGGAGTCTGGAAGGAGAAAGAAGAGAGGGAAGACTCCAGGAGGAGTCTTGACAGCTGAAGTCAAGGCACAGAGCTTGAGAAGAAATACATTCAGCAAACAATCCCAAACTTTGATACATGGAGAGACTAAAGCAGTGGATGGGGAGATTTCCAAGGTCAACAAAGACAGACTTAAAGAAAGGGTCAAGTGCACTCAAAAACATATCAATAAAAAGCATTAAAATAAGAAATACAACATCTAAGTAAAAAACACCATATACAGCCTCCTCCCCACTCAGCTCTCATCTTTCTAGAACTAACTACTAACATGAGCTTGATTCTCACAATTCCCATGTATGTTTTGATCATGTTTATATGTATGCTTAACATATAAACAGTACAGGATCCTTTTACACCCAATAGATATTTGACCACAAAAAGTAGGGCTTATTTTTACAACTTTATTTTCTAGTTCAACATTGTCACTTTTGAAGTTTAGTTAAGATTATACATGAGACAAATCAATTTAACTATTTTTTTCTTCTCCTCTTCCTCTTCCACTCTCTTCTTCTCTTTCCCCCCTCTCTGGCTGTATAGCACAGCCTGGCCTAGAACTTCCTGTGTAACCCAGGCTGATCAAAAATTGTAGATCCTACTGTCTCTGCCTCTTAAGTGCTGGGAGGGATTACATCTGGCTCTTCTTCAGTGTTTCCTTGGTTGAATATCTATCACCTATCTATCTATCTATCTATCTGTCTATCTATCTATTCATCCACTCATCCATCCACCTATCCTTTGTCTATCGTCCCAGCTAGGATATCTTGTTGCTTCCAGAATAAACAATGCTCCCATTTCTCCAGATCTTCTCCAACATCTGATATTGTTATATTTTTGTCCCATTTGGTGACAGTAGAATGATGGGCCTGTATTGTTTCCACTTCCTTCTTTACCAGTGATATTGAGCCTGCTGTATCTTCATTAATCATTAGCTTTCCTCTTTTTCGAACTGCCAGTTTGTGTCCACAGTCCACTTACCTATGGGACTATTTGACTCATATTGATATGTAGACTTTATTAAAGAAAAATTCTGAAATGTCTTAAGGTTAACTGCAAGGGCTAGAAGATGGGAGGCAGGGGAGATAAGGGAAATCAATCAGTTAAGAGTTGAATCAACCAAAACAATGTCACATATTCCTAAATGTATGTTGAAGCCTTGCTTTATGATCCAAGTGAACAGTCACCAGGTGCCACCATGTCCTGTGTATGGTTGAGCTGTCCCTTCTGTTGATGCCAACTAATCCAGTAGTGATTGTCCTGTCCCCAAACTCCCCTCCAGCCTCCCCTCCCCCAGATGATATTCTGCCTCTCTTGTTTGCATGCAATATAGGTTCAATGCAAGCTATTTGCAGTCTCTTTCCCTGAACTTTCATTATAAAACCTGCTCTTAGCTTTTAGGTCTCCCTGACAGTTTCCAGGAGCTAATACATTACATTCCCTGCCACTAGTAGCTGTGAAAACTCTTCCCAAGACCTAGTTTTGTTCTATTTGTAATAGCTCAAATGTCAGGGTTCCATCAGTCTCCAGAGTCTTGGTTTATCAGAGTTAATGAGACTGTTTTGGACACTGCGCATGAGTAGCAGCTTTGTCTCTTTTTCAGGTGTTATGTGGAGTCTTTGTTATACTTAAGCTTCAAATTTTAGTATAATTAAATTAACCCCAAATTTCCTTTCAGGTTTTGCATGTCTATGGGATTTTATTCCCTTCCCGACATCATAAGGATATGTTCCATTTGTTTTCAAAAAGTTTTAAAAATTTGCTTCTCACAGATTGGCCTGATTGTATATTTTATCACATTGACAGTGAATTTTTTTCACCATCAGTTCTTTTAAAAATAATTTTAATGTGTGTGCCACATGTTTGTGTAAGTTGCATGTATAAGTGTGTGCACATGCATGTGGAGGCCAGAGGTAGATGCCAGGTGTTGCCTTCATCCTTACCTTAATTTTTGAGACACCTTGCAGTGACTCTGGAGCTCACTGACTCAGCTAGGCTGGCTAATCAGCAAGCTCCAGGGACCCTCGTGTCTGCTCCTCATTACCGCTGGAATTACAGGCATGTGTTGCCAAACCCAGGTTTTTATGTGGGAGCTGGGGATCTGAACTCCGGTCCTCATGTTTTCACAGCAAGCACCTTCCCTTCTGAACCATCCGCCTGCCCTTCTTTGCACCGTTTCTGTCTTTCAGGGCGGTCATGTCACTTCAGTCACGGTCAGGGTTCCACGGGTCAGTGCTGTTCCTTTTCTGTCCTGTTAGCCTGTGTGTCTTTCCCAGGTTTCTGTCTCTCAGTCGTACCAACAGAGCCTTTTGACAAGGATGGGCGTTTCAGAGGACATTTCTAGCAGTCTAGAGAGGCTTGACACTGGTCTTCTCCACAGGTACACTGGAGTCATTTTGTAAAGTTATTTCATACACTTACTGAAGAGATGAGCCCCACTGGGCTGACGTTGAAGGCATGTTGTACTTTCTTACCATTGTAAATGATTAATTTAAATTATACATTCTAGGTCTTACTAGGTTTGTCTCCCAGGTAATCACATCATCAGAACAAGTAATGAATTGATCATTATACACATAAACATGAGTGAATCCTCACTAGATCTTCTTGATTTTCTGCCCAGCCTTTAACAACTTATACAACTAATCTTTCACTCTGTGTGTGCCCTTACAGAAATTCATCTCCTGATCTCACTGAAGTTGAGGACCCCTTCTGTGCCACAGAAGCCTCTTCTTTCACTGCTAGGAAAATCAATGTTGTTACTTTGCTTGGAAGGTTTGAGATGGAACTAAGAGCCATCTGTGACAGGCACGCTGAGTTAGCTAGTCTCCTCCAGCAACACAGCTATGGCTAAGTGAAGGCACCTCGTGGGTGACTCCTTCTGTTTTCCAGAACAGCTCACAGGTTTGCAGCACATTCTATTTAACTCCATGAATTTCCATGAATTTGTATATCTATATCAGTAAAACCAATTTTTGTCTCTCTCTAAGACTTTGGGTATTGTTTTAACATTTCCAGGAACATAAAACATTAGAGGAAGAAAAGGTATTCTTTATCTGGGAGTTGTGGTTTTTCACTCTAAGGAGGGACTTGGACCTTAGACCTCTAAGAAGGGAAAGAACCTGCCAGAATATCATGTCTCCTCATCCTCGCTCTCCTCACACTGAATCTGCCATCACTGACTTCTTTTTGACTCTCCTCATCTCCTTCTGTGTGGTAGCTTCTAAGTGTGTGACAAATAATAGGAAACAATGGCTTAAAAGCATGAACCTGTTATCTCAGTTTTCTGGGGTATGTGGGAGCTTGTGGGGGGTCAATAGTCCTATGGGTCTCACCGGATAAAATGGAGATGTGGACAGGGCTGTGCTCCTTTTGGAGCCTCCATGACGAGATCTGTTCCCTAACCACCCCACCTTGTAGAAGTTGCTCACAGTCCTTGGCTATGGCTCTCCCTCTATAGTCAAGGTCATCACTCTGACTTCATTTTCTCCATCACATCTGGGATTGATTTTCCTACTTCCTCGTTCACCTTTGAGAACCCTTATGATGGCAGTGCACACACCTGGAAAATCCAGGAGACTCTGCATCTCCAGACCCTTCACATCACCACAGTGGATGGGAAGTGCGTCCCAGGTTCAGGAATTTGTATGCGGACAGCCGGGGGAACAGGGTGGCACTTTCTTCCTACATTATTCTACCAATTAGACCAAAGAGGGGGGCTGTTTGTCTTCGGTTTTGAGACAGAGTCTCACTATGTAGCCCTGGCTGACCTTAAACTCAAGATATCTGCTTGCCTCTATCTCCCTAGTCTGGGATTAAAAATGTGCACCACCACATCCAGCCATCTCCTTTGTTGTGTATTTGAGAATTTCATACATGCACAAAATGTGTTCTAGTCAAATCTGACCTCGTTCCCTTCCTTCCAGGTCCTCACCCATCCTCTTCTATCACTTTTCCTCCGTCTCTGCCTCCCAAGTGCTGGAATTAAAGGCACGCGCCACCACACCCATCTGTGCGCTCTGTTTTTAAACCCACTGAAGCCGTTCAGTGCTGCCTGTGTGCACCCGAGTGTAGGCCCTCCTACTGGAGCGTGAGTGGCCTCTCGGGGACTGTATCCTTGATGAAAACCAATTTTCCCTCCCCTAGCAGCCATCAACTGCCAGTAGCTCCTCAGCTAAGAGGGAGGCTTCATTAGCCTGCCCCCTCCAGTCCATTCCGGAATTTGGGCTGGCTAGAGCGTTCACAGGTCTTATGTACTCAGTCACAGCTGCTGTACGTTCATTTATGCAATGGCCCTGTCATGCCCAGCAACTACTGTTTTGGTGCAGATGTTCGCGGACTCTGGCTCTTACAGTCTTCCTACCCCTTTCTTGATGATCCCCGAGCTGCGCGCGCGCGCGCGTGTGTGTGTGTGTGTGTGTGTGTGTGTGTGATACAGATGTGTCATTTAGAGCTGGGCACTCCATAGTCTTATTCTCTGCTCACTCACCAATTGTGGGTCTCTTTATTAATCACCATCTACTGCAAAAAAAAAATGTTCAACATTTTTAGCCATCAAAGAAATGCAAATCTAAACTACTTTGAGGTTTCCTCTTACCCCAGTTGGAATGACTAAGATGAAAAAGCAAGAAGAAAAACAAATGAAGCCGGGCATGGTGGAGCACATGTTCTAGTCCCAGCGCTCAGGAGGTGGCAGCAGGTGGATCTCTGTGAGACTGCAGTCAACCTGGTCTACACAATGAGTTCCAGACCATCTGGAGCCACAGGGAGACCCTGTTTCAAAAAGACACACACACACACACACACACACACACACACACACACACACACACGGCTTGAATGTAGAGAAGAGGGAAAGGGGAACACTTATTCACTGCTGGTGGGGATGCAAACTGGTGCAATCACCATGGAAACCAGTATACATTCCTCAAAAGCCTAGAAATAGACTTATCATATGATCTAGCTATACAACTCCTAGGCATGGAGCCAAAGGACTGTTTATCCTACTACAGAAACACCTGCTCATCCGTGTGCATTGCTGCTCTAGTTACAACAGCCAGGAAATGGAAAACCACCTAAATGTTCATCAGTGGATGAATGGATAATGAAAACGTGGTACACGTTTCCATTCACCATGGAATAATGTTCATGTGTAAAGAAAAATGAACTTGTGAAAGGTAAATGGACAGAGCTGGAAATAATCATTCTGCACGAGGTAACCCAGACTCAGGAAGACAACTGCCACACGCTCTGTCATGTGTGGGTGCTAGCTTTAACCTTTAGATACATGTGCTTAAATTGGAGTACTCATAGAAGTCGAGATACGGTAAGGAGTCATGGAGAAGGGGGAGGGAGTGGGGATGATATGACAGGAGGGATGGGAATAATGGGACAGGAAGGGTGAAATGGGGTGGGAGATGCGAGAACAGACAGAGAAGGGAGTATGGCGAGGGATAACTAGCACTAAAGACCTTTTAAGAAGTCATATGGGCTAGTCACAGTGGCGCAAGCCTTTAATCTTAGTCCTCGGGAGGCAAAGGCAGGCAGACCTCTGCGAGATCGAGGCCAGCCTGGTCCATGTAGTGACTCCCAGATGGGCCGGGACTAGGGAGACCCTGTTAAAAAAAAAAAAAATTAAAAAGCCATAAGGGAGCACACTAGTGGAGACTAACACATTTTAAACCAAAATCTATGACTCATTGGTGACTCACAGAATCTAGTTCGTGATTTGGAACAAGCATTTTAAAATAAAATCAAAGTTCTTTGCTTCTAGTAAGATTATTTATTTCATCTAGTGAAGGCTTACATTGTCTGTAGACTTTGGCTTTCTTTTGTATTCATGGACGTACTACTGGTCATCAATATAAATAGAAAATGCATTTCTTATTGTCAGTGTGCTAGAAAAAAAGAAAGCCACGATTGCGCTCCCTCAGCAGCCTCGTTATTGGTCCTCTGTCGGCAGGCTCTCCAATCCGTCCTCCTCACTGCTGCCAAGAGTTCTCCATAAAAATAAGTGGGGTGTGTCATTGTGCTTATAAACCTCTAAAAGCTGGCTATAGCAGAGTCACGTATTCTGTTTGCCCCTCCAAACTCAGTGTCTCCGTTCCCACCCAAGGCTGACTGGTATACATTGCCTCAGTCAGACTTCTTGGTTTTGCAACTGCAGTGCCAAGAGAGAGAGACACTGGCAAAGGTCAGAAGGCCAGGAGAGAGAGTGGTTTAGAGCAATCTCCTGGCACCTTCTTCCTTACCAAGCAAAGCCAGGCCCAGTGATGTCAAACCTGTACAATGGTCTATGCCTCCCCCTCCGCACACCCACTTCTCAGAATGGCTCTGTGCTTGGTTTAATGCTCCACTTGCCACAGTCTTGAAATTCTTGGTAACATTTGGGCAGAGAGCCCGCATTTTCATTTTGTACACTGGGCCTGGCAGGTTATGTCACCTACTCTGCTGTCTGGTGATGGTGGCGTTCTGCTGTTGCCGGCTCAGGGTGTGTCACTATTCTCTGGTCTTCCTCTCAATCCTGCTCACATTTCAAAATGATTCTTTTATTAAACTCATTTCATTCACTGTAAGAGTGCATCTGTTGGAGCTGGAGAGTGCTTAAGAACACTGGCTGCTCTTACAGAGGACCAGGGTTTAGTTTCCAGCACCCACATGGTGGCTAGCAACCATCTGTAACTCCAGTGCCAGGAGCATCCAGTGCCCTCTTCTGACCTCCACTGACATTGCACAAGATGGGTGCACTTAGACACATGCAGAAAGTATACTCATGCATGTAAAACAAATAAAATATTAAAAAATAAAGCAAAGAGTGCATATGTTTCCTCTTGTGGCCTTGGGTGGTATAATGTCCAAACTCACACAACTGAGACTCTTACAATCTACAAATCCATATCTTTCTGGTTTACCTAGCATGTGACCTTGTTCATACTATGACACAGCTCCATCAGCTACATCTTTCACCTATTTAATACTCTGCCGTTGCTAATCATGTATACCTTCCCCCTTCTTCCATAATAATAAAATGCTCATGGGGCACATTGCTGTTATCCAAATCAAAATGTGAGACACCAAGAGATCTCTGGGGAAAAAAAGAGTTATATTAAGCTGTTACAAATGCTAGCCAGAAATAAAAGCATGGTGGTCCTGAGAAAAATTCCCTAAGCCAGAATAGTATTCTCAAAGCTAGAGAGCATTAGGTAAAGTGCTTGCTGGATCTAAGAAGCTGGAGTATTTTATACTGAGATTGACAAGAATGAATTGACATAGACAAGAGGGGTGGCCCAGTGTAAAGAACACCAAGTTTTGTGATTGAAGAATAATCTAGAAATTGTGGTTGCTTCTTGGTTGGTTGATTCTTCAAGCACTGTGAAGTGAAGGCCTGATAGCTAATCTCCACAAACAGCGCTCTCTCTCTCTCTCTCTCTCTCTCTCTCTCTCTCTCTCTCTCTCTCTCTCTTTCTCTCCCTCTCTCATCTCTGGACTTTTTGAGGCAGGGCCTCTCTCTAGCCCCAGCTGGCCTGGAACTTGCTATGGAGACCAGATTCATCTTGAATTCACAGAGATCCACCTGCCTCTGCCTCCTGAGTTGCTGGGATCCCACCATGCTCGGGTTCTATTTTTTTCTTTTTAACAGGTTTTAGTCACTTTGTGAACCTAGTCTGTGCCAACCTGGAAGCCACTATGTGAACCAAGCTGGCCTTGATCTTATAGAGATCAGCTTGCTTCTGCCTCCTACCCCCAGGTCTGGGATTAAAGGCACTTGCCCCACACCTGGCTGATCTTTTCTCTTAAATTTAGTTTTCTTTCCTCCATCCCATACTGAATTTAGAATACCTCAGAATTCTTTTCTTACTATTATTCAGATGAAGGTAGCATGTTCCATCTAGCATCTCTTGGGGGAAGGATGACCATGAATTATACCTGAATTCTGGCTAATGATACAGAGGTTCCAGTGCGATGCACAGAGCACATGCCTTCCCTTGCAGTGCTGGTTCCCGGAGCATGATCTTTTCTTGCTTTTCTCTCTCCCTTCTTCTATCCTGTGGCTGGAGACTAAGGAATCCTGAACCAGGAGAATGAGGAGCTTCCCTAGCCTGTGTCACTAAAGATTTTATGGAGCATTTCATCTAGATGAAATGCCTGAAAGCCTCAGGACTCTGAGAGCAGTGTTCTTGAACTACTATTTTAAGCCATTGATATTTTGGTTTTCTCTTTGCATATGTATGTATGTATGTATGCATGTATGTATGTAAGGTGTATGTATGTATGTATTTGGAGGAGGTGTCACAACATGTGTATAGATGTTAGAGACAGCTTGTGGGAGTTGGTTCTTGCCTTCTATCATATGGGTTCTGGGAATTGAACTTGTGCCATCAAACCTGACATCAGAAGGACAGACATAAAAGCCTTTACCCACTGAGCCACCTCACATTTCATGTGTTACTATGCCACACCCATCACTAGTCATTAAATATATGCTATGTAGAACCTTCTTATGACTTCTCTTAAAGGTTCTAGGGAGCAGTTTTTAATATGTGTATACCAATGGAGCCATGTGCATGGAGATTGTATTCATTTGATGTGTGTGTATGTGTTGGGGGAGAAACTGTGTGTGTGTGTGTGTCTTGGAACTAGGGAATTATCCTCGGGGAACCCAGACAAAACTTCAGGGCAGGACTCTGAAAATGACATAGTAACTAAGTCTAAACACAAGAAGTTACAATCTGCAAAAAATAAAATTCGACCATAGACTTCCCCAAATGAACCACCTGACAGAGAAAGTTACAAAAGAAAATGATAGGAAAATAGATTGCACAAAAACAGAGTGGGAGCAGAGTTATTAATCTCAAACGAAAGCTTAACAGAGGAAGTGTGCAAAGCATCAAGTGAGTGCCCTCTTCCTGACAAAGGAAAATGATGAAGTCACAGAAAACCTTTTCATTAGTAGCCATTTGCCAGGAATACATGTTTCCTGTGGACATGGCCCAGAGTGCAGTTACTAATGCCAAACTTAAAGCTGTTACATTTATATGTAGAATTTTAGAAGAAAGATGAGGAAATGTCATTATCCTTGAATTCCTTTAATGATTAAAAAGATAAAAATATTTTTAAATATAAAAGAACTGATCAATTTATGTTAAAAGGTATTTAATGTAGATTCCATACCCCAAACAGTTATTAAACTTTTTAAGTATATGTATAAGACATTTTCAAAAGGTCTCAATAAATACGTGAAGACCAGTGTAGTTAGTAGTTTGAATGAGAATGCCTCCCATAGGCTCTAAGCATTTCAACATTTTGTCCCTTGTTGGTAGTGCTGTTTTAGGAGGTCTTAGACGATGTGGCCATGCTGGAGGAAGCACATCATTGGGGGTGGGATTAGAGAGTTCTTAAGCCTTGTCCAATCTCCATTTGCACTCTGGTTCCTGTGCCTGCTTGAAAATGTGAGCACTTAGCTCCTGCTTCTACTGTAGCCACCTCTGCTGCCACGCCTCCCCACCTTGATGGACTCTTGCCCCTTTGGAACCATAAGCTAAATAAACTCTTCTCTATAAATTCCCTTGGTCAGTGTTTCTATCACAGCATCAGGAAAGCAAACGAATACAACCACATATAAAGACAGGTAGCTAGAACATGAATACATATGTAGAAGATATGAATAAAGTCACATTGTAACTCAACTTGATCTAACTGGCATGTCTAGAACATTCTCCCAACAATGGCAGAACAGGCTTCCCTTCAAGTCGCCTTCTGTACCTTTTCCATATGGATCTTTGATCTTTCCACACTGTTTCCATTGGGCAGTATAAAATGTTTCCTAATGATGAGTTTAATTGGCTAAATCTGTGTGTATGGATTTTTGTTCCTGAGGGATGTTGATTTGTGTGTGATTTTTTTTCCTAAGTGAAAAATTTTTAATCTAGTTTTTATTTTATGAATACCTGATGTGTTTAAATGAATCCAAGACTTAATCTATACCAGAGACCCCTTTGTGAGTTGTCCTCCCAAGTTGTCTTCCCTTGGATTTAAGTTAGAGGAAAAGCAAGTATAGTAAGAAGCGATGGTTTGACGACAGGTCCAGTGTTAGCTGAAGCAGATGATGCTCGTGTTTCCCTCTATAAGGTTTGAAGACTGGTTGCGGGGAAAGGTGGTCTGCGTGGTTGTTTTGTTATGTTTAGGGTATTGTTTTCGGTGGCATTTTCTCTTCTGCGTTCATACCTTTAACTGATAGATTTTCCTTCTTAGTCTTGCTGACCTCTCTTGAGCCCTTCCCCATCCTCTCTTCATTACTTCCATATTGGTGTCCTTACCCCTCCGTGTGGCATTGCACTCTGGTCACCTCACCTCCTCTGCTCGCTGGTTCTATCTGTACTTCTCTTACGGTACCTACAGGATGGATTGTATCAAGGACTGGCCACATAGTATGAACTGGGAAGTGGATTCTTCGTCCTCTACGTGAAGAATCTATATAGAGGAGGCATTCCTCCCTACTTTGGTAGATTCATTGGAGGATGTCATCTGGAGCTAGAATGGCTTTCCAGGAAGACTGGTAACCCTAAGTCTAATTTACATATAGATACAGAGCTAGTCAGTTATTCTTTTTTTTTTTTTTTCTGAGTGAGCCTTGGGAGTTCTCTCAGGAAAAGTGTCACATTGTTCCTGTAATGTTTTTGAATTATATTGCTCTTCATTTTGTGATTTTGGGGGGAAGCCAGAAACTTTCTCCTGCTATGATCTGTTTTACGGGTTCTAAAACCTTCAGAAGCTAAAAACGCAAGAATTCAGAATTAGGACACAAGAGCACACTATGCCTTCCTTATCTGGGTCAATAGTCTTCTAATGAAGGTGAATCATCAAATCTTTTAGTTAAAAGTTGAGTCTTGATTATATTCTTGGACTATGTGTCTGGGAGCTGGCTTCCAGGAAAAGCCAGGTCCTTGTATAAAATACCTCATTTCATCCTCACATTAACTTTCAACCAGTGTTTTGTTCTGTCTTCTGTTGTCTTCTTTTGTTTTATCAATAAATATTGGAAAAGTGCTCTTTTGGGTTGAAGGCAGCAGAAACATAAATTTTTGTAGGACGGGTGAAGGAACACAGAGAATACACTGAATCATGCTCACTCAAACTTATTCCTTGAGAATCTCTTACAAGGTATTTTGATCATATTCACTCCCACTCCTCCCTCTGTCTCTTCTCAGACCCACCCCACCTCCCTACCCCTGACTTCATGTCCTTTTTAAAAACAACCTACCGAATCTGATTTGTGCTAACCATATCCTCCTGAATGTGGGGCCATCTACTGGGGCATGGTTGACCTGTCAGGATCCATACCCTAAAGTAAATTGACTCTCCCTCTCCCAGAAGCCCTTCCCACTCCATGCCAACACGCTGACTGGTTAATATCACGCACGTTTTGTGTGGACAACCCCAGCTGCTGTGAGTTCAGGAGTGCAGTGGTCCTGTCCAGTAGACCCTATTTGTTCTAGACCTCCCTGACCTCTGACTCTTAAAACCTTTCCACCCTCCTTTTATAGTAGTCCCTGAGCCTCGGCTCTGTGTGTGTGTGTGTGTGTGTGTGTATTATAGATGTCCCATTTGTGGCTGAGTACTCCACTGACACTTATTCTCTGCACTTTGACCGCTGTCTCTATATTAACCACAGTCTCCTGCACAAAATCTTCTCTGATAAGGTTTGAGAGCTGTGGGAATCTATGGGAATAGATTCTATAGGAATATAGAGGGCCATTTGATCCTATGTCCACTTAACAGAATAATAGCAGTAGGTTCACCCCTGGGGCCTGAGAGCTCCCCAACCAGGAGTTAGTTAGTTCTTGGCCAGATTTACAGTACCAGTCATGTGTTTCCTTCTGTGAAGTGGATCTTAATCTAATCAGAAAGTAGTTAATTACTACAACATTGGTGCCACTATTGCACCGATGAACAGGTCTTATCATGCTGGTTATTACTATAGCTCACAGGGTTCACAGCTAGATAAGAGTGTTGATGACTTCCCCTCCCCCGCCAGCAGCCTGCATGACACCTTTCCTTATTATTAAACCTAGCCCTTAGGGAGGAAATTTCCTAGTCAATACCAACTTGATTGCTCCATGGCCTTTGACTAATGTGCATGGTGTCTTCAGTAGTAGGATCTCAACATCAAGTTCTGGTGGGCAACTGTGCTTGTTTGAATGAGAAATGTTCCCTGGGCTCCAAGTATTTGAATGCTCAGCCCCATTTGTTAGTGCTGCAAAGATGAAGGAGGTGTGTGGCCTTGCTGGAGGAGAATGTCACTGGGGGCATGATTTGAGAGTTCAGAGCCTTATTCCATTTCCAGTTGGTCTCTCTCTGCTTCCTGTGTGTGCTTGAAGATGCAAGCGCTCAACTCTCTGCTCTGGCTGCCTCCTACCATGCCTCCCCATCATGATGGACTCTTTACCCTCTGGAACTGTAGGTCAAATAAGCTCTTCCTTCTATAAGTTGCCTTGGTTATGATATTATATCACAGCAACAGAAAAGTAACTAATACAGCAACCAAGAGCAATAGCCTGTATTGTTTAAGGGAGGGGTAGTTCTGGAACATCTCTGACCAACAACTTGAGGGGAAGTAACCCACACCTGGCCCTGGGTTTTTGTTGGCAACCTATGACTTCTTAGAGGAGCATTATCCCCTAAGTAGGATAACTCCACTTATAGTCTTTTATATGACTTTATATATTATATATAATTATATATATTCTATTACATATATTTTATATATATATTCTATTTATATTATTTATATTATATATATAATAGAAAGCTTATAAAATAGCAAAGGAAGCAGAGAATCACAGGATGGGATCTTAATCCAATAAAATTAGCATCCTTATAAGAAAAGGAAGAGTCAATAAGGTGACAGTAGATAGAGGAAAAATCACCTGAGGACAGCCTTGAGGCAGCCACCAACAAGCCAAGGATGGAACCCTCAGAAGACATCAAGCCTTCCCCACTGTGCTCTTTGACTTCCAGACTCCAGAACAGAGAAGATAAAACTATCCCAGCCTGTAGTACTTTGTTATGGCAACCCTAGCAGATAGATACAGGAAGTTATACCTATTAATCAGTCCCCAGGTGACAAGCATCAAGATAACACTTAACTCCTGTCATTAACTCATTCTGCAATAGCCTAGTGACAAGAGCAAGTCAAGGAAACTCCACTTAGAGAAGCAATATGCTCAAGCCCACATAAGACTAGACTCTAACTCTAATGCCCACTGGATTTTAAAACTCCCACAGTTTAAAGGTTGTTAGACGTTCTTAGATTCTGTACATGCTGCAGAAAGCTCAGAGCTTAGAAAAGTTCTAGAAGCCTCTACCCAACACAAGAGCTGGAGGGCACAATCTGCCTTCTCTATTTTCTGTAAGTTCCAGGAAAAGCATGTTCACACTATTGTCCTTCTCCATGGGACTAGGGGAAGAAACTTCTGTTAGGATTGATTTTCATTGTTCCAAGAGTAGACCTGGAAATGTCTAGGATTAGAGAAGCAATTTCCTGTCTGTCTTAATCTTCCTACTTAATTAATGAGATTTCAAGAGCTAAAATTTTCATCAACTGTTGTGGGGTAAGTTTCCAGCAACATCAACTTCAAATATAAAAATGAACTCTAACCTCAGAGGCTCATGATGTCTTTGTCTGGGGGCTCGCCCTGTCCTACACAAAGAAGTATTTATACTAGAAAATAAAATTTTATGGCATGGAAATTTCTGCTCACTCCTCATCATTCTTACCAATGCAACAATTCAGCAGTGTAAAAATGCACAGCTGTCTTGGAAAATGAGTAAGTACCTCTTAATTCTTAACGCTTTGTGAATTTGAAATTCTATTTATTGATTCTCATCACTCTGTGGTACCCACAGAAGTTTTTGTTGTTGTTTTGTAGGGGGGAAGGGTTGCCATTGAATTACCATTTTGTGCATGAAATCAAACACCAAATATTCCATTTCCTGAACTGCCATTCTCAAAAATAATATGCTGTTCCATATTTTAGATTTTTTTCAAAGGAAGAATATAGAAGAATACAATGGCATATTCTTATTACCCCCTTGGCACCCCTGAGAAATTGACCGTGGGAGCTGGAGAGATTGCTTGGCAGTTAAGAGCACTGGCTGCTCTTGCAGAGGACCGGAGCTCGATTTCCAGCACCCACACGGCAGCTCACAATCATCATAACTGCAGTTCCAGGGGAATCCAATGCTCTCTTTTCAGGCATTGCATGCATGTGATGCACTTACTGCAGGCAAAACACTCATATACATCTACATAGTGAGTTCCAGGCCAGCTGGGGCTACAGGGAGACCCTGTCATAAAAAAGACCAAAATAATAATAATAATAATAATAATAATAATAACAACAACAACAAATTATTTTTTAACATAGTGAAAGCACCTTGCTCACCCCTCCTAGCTCACTCCTCCTTGGTCAAGTCTACTGAATAATTACCCGAGAAACCTTGGTTACACTTTCTCCTGTGCCCCATAGTCATGGATGGAGTTCTCTGTGGATGTGAATTCCAGAAAATGCCTCTCAGGAAGCAGTGCAAGGAAAGCCTGGCACTGATGGAGCCATTTTGTGTTCTCTGGCAAGGGTATTCTTGGTGGATGTGTGTAGGAAGAACAGCCAGCGCTGTGAACAGCAGACCCTCTTAGCTGGCACCAGCCAGTCCTGCCCCCCCGGGACATGTGCTCCATGACCATAGTTTCTGCAGTGACCAAGGTGAGGGAGGGCTGGTGTCATGTGCTTTTTCTAAGTGCAGTCCTCAAGGCAGGCTATCTAGCCTACACCGCCAGACAGAGGCTCTAGACTTTGCAGGTCTAGATGCTACTGAGCCCTAGAAACTGCAAATCGAAGAAATGGTGATGGCTGTTGAATCGAATCGTTTTTTGTTGTGTTTTTGCCTGATTAACACTTGAGATTACATTTTCTTCAGTACATTTTTACATTTTGCAAGACTAAGTGCAAGAGATAAGCCTTTGGAAATTAATGATATAATTGAAGAACATTTAATTGCTCCAGATTTCTTGCGGGTGGTTAAGATTTCATCTATTTTTTTTTTCAGCAGGGTTCAAGAAGCCCAAGTTACTTTTACATAAATAAGTAAAAGAATGTTCACAAAAATTGGATATAAAAAAGAACCATAAACTGGGTCATCTAGATGGCTCATCAGGTGCCATAAGCAAGTGCCACCAAGCCTAATAACCTGAGTTTGATCCCAAGGTCCCACATGGTAGAAGGAGAGATGTAGAATTTGTCCTCTAATCTCCATACAGGTACCATGGTACACACACCCACACATACACAAATAAGTATAATTTTTAAAAGTTTCTTAAAAATCATAAACTGAACTTGTTCCAAGTGACAATGATTCATCATTCAAAACACAAAACACTCTCCCCAAGTTCTGCTCTTTTTTTTTTCAGTTGCTGTTTAGTGTTTTGTTTTATGTTATCTTCTTGAAAGAAATGTCATGCTAAGTAATCAGATGCCTGTGTGTAAGCACTGAATTGGAAGGCTGGAAGTCCTCTTAGCTTTAGAATTGTACCTGCAACCTGACACAGGCGTAGTCTTCAGAACCCAGTGCTCTGCCAATCTGCCAATTGGCAACAAATCTGAAAAGGTTTAGATGCAAAAGGAGGGTGTACCCAGGCCAGAACATACTCCTTGGTTCTCATTAGGGAAGGTGGCACTCACTGAGTCTGCCCCACACATCCATCAAGGCACAGGACTGTGTCTCTCGATCCATGTATCAGAAGCGGTTCCCCCTAGTGAAGGTCTTCCTCCTAACAAAGACAATAACAGGACTTTTAACTTGGAAGGTAATGGAAGCCGCCATTGAGAACAACTGAATCATCACATCTTCAGTGTATCTAAAATCACAAAGTATGACATGTAGAATCATAGATAGTCATTATACATTGTGTGGTTTACCAAAAGTCAACGTAGATATAATCAAACATGCCATAAATTTCAAAAAACAGTTGACGTTTTCAAAATGGCTCTTTCACTGTCCCCTGATCCGCACCTCCAAATCCCAGGGATGGGTAGGATGACACTCCTGCCCAGTTGTAACCGATCCCCTCTTTCATTATCCTTATTGTCTTTGATCTATTTCTCAGTCTCAGTCTCATCTACATTTCATGCTCATGTGGTCATAACATCTGTCCTAACAAATCGGGTAAGTATTCTTTTGCTCTCATTTTATAGATCTAAGAAACAAGCCAGAGATGCTGAGGCTTGCCCAGGACCTGTTAGTCAGTGGTGAAGTCAGAGCTGGAATTTTGACATCTTAGCTTCCAAGGCTCTTTTCTTCTCTCATAGAACATGCCTGTCTTTTAAGGAAGAAGGAAAGATGCTAATTAAGAGATGGTAACTAACCAGTGAAGGGAGAGGAACTCTTACCAGGAAACAAGATGCTAGGAGAAAGCAATACTTTCAGAGCCTCGCTTCCCGCTGTACATTTCCTCCAGACAGTGAAACCATGTCCACGGAATGTTCTTACTGAGATTTGAAGATTGACACTTATTCACAACAAATATCCATTTCAAAGAACCCCAGAAAAGCTGAAGTCTTGTTAGCATTTCAAGCCAGGTGGAGATAAGCCAGAAAGACAGAAATTTGCTGCAAGAATCCAATGCTCTTGATTTAATAGCTGCTTTCCGGGAGTTAATATCAGATTTTTTTATTTTTGGCCAAGAACGCTTAATTCTTGTAATGATTCAGTGAATGTTCTTTTGCCACAACTTGTCTAAAATACTTTTCTTGCATATTCTTCTGTGACAGCTCCCCCAATTAAAATACATGCTGAGACAATAAGTTGATATAAATGGAGGTTTTTAGTTTCTTCCATAGACAGGGCCCAGTTCACTTTCCCTATGAATTAGCTAGGAAAACTTGGAGAAAAACAGGGAAATCCCATTGCACTGGAATGACCTGATCACCTTCTTCATTTGCAGACTGCTCTGAGCAGTAGTGGTCATATGCTGTGCTTTCTGTTCTCTAAAAGCAATGAGTCAGTGGGTCGATAGGCCTCCATAATCGAAAGGCTTGGAGCTCAGACTTTGGTAAAGCATCTCCAAACTGTACGTTGGAATATAGTTCATGAGGTACAGGGAGGCATTCCTCTTCCATCTTAAGGTGAGGGGGTTGTGATGGGAGAGAGGGGGTCTGCCTTCTTGTCTGCTCCAGTTCATCTAGTCCTCATAATTTCATCCTGCAAAGAGTGCTCAGGACTAGGTCTTTTGTTTCTGGCAGACTCCTAGGGTTCTTGGTGACTCCTGAAGGGCCAAGCCTTGGGTTGCATGGTACCTTCTGAAATACAGTGTGGTTGTGAGATATTGGAAGTTTTCTTTGATATACATATATATGTATATCATCATAAAAAACCCTGAGGCTCTGAGGGCATCACTTTAGTGGTAGATCTCCTGTCTAGCTTGTGTGAGGTTCTAGGTTTGATCCCCAGCATTATACCTTCCTCATAAAAAAGGAAGAGTAAGGAAGGAGGAAGAAAAGGAGAAGGAAGAGGAGGAGGAGGAGGAGGAGGAGGAGGAGGAGGAGGAGGAGGAGGAGGAGGAGGTAGCGGCTGACAACTGGAGAAGAGCCTTTAAGTTTCCATATTCTTTTTTTTGCTCCAAATACACAGCTCTCATCTAGGTGACAGAAATGCCCAGCACTTAGGAAAGAGCCTAGAGTCTCATGAGCACTGCAAGAACTCTAAAGGTAGGTAATAATGGGGACAACTGCTAACCAGGGGCATCTCCCCTTAGAAAATGTGTCTTCTCTTTCCTGAGAGAACAACACCAGCACTCTCATCCTGTGGGTAGTTTTGGGTTAGACACCTCTTGGTAGAAAGAGAAAGAAACAAGGCAAATTTGAGCCTGTATTGGGCTGAAGCACAGCAAAGGCAAATCTGTCCTTGAAGATCTGTCAGGGGAAAACCCCTATTTATCACTTCCTGGGGATACATGATGGGAAGTGCAGGTGCTAAAAATTACGTGATGCACAGCCTACACATGCGGATTGTTCAGTTATTTAACTGTCCATCTATCAATCAGGGTAAGGATCCACCCATTCCTGATCTTGGGGAGAAGCTCCTCCCTCTGCCTAAAGTTATCAAAATACCACCCCCCCCCATAAAAGAACTTGAGGCTCAGCCCTCTCCTGTTCTGTTTAGTATATTCTATGCTTTACTGTCACTTTTTATAAGCCTATGTTTTCACTACTGCCCTGTGTCTTGTCCTACCTGTTGTTTGAGACACAAAGAACCTAGACATTACATCATATGGCACCCCAATAACCCACCTAAAGTGTGGGGAGCTTGTTTACTGGAAAGAGGTTTCACGAGAATTGCTAAAAGTTGTGAGGTCAAAGCCTGTGATCAGGCAGCCTTCACAGTTTAGGCTTCACCACCCATCTTCAAGAGGCCAACTAAAGAATCAAGTAATAGTGAAAAACAGAGAAAGGGTGTTTATTCGATGTGGCCAGGTTGGGAAGAGGAACAAAGACATTCAGGGACACACTTCAATCCAGTGCCACAGAGCCTTTCTCAGCTCTTGGTGAGCTTAACTTGGGGAGCTAGGGTACCAGATGATCAAAGGCCACCAGGAGCCAGTGGCTTTGTCTTATGCCTAAGAAGAATACGGAAATGCAGAACGTACACTTATTAGGGGAAACGTGTTAAAGAACTCCCAAGAGTGGGAGGGTTTCCAAGCGAGGAATGCCTCTAGTTGCCCTGCCTAGAATTGGATGGAGACACAGGCGATGTTTGTTGGGTTTGGTCATTTCTGAGCACATAGTGGGCTGAGTCAGCAAGGGGTTTACATGCTCTGTGTGCTCTCACATGTCCCAACTGGACAGAGGACCCAATCAGGGAGTGATCATATGTGACTGGGTTATGATCCACTATGGCCCCTGCCTTACCACTAAGGAGAGCTCACTTTTGTTTCAGTTCCAAATTTATTTTCGGAGTCCTGACATGAGATTTGGGTTTAAATAGAGGGTGTGATACATTCATAATGAAGCAGTCTTGGTCAAAGCCGAGGTCCTACCTGCCACTGACCTGTCATCTCATCTCCAGTTTCTCCTGCAAGATGGTCTGACTAAGTGTCAGAAGTGTGTCAAACCTCTTCCCAGGAAACAAGCTCCTCCTCTCTCTGAAATCAGGGCATACTTAAATGAATCTTGACTTTGCTAAAACACAGTTTTCTAAGTAGTCAGAAACTTGACAAAATCAGTCCAAAAACATAAGCAATTATCTTAATAAGATATAAACTCTTAAACTTTATAATATATGTACATACTAAATTAGACATTAAAATATCCAATTTCATGACATCATAACAAAATCTATTAGTGCACTGGACAGTTTCAGTTGTCAACTTGACATACCTAGGAAGAGGGAACCTCAATTGAGGCATTTCCTCTATTGGACTGGCCTGAGGCATTTTCTTAATTCCTTCTCTGGTCAAAGTTGAAAGCAGCACAAATCTATGTTATGAACATAAATATTAAGAAGGCAATTTGATAACATGAACATTGTTTTTAGAATCAGTTTTAGAAAAAATTCTTATCACAATCTACATAGCCAATACAAAATTTTGTAACTTAGCATATTTTATCTTGTATCTCCAGGGAATTTTTATTAAATAAACAAACTGTCCTTTCAGTAAAGTATTTTAGATGTTTATCATCTCTTTAAAATACTTGCTTTAGGGCTGGAGAGATGGCTCAGCAGTTAAGAACACTGGTTGTTCTTGCAGAAGACCTGGATTCAAATCCCAGCACCCAGTTCCAGGGGATCCAATGCCCTCTTCTGTTTTGTGGGTATGCACAGCGTGGGTGCACTTACACACATACACATACAAGCATAACACTCATACACATTTTTAAAAATTAAATTTAATTTCAAAAAACCTTGTTTTAAAAGATTATGTATCTATTGTAAATTCTGTAGCAAGATTTTTCTCAGTCTCCATTTCTGAAATTAAGATTTACAAGTGCCAGACCCTAATAATTCTACCAGACAGGAGTCTAAAAAGTAACATTTCAATTAGTTAACATTTTTGTCAGGCCTGACTGAGGTAAAGCCCTTATACAACTAGTTTTTCCTAGTCCCAAACAGTTTAGTTACCTGTTAAATTCCTGCATTTTAGGTAATTTTTCAAAGGAGGAGACAGAGAAAAAAAGAGAAAGGCAAGAGCTCTACATACTAATGTACTCTAAAACCATCCCCACCCCTCACACTCAAACATGTTTTCTAAATCATGTAGCCAAGAATAGGAACTTTATTACACAGTAAATTCAAAAAGGCAGAAGGGGTCAGACGTCTTCTACTCAAAGGTTATTTTTAGGAACTCTAGGGGTAGATTAAGTTTTGCTTCTGCTGCTGCTTTATACACAAAATGTCATAAAACAACCGTAATTCCAGAACGCATTCACATAAATCCTCACAAATTTACATAAGACTGGTCAACTAGATTCCTCTCTGGGGGTGGGGGTGGGGACCAAAATAATACAAACTTAACGTTTTCCGTTATTACACAAATCACAGCAGAGATCTCCTTACGCCCTTGTTTCTGTGGCCCAAATGGTTCAACCAAATCCCAACGGCTTAGAAGCTGTGAAAACAGAAAAAACAAAACAAAACAAAATACCATTTCAGCCTTCCCTATTACACCGCAGACATCCAAATAGTTCAAAAGAACCTCAGATTTGCTCAGAAGAGCACACAAATGGTGCAATAGCCCAAACACAACAACGGTAAGGAAACTCATCAGACTTTCTCAAGCATCCAAAGCAAACAGAAGTGCAAAACAAATGATGCCAGCTGAAGTAAGAAGACAGAAAAATCCCTGGAATTCTAATAATTATGGTCTGTGACCTCCAGTATGGTGTCCTATAGACCATGTGGAATGAAGCCCAAGACTTCCAGAAAGAAAGTGAAAGAATCTGCCAAAGTGAGAGTCGTTCTCAGAGAGGATGCCATCCAAGAGGCGAGAGCGGTGCAGTTTTAAATGGCTACAGAACAAAGGAAACGATGGCGGAGGGAGGGGTAACTTGTCTTCTCTGGGCACACAACTGACTGGTTTCCTTCAGGTACTGGAGCTTCCTCATAAACAAATATCACTATATGAAGGTCATCCACATAAAAGCTTTGATCCAGCTGACACCAAGAGAGTTTGTCCAGATGGTCAAGGTCTCTAGATGGTCGAGCCCTCACTGGGGCGGGTTCTTAACTGCCTAAATTCCTTCTGGTTTCTGCTTCAATTCCCTCTTAGAGCAGGTGACCCTAATGGCCACTGGGGGTGGGTGGGTGTGTAGGGAGAAGACCACTTGGACTACTTCTGGCTGAGGAGGAGCATTGAGAGTTGATGGCAGTCAATGTCTCCACTCAGAGGTGTGTCAGATGGTCCATAGTAGAAATCAGGTGCAGGTCCATCTCAGGCTGAATGGTTAAGGCCATCTGAAGTCTGAGGGATTCTAAATGAGAGGCTATAAAGTGCTAGAAGATTGAACAAGTGAAGACCGAAGATACAAAAAAAGAAGAATAGGGATAGATATGATAGGAATTAGGGTAAAATCCAGTAATTTCTCCATCCAGCATCTGACTAGCCATGAACCCTGAGTCATGCTTTTTTATCCAGGTCCTCTCTAACATTTTTATGCTATCTCTAATTTTTTAAAGATTATTTATATTTACCTATGTGTATCTCTGTGTGTCTGTGTGAGTGTATGCCATGTGTGAGTGCCCACAGAAGCCAGAAAAGGGCAGCAACTCTGCCCCTACCTCCCCACCGCCACATACACATAGGTCCTAGAACTGAACTCAGACCCTCTGGAAGTACAGCAAACACTCTTAAGCACCAAGCTGTCTCTCCAGTTTTGATAGGTCTTCCTCTGTCAACCCATATTGTTTACCCAGAAACAACAGATCTTAGTAGCAAGAGCACAGGTTCCACCTACCTCAGCAGTGAGAAAGTCTACAGTCTTCCAATTTTGAAGGACCTCATCAGCTAGCAAGGCTCTGTGTTAAGCTTCAGTGGTCTGAATGGTAGAGGTCAAGTGGACCACAGGACTTGGGAGTAGTTATCAATATTTAATTGGAGTTTAAGTACACTAAAACTAATCAGTGTGAAGAAATCTCTAAAGATGAACCAAGCTGTTGTGGATGGTTCTGAAGAAGGGCTTTGGGAAGTGGAGGGTTGACCATGCTTAGAGAATCATTTTATGGAAGGGGACTTGCTTTAGAAGGGAACCTGAGTTAGAAAAGATGAATGTAAGTCTAAAGCTTTAAGGACCCACATATAAGGGAAGGTGTTTACTATGATGCAACAACCATATCAATGCATATGCAGTGTTAGGAGCCAAAAGTAAAAGGAGCCTGTCCCCTTTAGTCTAACCCCAGTGGTAGGGCCCTGGGATTAGAAAGTCTCATTGGAGGATTTTTTTTCATATGACTAGACCAGGTAGAGATGTTCCAAAGGTTCCAGGGACTATATTCTGAAGGTCTGACCCCTGGGAAATAATCATCCATACAGAGAGATTGATCTAAGATTAAATGGTTATGGGATGTTTGGCACAACAGATTTCTCCAGAGCAATGTTAGAATCAAAAACGAGACCTCAAAGGTTGGAGGGTAGGGGTGTCTACAGGAATGTCAGTTCTTTCAGCTGTTCTCATATACCTACAAGACTTATTTGGGCTTAATGATTTATTTAGTTCCAAGTAGGAGTCCTAGAAGAACCATGTGTAATTATGCTAGTTATTACCTACCAATGGTGATGTTATGATTCTCAACTTCTAAGTTCTCATAAGAATCTAAGTCAATTGGGAATCTGATGAGTAGAATTCCCACTTGTGGTATTCCAAAAGAACATTAGGTTCCAACTGTAAAGGGAAATATCAAGGCCCTCTAACCGAAGTCCATCTTCCTTAGTGTGTTAAAAGCAGAGTGATGCCTTTTGAAGTAAGGAACTTAGCTATCTTACTTTTTCAGAGGGATCTGTGTGCTTCCAGTCTCGATCAACTGGACACAATCCTCCTCCTACTCTGTTACTGATGTTTTCAGCATAAAAGGTGTAGGAGAAGTCAGAATATTGTCCAGTGAGATTATCACATTCCTGAGTAGTCAGAGTAGGCCAGCAGGGATATCCTTTCAGGGTTGGGTAGGTATTATTGTGGATAGATCCAGCAAATAGTAGCTATTAATATTATCAACCTGGTAACAACTGGGATAAGATGCTAATAACCTCAGTAAAGGTAAAAAAGAATCAATTTCTCTCTTTCTTTTTCTCTCTCTCTCCCTTTCTCTCTCTCATGGTTAGAGGGTCCAAAGGATAAGTAAACTACAAATTAGGATGCCCAGGAAAAGGAAGCCTACAGTGTAAGCTACTTTGGGAAGGTGTTGACAAAAGGAAGGTATTGAAAGAAGGCATGTGCCAAGACTAGAGTAGGCAGTCCATAAGAAGAAAGACTATGAGGGCCAGAGAGATGCAAATCAATCTACGTACTAAGACCCTTCGGGGGCACTCATGTAACATTAGTACATTTGTTCTCCTGAGAAGATATTTTAGATCTCTTAGTTCCCCAGAATAAGACTCTTCTGGAGTTGGGACACCCTTGGAGAGAGGAGGATCTGGTGTCCAAGGTCTGACACAGGTGTGATTAATCCAGGAGTCAATTCTGGGGACATTTATCACATAAAGAACAACCATATAGGGCTCCTCACACATAGGTTTTAGGGATGGTGACCTGTTAGATAATGATTAGACTTTCACCAGTTAGGCCAACTCCTGTATTGGAGAGGGGTCTTCCTGACCATCGGGGTCGTGTCTCTCACCATTCATGAAGACACTGATGGAAATAAGTCAAAGAGGTTACATGATTTACTTTACATGGTCTTCAGTTTATTAGAAGTCATTCCTGAGAAAGGATCTTCCACAGCATCTCACAGTGGTTGAGACCAGAAGTCTAAGGAGTGTTTCTGATTTGGACCAGGGCCAAGTGGAAGGAGGGAGAAGTCCAGGGGACACTGACGACTTTTGTTAGCTTTCTCGAAGGTTTCTTTAAGATCTCATTACTTTGTTCTACTTTCCTGAAGAATTGAGGTCTCCAGGCACAATGCAGGTTAAATTGTATTCCCAGGGCAGCGGACACTCCTCGTGTCACTAAGTCTTGAAGGCCCGTTCATTTCCAGTTTTAATACTCTGTGACAGTACAGATTTCAGGATAATTTTATGAATTAAGGTTTGGATCACCTCAGAAGCCTTTTCTGTCCTTTAGAGGAAGGCCTCTATCCAACTGGTGAAGATATCCATCCACACTAAAGAATAAGATGCCCTGACTTGTGGACATGTGGATGAACTGTATCTGCCAGTCTTCCCCTGGACAGCATCCTGTCTTTTATAATCCCAGGGAGTGCATCTATTGTCTGGGGGTTATTCTTCTGGCATAGCTTGCAAACCCTTACTGTCTAGTAAATGCTTTAATGATTTCCTTCCCCATAATCTTTTTATCAACTGTAGGGTCCCTTCTCTGCCCATATGGAAGGCCTTTTTCCATCCTCAGCAGGTAGGAGCAATCTTCCATTTCTAAGTCACCCTGGTAACTGGGTGTTAAGTCCTGCCTTTTCCTCAGGAGAATACTGAGGTCTGGTGTGAGAAGGGGACCTCCACAACAGAGGGGCTGTGGCCATAACTTGATTAACTGCTTCCTTGGCAGCCCTGCCAGTTCACCTGCTTCCTTCGGACACCTCATCTGTTCCTTTTTGATGTCCTCTACAATGATAACTGCCACCTCCTTGGGTTGAAATGCTGCAGAAAGCATTCTTTCTTGGTGGTATTTAATAGGGCGGCTGCAGCTGTAAAGTTTCTCTCCTTCTACGTCACTACATGGGCTTGGAGGGCAAAAACAAGTATATTTAGAATCAGTGTAGATTCTAGACCCTCTTCTTTTGACTTAATTCTAGGGTTCTGATTAGGGCTGTTAGTTCATTCAGTTGGTCCCTGGAGAAAGGGTTTTACTTTGAAGGGTAAGAATCAGTAAGAATTGCTATAGTATATCCTGCTGAATAGATACCATATTTAGTGTAGGATTTCCTATCTATAAAGAGGACCCAATAAAGATTTGTCATGAAAATTTCTTGTAAGTTTTTCCTAGAGGCACAAGTTTGTAGAATTAGATTTAAAGTCATGTTTGGGGTTTTCATAAACTTTGTCTTCCTCTTACAGGAAGGTAGCAGGGTTGGGGGAGGGGCATATTTTTATTTCAAAAGTTTGACCCTTTGAGAGTAAAGTTTGATCTTTCAGGAGCCTGTTACCAGTTAACCAGAGATTCTCTTTTGATTCCAACAGTCCTGTCACATTATTGGGGATAGTCCAGACAAATTGTTTCCCAAAGTCAATTTATTGGTCTTTGGGACCAACAAAGTGACTGTGGCTATACTTCTGAGGCATGTCAGTCAAATTATTGGGTAAGGTAGCCTATAGGTTGATGAGTGGGCCCCCTAGACTGAGTAAACACCCCCAAAGTCATTCCTTTACATAAAGGATTGAATTCTTTACCAGGTGAGAGGACCACATATTAGAGGACTTTGGCTTGAGAGATTCAGAAGTTGATTAAGTACCTAGATAAAGACTGGTCAAGAAGGTGGGAACTGTCCCTGAATCCCTGGGGCAGGACCATCTGGGTGAATTGGAGAACCTGGGAAGTTGGATCCTCAAAAGCAAACAGGCATTGAAACTCGGGGGATAAAAAGATGAAAAAAAAAAGTATCCTTTAAGTCTAGGACAGTAAACCATTCAGATCTGGAATGTGTGCTGGGAGAGTATATAGGTTGTGAACCAAGAGGTTAAGTGGAATTACAGTTTCATTAGTAAGTCTGAGGTCTTTAACTAGCCTTCACTTTCTGTTAGATTCTGAATTTCCAGAATCAGGATATTACAAAGGCTGCTCCAGCGAATCATTAAATCTTGTCTTAGGTCAGCTATGCTTTGTAAGCCCTGTAACACATCAGGGTTTTTGTTTGTTTTTGAAACAAGTTCTTGCCATGTAGGCCTGGATCTTTGTGTGGACCAGGCTGGTCTTGAACTCACAGAGATCTTCCTGCCTCTGCCTTTTGAGTGCTGAGATTAAAGGCATGTGCCACCATGCCGCATTATGGTTTTGGTTTTAAAGGCTACCTCTGGTGGGGAAATAAAGAGAAGTCCTTTAGATGGTTCTTAATACAGATGGCTTTCCTTCTTGCCCCTGGATGGCCCATACTCTTGTTTCAGTTTCAGTCTCCATTAAAGGGAGACTGAGGCCCCAGCCTGGGACCTTAAGAACTGTAGCACCCAAGCCAGACAGGAGTTCCCATCCCAAAACAGGAATGGTGCTTTCTGGCATGTAAAGAAAGGAGATTGTTCCAGTTTCAACAGGGGAGGGCGAATCACAGGTAAAATAGTGAGTCATGCTCTTTCCTGAGAGCTTCAACGTAAGACCCCTGTGGGAATTCCAATTGCTTGGGGCTCCTCATCTTCATAGTCTGATAACTGAAGGGAGAAGCACAGTGTCTCTGTTTAGATTATCTTTACTCATGCCTGGATGGTTACATGGGAGGCTTCCACTGAGTTTCTTTTTCTTTCTTTTTTTTTTAAACCATTTTTTCTGTGTTAAGTATCAAAGACAGGGGAATACCATTAAGCTGAATAGCCAACCACTGAATTTTTTTCAATTTTTATGTATTACAAATTATGGTATATATAGATATAGATAGGATAAAGCATAAAAATGCACTCTTTACTCCAGTTTGAAGTGTAGGGTTAGAAAGTGTTTGGGGAATTCACACTGATGTTCAATCATTACCTCTATGGATCTTCAGAACCTTTTCATCTTTCTAAACTAAAACTTCATGCCGACTGAACAAAAATTCTTCACTCTCCCTGAAGGAATTCAGGACACTTCAACTTAAATCTGGCACCCTGGTAAGCTGATTATTTTTATGTAAAGGCTCTTAGAGACCAAAAGATGTTGGAAATTTTGCCTTCTTTTATCTGCCTGTCTTAGTAACTTTTTGTTGCTGTGATAAAATATTGTGAAAAAAATCAACTTAAAGGAGAAAAGTTTATTCCAACTTACAGTTCCAGAGTCATGCAGTTCATCATGGTAGAAAATATGTGACCACAGGCAGGAAGGATGTCCCAGCAGGAGCAGGAGGCTGACACACTGGATACATACTCAGAAAGCAGAGAGTAAGCAGGAAGTGACAGGGTTATGAAGCCATACTTTGGAGTCCTGTACTTCACATGCTGCAACATGGATGAAACTTAGAGACACTGTGCTAAGAAGACTAAGACAATCCCTATAGACAAATACTATGTGGATATGCTCATATGAGCACTTGGGGCAGCTGCATTCATAGATGAAGTAGAATGGTGATTTTCAGGGACAGAGAGGTGGGGTGGTGCAAAGGACATGTCCCCTGTCTTCTGAAGGGTCTCTGAAACAAAGAAAGTCATAAATATATATGTCATGGTCATGAAGAAAAATCATGGACTGCTGATTCCATTAAAGGAAAGGATGGGGCATCACATGCTGAAAGAAGTTTTCTTCTAATAATGCTTGGCTTGAGGTTTGTACCCCACAGGAAGATTCTGATTTTCCATTAATCAGACACATATCACAGGGAGAGAAAATGGAGTCTGTCAGCACACCCTGAAAGATTTTGTTACACACCATTGTCCTCATATATCTGTTCCAAAGACAATAATCTCTAAACTATTGTATTTTCTGTGGGACAAACAGACGTTTCTCAAATCATTATATGTTTTCTAAACCCATAGAATTTCACTAAAAATAATTTATGCTTCTTTAAGTGGTAGATAAAGCTTATCAATGATGCCAGCATATGGGAAATCACACTAGTGTGATGTTCCCCTGCGCTGTGATTTCTCAGCTTTTGCACATTAATAAATTTGTATGCTTTTCTTCCTGTCTAATCTGTTTTTTCCAACTTTTTCCAGCAAACTCTGAGAGGGATAAAGGGAATTTCCATTCATCTCTGAACATGTGCTGAAGTTTCCTCACCATTTAAGGCTAAACAAACACTGTTCCATTGTATGTACTCCACGTTTCACTTATCTAGCCATTCATTGATGAACAAGTGAATTCCTTCCACCTCTCTGCTGATGAGTAGTGCTGTTATGAACATGAGATTGGGAACTTCATTTCGAATCCTTGCTCCCCTTTTGGCTCTATCTTCAGAAGTGGGATGGCTGGACTGCATGGTAAACTACACTGAGCATTTCTGAGGAACTGTCATACTGTGACCCCAGTGGCTGTACCACTTTACATTCCCACAATACACAAGGATCCACTGTTTCTACATCCTTGTCCATACTTGTTATTTTTCTGGATTTTTTTTTCCTAAATAATAGCCATATTAATGAGTGTGAATGCTCATTTCATTTCCGGAGTTTCATTCCATTTTTAAAATCTCTAGTTCATTTAGGTAACTCTTTTAAGCATGTTTTTACTATCCAGGGCATTTTTTCTGGCTACAGTTTTACACATCTGCTTCTGCAGACTGTCCCTCATTACTGTGTAGCTTGTTGACAGTGACCTTTTCTTCTGAATCTACTTGACTTTTCAATTATGAGTTGCTTGTGTCTTATAGAAAATTTTATCCAGTGGAATTTTCCAAGGTCTTCCTCAAAGGTACGTTCCTCTAAAGATTTGTGTGCCACTGCCAGTCTAGGACTAGCTTAAATTCAGTTCTGGCTTGGGATTGTTCCGATCACCAGTAATAGGAATGTGTACCAAAAATGATAATAAATTCTCAAGAGAGACTGTACCCGCCCATCCAATGAGCAGCCATTTCAGGCCAGGTAAGTCACCTTGGCTGTATGTTGGGTTTTACTTCTTTTCCTCCCTCACCTAGAATGTCATTATAGGGATCCTGGCTAAAATCAGGGGGGAGAAGAAACTACGACTAGATTTGCCAACTTTAGTAGGCTCCCAGTCTTATTTACTTGCCTGAATCTGATTAAGTTGATAGATAATTTCTATTCCATTGGGAAAAAGAAGAACAGGAGAAGTATAAGTTCTTCTTAAATTAATGTGTAGTTTAAAAAACATTCCGTTCAATATTCCAGGGTTCTAGGTATAGTAAGGAAAAATGTGACAAATGGATTTTAAGAATAAATTCATTGCTTTGCCTGCATAAATGTAAGTGCATCATATGCATGCAATGCCTGCAGAGGCCAGAAGAGGGTGTCAGATGTCCTGGAACTGGAGTTACAGATGGTTGTTAGCTACCATGTGGGTGCTGAGAACTGAACCCAGGTCATCTACAAGTACAGCCAGTTCTTTTAACCACTGAGTCATCTCTCCAGCCTCTTAATTATCTTCATTGAAACTATAGCACGCGCGCACACACACACACACACACACACACACACACACACATCTATATGTGATGAATTGTTCTTTTGCAAATGAAACTGTAACATAGCTTCTGAGAAGATTTGTTTAGGTTTATGGGTGAGAGAGGAGCACTGATAAGGTTCAAAGGTTATATACATTCTGACCTTACACATGACTCAACTGTTTTAATACCCATGTTTGAAATATCTTGCAGAAAAGGCAGAATTGTCTCTGTAGGCAAAAATCTTTGCAGCATTTTTTTCATTGTTGCTGTTGAAACTCTTGTTTCTTTAAGAAATATAAAACAGATCCCAGGGTGTAAGGAGCCTCTTTCTCTACCCATGTCCCTTAATTTGTTCCATTTTTAGCAGAAGGTTGACTGGAGTTATAAGCAGAATGTATGCCGATTAAGAGGTCATGATGGCATTTGAGTTAAGGTTTTAATGTACGTGCATTCAGGAATACAAAGCTGTCTTTTGCTGTTTGGACCAGAGTTTGTTAAGTGACCAGCATTCTGATCTCTCTTCCCTTTCATCTTCTAGCCTTTGTGAATAAATTTTCAAAATTGTTCAAGCTGGATGAAAATAGAAATTTTGTGCAAAAGACAGCATGCCAGAGTTGGAACTGAAAATACCCTCCATAAAGGTCCATGGAAGTTACATCACCAACCTGTGACATTACTGGGAGGGAGTGGAACCTAGAGGAAGGAAGTTCCATCACTGTGGGTAGGTCCATGAAGGAGATAGTGGGACCTAGGCCCTTCTTGTCTTTTTCTTTACTTCCTGGCCACCTCTGCCATGGTTTTGGCCCTGATATATTGTTCTGCCATGGCCCAAAGTAATGGTCCAAATAACCATGGAACCTTTGAAAACATGATTTCAAATAAACCTGTCCTCTTTTTAAATTAATTTATCTCATGTGTTTGTTACAGTTACAGGAAACCTAGGACTAACAGAAGACATAAAAACATGAAAATTTATAATCTTACTAAGGAAAAGTCCTAAAACAAGGCTAAAAGAAAATAATATCTTTGTCTTTGTGACATAGGACTTCATCAAGTCATTATTTAAATTTTTCATTTCTAGTTAAATTTGTCCAAATGCTTACACACTTATCAAAAGCTGCCTCCAAAAATCAGAAATGAGTCGATCCACCGAGGTGCATACTGGTCTTTTTCTTCTTTTTGTATGTATGTCTGTGTGTTTGTTTGGCACGTGCATGTTCATAGGTGTGTGAGTTGGCATGCATGTGTTTGTGCAAGAGGTTAACCTCAGGTGTTTATCCAATTTGTTTGTTTTTTAAACCACTTAAAAATATATTTATCTATTTATTTTGTGTATATGTGAGGGTATGTGTGTGGTTGTACATGCCAAAACACATATATGGAGGTCAGAGAACAAAGTGAAGTTGGTTTTCTCTTTCTACCATGTGGGTTTCAGGAACTGAACTCAGGTCCTTAGGCTTGACTCAAAGAGCTTACACTCACCGAGCCATCTCACTGGCCCATCTTGAGTCTCTCACAGAAACTTTAGGCAAGGCTGACTGGCCTGTGAGCCCGAGTAACCCTCCTGTGTCTGCCCCTCAGCACTGGGATTCCAGTGAATGAAGCACCGTGTCTGGATTTTTATGTAGATTCTGGAGATTAAACCCTGGTCTTTCTGCTTAAATGGCAAGCACTTTATGGACTAAGCTATCTCCTCAATTCTGCAATTTTTCTTTACTTGGAGATCTAAGTTTCCATCTGTTACAATTTCCTTGCAGCCTGAAGAATATACTTTATAAGTGCAAGTCTATTGGCAAAAAAAAAAAAAAAAATCAGCTATCATTTATTTTTAAATGTCTTAATTTTACCCTTAGAGTATTTTTGACCTGATATGAATTTTAGGTTCTTAGTTTATGGTTTTTTTTTTCTTTTTCTTCTATTAAAAAACATCATCCTGGAACTGGAAGTGTAGCCCAAAGTAGAGTGAGAGGTTTGTATGTATGAAGCCCTGGGTTCAATCTGCAGCAACCTCCCGGCCAAATAAAAATTGTTGCTGTCTCCTAACGATGCTACAGAAGTTCCTGTGAACATCTAGAAATCCTTCTTAGAGTTGTTTTTGTTTGCTTGTTTGTTTTCTATGATGCCTGTTTCTCCTCTGCTTTCAGGGTTTTCCCTTAGAGCCCTGCAGTTTGACTATGCTTGACCATGGTGTGTAGGCGTTGAGCTCCTGCAGTTCCACAGCGGCGTGGTAGGCATGCTTTTCTTTTCATTGGCCCTGCTTCTAGTTTGTCGAGCTTCAGGGATCTGTACATAGATCTTTTTCATCAACTTTGGGGAAATACTGCCATTATTTCTACAGATAACTTTTCTGCTGAGTGAGTGAATTTTGAATAGAAGTGAGTTTATCTTCCAACAGCACACTGTCCTGGAGGGCCTGGCTGTGGTGATAAGGCCCTTTGGGAAAAATCCCTTAAAATTTCACATTTTCGGTTTGCATTTCTATAAAAGGGGGGAACTTATAATCCTCATCCTACGGGTCTTCATTGTCAGCTAAATAGGACGGTGTTTAGAAAGGATTTAGAAAACATAAATAAATGGTGGGCATTATTTTGTTTTAAGCATTTCCTCTGGATGTCCCAGTTAAAATGCACCTCTGATCAGTGGCTGGACAGGCTGAATTGTCTTATGATCTGTCCTAAGGAAAGCAAAGTCCTAAAGAAAGATAAACAGATGATAGATAGATAGACAGACAGACAGATAGGTGGACTGTTGGGCTTAGAAGTGAGAAAAAAGGAAGAAAAGTCCCCAGAATGGGCCCCAGGTTCTGGGAGAGTTGGTAAATCTGAGTGAACAGAGATATGTCAACCAGTATTGGTCAGCAGCATGTCTCTTATGACTGGTGGGCACTAAAACTGGTTCATTAATCCTGTTGTTAAATGATTACTATACACAGCAGAAAGCAGAATTAGCAGTCTCTATAGTATAAGATACTCCGCTGCAGCAAACCCGAAAGGTAGCACAGATGCACTGTCAGAACAGACATCGGCCAGTGTCTCCACTAAGTTGCCGTTCACTGCTCTAATCTGACAGTGTTTGCTTCTTTGTCTTTATGCCGACAGACTCAGACACACACACACACACACACACACACACACACATACAGAGTTGGGAATTTTTTTTTATGGTAAGGAGGATTGCATTGAACTCAGAACCTCACACATGGTAGGCAAACACTCAATTACCGAGTTACATCCTGATCCCTTTTAAAAACTTTCTATATTGAAACAGGATCTCATTAGTAGCACAGGCTTGCCTTGAATTTACAATCTTCCTCTTCTGGCCTTCTCAGTGCTGAGATTATAGGCACGTGCCATTATGATAGGCTTCTTTGTCTTTATGCAAGTTAAACACCAGAAAAACAGTAGTTTCACAACTGCAAGAGATGAACAAGGTTGCCAAGCTACCTTTTTAATTCCCTCACTCTGTGTAGAATGCTGATGTTAGTCCAGAGCTTCTGGCTTGTGGTGAGGCTCCTGGATTGTTTCCTGGGTGATTGTTGGAAATCTGTTTTGGAAATGAGTGGGAGTAAGCAAGACCTACTGAGAGGAAAGATGTGCAGATTAGGGGTTAGTGATGACAGTTGTGAGAACCAGTAAGGAGGATGAAGGCCAGGGGAGAGAAAGGGAGCCTGGTCTTGACATGAGCCCTCATGCTCGTTATGGGTGAACAGGGCCAAGATGGTCCTGAAATTCTGCCCATGGTAAGTATCAACATCTATTTAAACAGATTGTAGCTTTTGATTGGCAATGTGTTCTATGTATGTGAAGATACTTTTGGCCCAGATAGGTCAAACAACACTGCAAATACACTTTAGGTTACTGTATAGTCTGTCAAGTTCTCTAGGTTTTAAAAGTCTACCCATAGTCAATCAGTACATTAACAGCTACACAGATTATAACACTGATGTTTTATTTACAGGCTTTAAAAAGAAATCTATCTATCTATCTATCTATCTATCTATCTATCTATGCATGTGTGTGTTGTGTATGTATGGCGTATATACTTGTTAACATGGGTATGTGCAGTGTATGGGTGCACATACACATGTGTGTACATGTATGTGGAGGCCAGGAGTCAACTCCGGTTATCTTTTCATGATTGTTCTCAACCTTTCTTTTAATTAAAATTATTTTTAAATTACATTTGTGTGTGTGTGTGTGTGTGTATGTTTGCATGCACACGCCTGACATAGCATTTGTGTGGAGGTCAGAAAGCAACTTGTGGGAGTCAGTTCTCTCCTTTTACCATATGGGATCTGGGGATCGAACACAGTTCATGAGGCTTTGCTAAAGGTGCTTTATTTGCTGAGCCATCTCCAGGCCCTCCGTCTTTATTTTTTGACATAGGGTACCTCACTGAACCTGAAACTCAGCAATTCATTAAGACTTGCTTGGCAGGCACTTTACTAACTGAGCCATCTCTCCAATCCCCATTGGAACACAGATAGGTAAATAAATCAAAACCTCACCAAAAAGAGCAAGGAGAATCTGTGGTTTAGTCTTTATGGCAGCAAAGTAAATTCACCCTATGAACTTCCTCCTTTTCTAGTCCTAGGCACCTTGGGAGTCTCAGGTTACCACAGAGACACAGTTAAGTTCAAGAGCCACACCACACACAACTATATCTGAAAAAGACACAGATATGGCATCAAGAAACTCTAATCACAAAAATACGACTTTCTTATAAGGATGGAACTAAGAACCTGGTACTTTTCCATGAAGCACAGAACGGCCTAAAGAGGATGAAGCAACTGATAGCAAGGTCTTGAGGATGTGAGCTGAGACCATTAAGGCCCTCAGAAAGTGCAAGAAGACATCAGCCACAAGCTCAGTAGACCTACCTTCATCACCTACACTGTGCTTGGGAAGAGCACTTGTATCCATGTTACAAGGATCTCAGGCTCTGCTGGCCAAAGGCTAAAGCCAAGGGAAGGCAAAGCCCAGCCTGTGGCTTTGGCTACAGGTCCAGCTTCAGTTCCAGTTTCAGCTTAGGCCTCTAAAAGTGCCCACAGTCTGACTAAGGCTCCAGAATAGAGGCTTCTGTCTGCCAGAGTGAGGACAGGAGGACTGTATGAGCTGGGGGAGTGTCATGGGGCTGATGTCATCCTTGTGCAGTTTGTACAAATAAATGCGAGGAAGGAAAACAAAAAATCTGGCCATCCAGCCTTATAGACCATCAGTGGCAGAGTTAACAAGCCATTCAGGATAACTAACAAGTAACTGTGCCCAGTGAAAACTGAACTAGGAAATCTGGCCAAGAATAAAACGACCCTCTTGAAACAGGCAGTACAGCCATCCCAGTTTCCACGATGATGAGTTGTCTTGCCTGACATGGTAGGAACGTTTGGAGATTGAAGGGCCGGCCTGCCTAAAGTGTCCTGGAACTAGAGACACAGGACATTTCTGAGAAGGAATTCAACTTACAGGGAGAAAAGTTCAAGTCTGCAAGTCTGGGTCAAGGCCAATATTGAAGGAGAATGAAGGCATTTGTGATACAGCTCCACATCTCATATTGAGTCCTGTGCAGTTCCCCAGATTACCTGGAAGAGAAGGACAAGAAGCAAGGACAAGACATGGCAAGTCTCTCTGAGCAGTGAGAACACAAGGCATCAAGGGTGTGCGGTTGTGTGACAGAAGTTAAGTTTATTTTCTGAACCTGAGCAATGTCAGGGCCTAGGACAAGAAGCAGCTGGAGAAATCACTGCGGTGGGTGGGGGTTCAGTATAGAAGTCCTAGACCCTATGAGAGTAGGTGCCAGATATTGAGGGAGGTGGGGATAAGTACTGGGTGCCTGGTCCTTACTTGTCTGCTCATGTTCCTGTCCTGTGGGAGCTATCTTCCTCTGATGCTGGTGAACCTGCCAATCCAACCCCTCTTCTGGCCCTGATGCCCTTCAAGGTGTGAGCCCAGTTAGAGGATACCAGTCTGTGAAGTCAGAGGAGGTGATGCTTGGTCATCCGACCCAAGTAGAGCTAATCTGAGGTCCTCGGAAGGACTGAAGTAGTGACTAAAGAGGTTGTCTGGTGCTAGATCTCTGAAGCTCATTGCTCTTCTTATCAAGGGAAAGATTTTCTGTAAATACACTCATCATAAGAATTGTGAGACAGATTGTGAGGACCTGGTTCTAGCCACATGTCCATCTGACTCAGATCCTAAACTGCCCAGTCACATTACAATGAAATTTTCAAAACCATTGCATCATGTGTGAGTCTTGAGGATGAACTGTGACTGAATGATTCCTAACAGAGAGAAAAAGTTACTCCTGTTTTTGACCATTAAGCCTCAGGGATCCTCCTGTCTCTGACTCCCCAGCATGCTGTAGCATCCAGCTTTTTATGTGGATGTTGGGGATCTAGTCTCAAGTCCTTATCCTTACCCTGCAAGCATTTTATCAACTGAGTCATCCATCTTCCCAGTCCTAGAAACTGGCTATTTCTATTACAAAGATATTCAGAAGGGAAATGTCCTGAAAACCTGCTTTACCAAAGCCCAGAACTAGGTAAGTAGTTTATCATCACCACTAACTGGGGTCAAGTCATCTGATCATCACCACTGGGGTCAAGTCGTCTGAAATGCCACTGTGTACTATGAAGACTGGGAATGATGGAGATAAGATTGTAATGGACAATCTTGCTGGTGGTAAAACACACTACAGACCAGCACAATGGAGGCAGCGTCACTGGACTGAAGAGCAATCACTACCTGACTGCCCTCAGCCGCCATGACGCTTCACGTTACCAGAACACATATTTAAAGAGGCATAGGCACCAATTAGTCCAAAGAGATGCTGGGCTGTAGAAACCGATTTCATCGATATGATGGTAACTCACTGTCCAGCCCTGCCTAAGACCTAGGTGGGTCGTGTGTACTGTTTTCACACAACTACCCAATATCTATTACAAGACAACCAGATATTCCTCTAGTCCAGTGGTTCTTAATGAGGTAGCAACTTTGCTTTCAAAGTGTATTGGCAACTTCTGGAGATATCTTTGGTTGAGGGGGTTCAACTGCTATCTGTGGGCAGAGGCTCAAAGTTCTGTGAAGGATCCTATGACATGTAGGGAAACTACCTACAACTAAAAATTATCTGGCCCAGATGTGAATCATGGCAAGGCTAAGAAATCCTGCTGTCGGTGATACTTCAGCCTGAGCCACAGAGCCCATGATCTGAAATATAAGTAGCCATTTGCAGATGGTCACGGTGGTTTGTTTGCCTGTCAGTGCCGGGTCAGCCATTTGTTTACTATGAAAAGCTAGTTAGAAATGCCACTGCCCCATAGTTGTTTCCACACTAAACCCCAGCAGCCACAGAATAAAACAGCGAGCACACTGAAGTTATTTTACCTCTGTTTCCTTATACTGGCGACATATATAATTAAAAGAAAAGTTTCATGACCATGTTGATTATAATGGGTAGTTTATTATTCTTCTGTCTAGGCAATGTGAGGATGCCTTCAGCCTTTATTTCAACCATTCCATTCTAGAAGCTCTTTAGACGTCCCATTTTTGGAAGAGGACACTAAGGCACCTCACTGTGCTGTCTCCATAGTCAACCCTGGCGGCAGGGGTGTTCAATGTAAGAAACAAACGTGAGGGACCTTATTCTGAGACTGAGAAGTCAGAGCAGCATAGAGCAGAAATGGGCTGTCCAGGATTGTAGACAAACTGTCTAGAAACCTGAAACACCTTTGCATAAAGATTTTATGTTTGGGTTGCGGGTGGTGGCACATACTTGTAATTCCAACACTTGAGAGGCAGAGGCAGGAGGACCATGAGTTTGAGGTCAGTCTGGGCTTCATATTAAGACCCTGTCTCAAAGAAAGAAAGAGTTAAAGAAAGAAAGATATATTTGTTTCACCAAGTATCTGTGTATGTATGTGTATGATGGGTGTGTGTGCATGTGTGTGTGTGTGTGTGTGGACACAGATGTGGAGGGCAGAGAACAACTTTCAGGAGTGAGTTCTTGGGAGTGGATTCTCTCCTTCCACCACTAGCTGCAGTGATTGAACTCAGCTCACTTTTTATGCGCTGAGCCTGAGAACTGAAATCTTTAATGCTTTACTTGTCTTCATGCAGCATTGCGTCTGGGTGTGGCCCAAGCTCTCTAGAAAGCCAAAGAAGGGGATGGCTTCTGTCAAGCCAAATGCCTCCAGAAATTTGCTAAATCCCTCAAAGGAGCATGAGCCAATGAGTCACTTCCAGGTGTAGCACAGAAGGCTAAGTCCTTCCTTGGCTCAGAAAGGCAGGTGTGTTTTGGAGGACACAGCCCAGGCCCTGTTATTCTTCCTTTGATACCTTATCATGTGGCAAGGAGAGAGGAAGGAGAGTGGAAAGAAGGGTGGACTAGAGCTAGTGATGTTGATCTTGTCTTTTATATACTATCTAGTTTTTTATCCACTATCTAATCTTCAAAATAGTCAAGGGGAAATACCGTCTTCCTTTAAAGAAGCTTTATGAGGCTAAATAGCTTGACTAAGTTCCCACCATTTGATTAGTAATGGCATCCAGATCCACAGCCATGCCTGACTGATGGCAAAAGTCCCATTTCCCTCACTCTGTGGACAGTGGGAGACAACAGCCTCTGATACTGATTGCACTGTGCTCCTGTCAGTCCAGAGGAAGTTCAGTGCTTGGGTTGGCAGCACATCTACTGAGTTGCAAATGATGTAGACCAGGAATGACACGGAGGCTCCAAGGCTTTCCTGTCTTCCATGTTATGTATGTGGGCCGAGAAGGGGAATAGCAATTGTGGGAAATACCTGAAAAGCCACAAATTAATTTAAAATAAGAGTGAGTAGAGATGCTGGTCTTGTACTGTCCGTCTGAGGTCCTGGTTCTGCCTTGACAGTAAAATCAGTAAGTGTTGCTCATGTCTACTTCCAGCTTTGACAGTCAACCCTCTCTTTAAACATGACTTCCACCGTGTTAGCTTGCTAGCGCTCCCACCAGACTAAGGGGCATATACATAGACATCTGAGGTCTCCGGGTTCTAGAGCTGGAAGTTCAAGATCAGAGGGTCTGTGGGGTGGGTTTCTGTAGAAGCCTCTCTCTCTCCTTTCCTTCCAGACAGTTGCCCTCGCCCTGTTTCCTCACGTGGAAGGGAACAGCATCCCTGGCTTCTCTTGCCATTATTTTCTAATCTCTACTGAGGACACTGGCCATATCAGTTAGGGCCTGCCATCTTCATGTTACCTTAATTACCTCCTTAAAGAGTCTATGTCCAGATAAGTCACATTCTGAAGTACTGGAAGTTAGGATATCAACATATACATTTGTCAGGACTATAGGTGGCACATACCAAATATTCCAGAATGTTCTATGTTTCTTAAATTCAAAGATTTTGCTATCCTATTTTTAGTTTGTGTGTGTGTGTGTGTGTGTGAGAGAGAGAGAGAGAGAGAGAGAGAGAGAGAGAGAGAGAGAAGTGAGAAAGTGGATGTATGCACATGCTTATGGGTGGAGCTGGGAGGCATTGGATCCCCCTGAGCTAGAGTTACAGGCAGTTGTGAGCCACTCAACATGCATATAGGAATGGAACCTCGAGTCCTCTGCAAGAGCAGTACATGTTCTGAACTGCTAAGCCATCTCTCCATCCCTCTGTTTCTTAAATTTAAATGCCAATGGCTATAGTACTCATATGTTAAAGAAGACAGCAAAGGTATTAGGAAATTAAAGACTTTCATGGGACACAGATTTACAAACATCATGAAATGCAGTAGGAAACATGTACCATTTGTGGCAGGGGTGAGAGAGCTGAAGGCCAGTTGCCCTGGGGTCCTGGTCCTTCCTAGAAGTGGAGTTGACCGCCCAGGGATGAATGAAATAAAGACTCAGAAAAGGGTGAAAATGGGCATTTACTGGAGCAAAAAGAAAAACACCAAGAGCTAAGACACTCTGATGGGAAGGATGGTGTCTCCAGAAGTGGTAGACCCCCAAGTGACTTCTGGGCTGATGTTACGGGGGTCCCTGGATCTTTCTCTCCTTTGAGCTCCTCTCCCCACACTTTATCTTTGGCCCAATGGTCCGGCCAGGATAGAGATAACTGAGACGTGAGTCTTTGTCTGACACATGGCCTAGCCAGGTACTTAGTCTTATTTTTGGGGGCAAATGACCTTGTTTAGACACATTCCAGCAGTTAGTATGTTATCTCTCTCCCTCCTTCCGACCTTTTCCCCAATTCCCTGTCCCCAGCCAACTCCTAACACACTGACCTTCACGTTGGAAGTAGATTTAAGCATAGGAGAGTGAGAAAGACTCTTCTCTTGTGATGATGCAAGTCTGGGCTCTGGTTACAAGTTACCTTCCTGGAGAACAAGCCCTTGCTTGAAAATGTGCAGTTAAAGAAAAACAAACAAAGCAAAAACTCAAGCTTCTAGAACAGAATGAGGGAAGCTGTGTGGAGAAACACGTATCACTGACCTCCCACGCTTACTTTAGTGTATTTATTTTGAATTCCTTCTGGGGAACACATTGGGGATTGCTTTTTCAGAACTCCTTGCTCTCGTTACCTGGTGCCAATGGCCTAAAAAAGGGTCAATATTAGACAACAGGTTTGGGCCTCTTTCCTTACAAATCACAGGAACACCAAGAATTGGGTGAAGGCTTGTAACACATCTGCTGCTCTCTCCAAAATATGAATACTATGTCATTTACATTTAAAGTTAAGAAACACTAGAGAGTATTCTGAAATACATAGTATCCTGTGGTTTAAGTTGTGGTATTCTCCACCCTGCTAAATGTGATTAAAGGTCTGGATGTTCAGTGGTCATGCTGATTTTGAGAGAAGTAAAATGACTTAAAATTTTACATTTTGGTTACAATTCGGATTTTCAGCAAGACTTACTGAGTTTATTGCAAAAATTCTATGTAAAAAGTAGAGAGTAGATGTACAAAAGAATTAAAACTCCCTCTAGGAGTTTCTGCATGTTTCCATTCTAGTTATATTCAATATCTGTATATAAATATAAATACATATTGTGGCTGTATGTATGAAAATGTGAGCATATACAGTCATGTGTGGCATAAGGTCACTTGGGTTAGGCTGTAGTCAACTTAGTTTCTCTCTTGTGATGTTTGCACAGTGATGAAATGGCTGAACTGAACGATACCTGTTGTAGAATATATTCATGTCTTTAAGTGATATATGCCTATATATATGAAAATGTGGATTTTATTGCAGACAAAATCTTGTAACACTCTCATATTATAGATTGTTTTCCATAACATTAAGTATTATTTGAAAACATTATTTTGATGGCTATTTAATATTCAGTTTTATGAATTACATCTGATTGCATTTGACCAATATTTTTAGGTGTATGAAGTTTCTCCACTTGCTATGATAATTAAATATGCATATTCTCCTATAGCCTTTGCCAGCATTGCTCATCATCTTTGTATGTCTATGTTTTCTTTTAAAATTATTTTTGATTGATTTATTTTTATGTGTATAAATGTTTTGTCTGCGTGCATGCAATGACCATAGAGGCCAGAAGAGGATGTTGAATCCCCCTGGAAATGGAGATAAAGATGATTGTTAGCTGCCATGTGGGAACCAAACCTGCGTCCTCTACAAGAGCAGCCAGTGCTCTTAACTGCTGAGCCATCTCTCCAGCCCCCCTGTTGGGAGAAAAGTCCCTCCTCTTGAGGATCTTTTGTGGAGCGAAAGCACCTTTTACCATGACACAGGCATGCTGGTAGCTAGTTTCAAAGGTCTCTGGAATATTTGGGTAGGAATATATATTAATCTTTATTCCTTGAATAGTAGTTAGACCCTCTAATGTGTACACAGGGTTTTTCAATTCAAGTGTTTGTCCCGTACTTTTTGGTATCTTTCTGCTAGGATAATCCACTGTCAAGGTTTTCCAATTCTTTCTGCCTGAACCAGGATAGAAAAGCTACCTAAATCAGTTATAGTTTGTATATAGATGATAGAAATCCAAGATGAGATGGCTTCAGATGAAATGAACACCTATCTCACTGGCTTGTGTTTCCAGAGGAGTTCCTCAGTGAACATTAGCATGGGGAACTCAGGTCTTGGGACATCTACTTGTGTCTTTCTTGTTGATTTCTCCCCGTGGGCACGACATTCATTTAACTGGCTTATGCTCTTGGGGCTGCCAAGGGTGGCTGCTGGAAGCACCTGGTTGACAACTGCCGAGCTCTGTCTTCAACAGGCAGAGAGTCTTCTCTTTATTCTAATTCCAAAAGCACTTGGCAAACTGTCCATTTTGACCTCAGTTTAGAGCTTCCTTTTGACAACATAATTTTTCTGCTGAGGGAGATGAGATTTTGTGAAATGGAAGATCCTCTTGAGGCCACAATAATGGGACAATTGGAAGGGACAAGAATGTCCCAGAAGAGGAAATAGTACCAGTCCCAGAAGAGTGGAAGAGAGTGGCTCAGTCAACAGTAAATATATGAAGAACACGGAGACTGTTTTCCTACTTCAGAGAGCTGGGCAGGCGAGGACTCACCACTCAGTCCTTGCAGGACTCTATTGGCAAAGTAAAGAATGAGGAATTCTCATTTATTGTGGAAAAAGGTGGTCCCACCTTCACATTTCACTTGACACGTAAGTCAGTCATCATACATAAGCACAATGGCATCAGCTATGTGCCAGGCACAGCACTGAATGTTCTGTGTGAACGATGTCATTTACTCATTGTAGGAACTATTGCCCCTACTGTGGTGGTTAATGTCTTGGTCAACTTGATTAGATTTAGAATCACCAGGAAAACACACCTCTGGGTGTGACTCTCAGGGTTTAACTGAAGAGGGAAAGACCCACCCTGAATGTGGGCAGCACTGTAGGTGGGGTGGGGTTCCTGACTGAATGAAAAGGAGAAAGTGAGCTGAACACCAGCATTCACCTTCTGCTTCCTTCAGACACTCTGTGAAGCAGCCTCTGTGTTTCTGCTGCCCTGCCTTGCCTTTCCTCATGAACTAGACTCAAACTGTGATCCCAAATGAACCTTTCTTTCTTTGTGGCTTTTCCAGGAGTGTTAGTTACTTACTTTCCTGTTGCTGTGATAAAATCCCAATACCAAAGCAACTTACAGAAGGAAGAATTTATTGGGCTTCTGTTTCCGGGAGCATAGAGACAGGAGCGGAAAGCTGAGAACTCGCACCCTCAGTCACTGGCAGGAAGTAGAGAGACAAACTGGCCGTGTGACAAAGATATGAAGTCTCCAAGCTGCCCCCAGGGATGTGCTTCCTCCACACCCCTAAAGGTTCCATGACCCTCCCCAAACAATGCCACCAACTGACCAAATGTTCAAATACTTGAGTCTTCTCATTCAAACCAGCATACCAGGCATTGGATCACAAAAAGAAGAACAATAATAAATACACTTACTTACCTTAGAAATGAGGAAATAGAACTTTAGAGAACAGTAAAGAAATTTGCCAAAGTTCATATGGCTTAGAAGTTCCAAAATCAGATCCTCTGATTCCAGCACCCACACATTTAATTGACTCAGTATTCTGCCTTAAAAATCATCCAGAAATTGGAAGGATTCATTCCTTTAAACTACTTAATAATAATATCATTATTATAATAGTTATTGTTGGTGCTGGTGGTTGATCCCAAGGTCTTGTGTGTGCTGAATACTATTCTCTGTGGTGCCACACATTCAACTCAGTAATACATCACTGATCAAGTGTTTTCTAACTGTAGATTTTATAAAAGATGCTTTATATAAATATGCACATACACACTTAATATTTATATATACCTTTTTGAACAGTTTTACATTTATAAAAAAAAACCTTCTGTATAGTATTTCCAGATTCCTTCTTACTGTTGTCCCCCAGGTTACGTTATTATTAACATCTGATATCTGTATACTATGCTTATTGCAGTTGATGAGCCAATATTGATTTGATATTAGCCAAATTCTATAGCTTATATTGATAAACTTTCTTTGCACTGTAAATTCTATGGATATTGGCAAGTGTATAAATAATATATATTTACCTTGATAGTAAATTATAGATCAGTGGGACCAATCTAGCAATACCTGTGTTCCATCATCATTCCTCTTCCACTCTCTACAGCTGATCTTTTTACTGCCTCAGAAGTTTTGCCTTACAGCAATATATAATTGAAAGAATAAGTTATATAGTTGGGGCTGGAGCAATGGCTCAGCGGTTAAGAGCACTAGTTGCTCTGGCAGAGAACCCCGGTTCAAATCCTAGCAGTCACATTGTGGCCAATAATCCTCCATAACTCTAGTTCCAGGGATCTGACTCACTCTTCTGTACTTCATGGGTGATGCTTGACACAAGTGCACTTTCATACATGCAGGCATAACACTCACACACATAATAAATGAATAAATAAATAGTTTTTTCAAAGATATATGGTTATATCTCACTGTTGCTTTAATTTACTTCCCAGGAGCCATATTCTGCCTAATAATAAAGATTACTTTTGGTGCTCAGTAGGGATTGAACCCAGGGCCTTGAACATGCTAAGAATTTGATTTACCATTAAACCATAACCCAATGATAAGTACTAATAACTGAGCATTCTTTACATGTAGACTTTATTATTTTAAATTTTGTGTGTTTGAAGGTATTGCCAGCATGTAGGTAGGTGCACCCATGTCATACAATGCCTGCAGAGATTAGAAGAAGGTGTTGGATCCCCTGAAACTGGAGTTATAGATGGTTGTTAACCACCATGTAGGTGCTGGGAATCAAACCCAGGTCTTCTGCAAGAGCAACCAGTGCTCTTAACCACTAAACCATTTCTCTGGGTCCTATTTGTAGACTTTTATAAGAGAGGGTGTTTATATCTCAATATACACATATGTGTGAGTATTCACTTTGGTGATATATCTGTTCAGATCTTTTACCCATTTTTAATTAGGTTGGCTGTTATTGTAAAATATATATTTGATTTTTACCCCTTCAATTAAAATTCTTTGACTATTTAAAATGTAACTGTTTTTTGCAAGCTAATGAGATGACAGATGGTTGGTACCTGTGAGGTGACATCAGGATGTGGGTCAACAGATAGACCAAGGCAGGCAAGACTGAAGGGCTGGGACTTTTAGTCCCACTCCACCCACTAGGGCAGACAGTGGCTGAAGGCTGAGCTGATCACCCAAATCCCAAATCAATCAAACCTGTATAATGAAGCTTTAGGAACATTTTCTAAAAGACTGTGTTTGGGAAACTGCCTGAAAATGTGAAAATTCTTGGAGCATGGTGCCCATAGGGGGCCATGGAAGCTGCTCTTTGCTTCCCACATTGCTAACCACACACACGGCTGCATTTATAGTCTTTTAAATTTATATTTGCAGTACGGACACCTGAACCTTGGACCTCCCATATGCTAGGCAAGTACTCTACAACTGAACTACATTCACTGCCATCCTTTTACCTTTTTGTTTTGAGACAGGTTTTCACTAAGTTGCCCAAGGTGACCTTGAATTAACTCTGCAGCCCAGGTAGACCTTGAACTTCTGATCTTCCTCCTTCAGTACCTAGGATTATAGGCCTGTTCCACTAGGCTCAGTTATGATATCCTTTATAATAAACCAGTAATGCAGGTGTTCCCCTAAATTCTGTGATGCTAGAGCAAATGAACTGAACCAAAGGATAGGCTCTCTAATCCCAGCTGGTTAAGGAGGCTGGGACTTTTGATTGGCATCTGAGGAAGAGGGTCAGAATTGAGGACTGAGCCCTCAGTCTGGGGGATCTAATTCTATCCCTGTGTTGCCTGAACTGAAAAAATACCTTCAAGGAGTCCAGTGTAGAAAAGATTTCTTCATGTGGGGAGGGAGAGGGGTTGAGTGAGGGGGGGGGTGGTGCCACACATTTGGTCACGGCAGTTCCTGCATGCGTTTTTGTTTTTTTCCTCTTGAAATTGATCCTTTTTTGCTGAGAAGTCAATTTTTCACAGGTTTTGCCATTGAGGGTACCCTCGTATCTGTCTGAAGGCCAAGTTCACTAAAAGGAAATTCTTGAACTGGAGTGCAGTGCTAACAATCTAGGAAAGATGAAATCTAGATTTTTTTTTTTTAATATTCACCAAATTCTGAGGTTTACAATGTTCTATTTTAATGCCAAAAGTCAGTTTAAAAATTTACAATCATATTTTAAACATGAAACAGTAGTCTTTTGAGGGGCAGAAGAGATGGCTCTGAGGATAAGTGCTTGCTGTGTGAACATGAGGACTTGAGTTTGAATCCCTGATACCCACTTAAAAACGGCTGCACTTAACCACAGTATTGGGAGGCAGAGATAAGCAGATTCCAAGAGTTCCCTGGCCGGCTATACCTTCAAAATAAGGTTCCCTGAGAGGTCCACATTAAAGCAATGAGGCAGAGAGTGATAGAGGAAGAAACCTGACATCATGCTGGCCTCTGCATGTCAACACACTAAAATCTATGCATCATACACACACCACATATGCACATACACACAGACTGTCAAATGACAAAACTATATATATAGTTTCAAGATCTTAATTGGTTTTATTTGACATTCTAGAATCAGACAAATATTCATTCAACAAACTAGAATTTGTTTCAGTAAGCTGGAGATGAAGTTGGTTTTACAGACAGAAGAGAGCTGAAGAAAGCAGAGGTAAGAAAAGAAAAGCAGAGTGGTCATTCAGAGGTTAATTTCCATGGATTCTAGAGGCACGGAGACAGAAAATTAGAGAAGTAACTGGTTATCATCTGGTTGCTTTTGGTTACTATTTTTGTGTGTATAAGAGTTAATAAGGCAGAGAGAAGTTTATTATTATCTTGCCAACTGATAATGTCTAGTCCTAATTTCTTGAGGTTCGACAGCTTAGTTTCAGCTTGATGTGGTATTTTAGCCCCAGTGATTCCATTTTGATGTCTAGTTTGGTTTGGTAGGAGTTAAGTCTAAAACAAGGACCTCCCGTAATTTTTTTAAATAAAAATTTTTATTATAAAACATACTTTATAAGCAGAGGTGAAATAATTTGCAGAAGACACTCAGGAAATGAGTGGGCAGAAATCAGAGTTAAATACTTGGTGCCAAAAGGTGGCTTTGAAAGACACAGACTTTCCTCTGTAAGGATGGGACACTCTCTTATAGTGATGTCAGCAGGCAAAGGAGGTGTGAATGATTTAGGAGACCTGACCACCTTACAGGACTTGAAGGTATTATTTCATCATGGTATGATTGACATTTCAAGTCACTGTTTTATTATTTATTTATTTGTATATTTGAGGATTTCATACACGAGTACTGTATTTACAGTTTCCACGTTTCCCCCTCCAACTCTTCCTACACCATGTCCCCCACCCCAGTGCATTTACTGGTGCTTGTATGTATATGTGTTTCGGGAGGACCACTTGGGATCGGATAACCCATCAGGCAACCTTGAGTCTAGTGCCTTACACCTAATAGGTCATCTAATTCATTGTTTTAAAGCGAAGCATGTTTAGTGGCCAAACACTGTTCAAAATGCTTTTACAATATCATCCCTTTTCTGTGTGTTTATTAAAACTGTTGTTCTGAAGTTAGTGTCATGAAGAATAAATGAATACATTGTTAGCTTAAATCCAAGGGAGTATCATCAATGATCTCCCATTACTGACCAAGGACATTTGAGATCACAGACACATCCTCCTTTGTTGTTTTCCTACTACAGGGAACATATCAATATTCATCTGACCTGTGTACTTATCCCATGTCATAGATTATTGGGTCTTCTTAGATGTGGCTCTTTCTTGGTTTTCGGAGCAAGGAGAAGGAACTCAGAAGATGAATCACGGATTTGGGTATTAAACTTTCAACAGAAACTTGGGGAGAGTAACTCCGAAAGTGATCTGCCTCAACTAGTCCATCGGTCGGGTGTGAAAGAAGGATCTTCAAAGGTCAGAGGTAGACTGCAGGCTTTGGGGTCCTTTCTGACAACCAGCATGGTTAGGGTTCGGCAAGAGTAAGGACAGAGCAGTAAAAATACTTCAACAATGAATGAAGATTTACAATCATCCCCTAAAAAGTCTTACCAGTACATCTCAAATCTAGTTGGAGGAGTCCGCTGCCAGGTCTCTGTGGCTCACCTGGTCTGGTTTCATCAGTCCAGCCAGTGCTACCGTCTCTTGGTCACCCGCTGCTGGGAATGCCTTGGGACCGGTAGTTGCAGCCGCGCCGCAGGTGGGCGGGGACAGAAACACCAACAGCAAAAGCACGGGGAGGTGCCTGGAGGGCCAGGGAATCCCAGGTTGGAGCGCTGACTCTTGCTCCCCGCCCACATGGGCGCCACCCCGGGGCGGGGCAGATTCGGCGCGCAGAGCTGCCATTGGTGCGGGGCGGTGACGCGTCAGGGCGGCATGGCCGCGGGGCCGCGAGGGCGGCGCGAGGGCGGGGGCCGGGCGCGCGCGGCTGATGAAACCGGCGCGGATCCCGCCCGCCGGGAGCCCCATTGACACGGCGGGCAGGTGCGAGTGGAGGCAGTGCCACGCTGCGACGGGAGGCACACGCGGCAGCCGGCTCCCCATCCGCGGTCCCCGCTCGCATCCTGCCCTCCATCACTCGGTCCGCATCCCGCTGCCCGCCACCGCCCCCTGGGTGAGTGTCGGAGCCCCGCGCGCGCCGGGACAGCTCCCGGAGACCTGGGTCACCTTGGCGGGGCTCCTCCGGCTTGGCCAGGACGAGGGTCCCTAGCGCAGGGCTGACGTCCCACCCCCGGGAGGGCGAAGTGGGGCGGGCGGGGATGCGCGCGGGGCGGGTGCCCATGCGGCTGTCGCCTCCACGGAGTCCATTTTGGTTCCCTGAAGGCGCGGCGTGGTGCATGATGCAACACCGAGTTAGGGAACACCGGCCACCCGGTGCCCGCGTGATGCCCTTCCCGCGTGATCGCGCGGCGGCCGGGGACGCGCGGGTGGGCCGGGTGGGCACGGGCGGGCTATCATTCGCTGGCCGCCCTGGTGGCGTCCGGAGCGGCCGCAGCCGGGGAGCCCTTCCCTTACATGGCGCGGTGCGCAGCACCCCGCCCCGCCGCGCCACGCGGTCGGGCTGACGGTCGGGCAGTGTCGTCAGCCGCGGTGGGGATCCCCGGGGCCGCTCTCAGGGTGGTCCGGAGGCAGGTGGCGGGTGGGTGGTCGCGGCTCCCTCTGTGCCGCGCTGTCACCTGAGATCACTGCTCCCCCCACCTCGTCTGGGTCCCCGGGGTTACTTAGGGGGAATTCCTCCTCTGGTGGGCTTCCTTGTGACCTCATTTGGCCTGGAAGGAAAGACTGGGTTCTTCAAGCCCTCCAGATGGTGTGGAGTGGGAGGAAGTTCTTCCGGCTCTAAGCAACCTGTTCCCAGCGTGTTCGTCTCTTCGTAGTAGAAAACTTCCTGGGCACTGGCAGGTCACCATCGTCTGGTGCCGGGGTCGCTCGCTCGGGTTCCTCTTCAGGGGGTGCTTGCGAACCGTGTCAGGCTGTGTTGACTTGTGCAGTTTGGGATAGCCAGACATGTGCCTTCAGGAAAATAAAACAAAACAAACAGCAAAAAAGTATTCTCACTTCCCAGGACCCACAGCTATACTCTCACGTGCTGGGATCGAACTGGGACTTCACTCCTAGGTATAGTTCCCCTACACATGTGCTTTTAAAGTACAGTTTCACAAGACTGTGCACTTTATTTTCTGGTTGAATGTCCTAATTGTGATTAATAATTTACTTGGGGCTTATCTGAACATTTCTTGTCCTTTATGTGTCGTTGGGACAATAGGAAACCATGATACATTCATTCCCCTAGTATTTTTAGTTGGTTTCTGTGGAAATTATTATTTTTATATGAACACACTCTTCTGTCACTAAAACAAAGGGGCTTATTTAAATCACACGATCAGAATAGATATTTAAGGGAAAAGTCAACAGTGGATTGAAACAGCTTTTTAGGGTTTAGCATCTTGAGATTATGTTTAAGGGTCAAATTTAGAGGGTATCAACTGAGTCTTAAACAGGATCAAGGTTAATAGATAACAGATAAGATATATACCCAGTGGCTGTGTGTGAATCTTACAGCTGCTTCTCAGCATATAATTATTGGTTTTAGTTTTTTTTTTTTTTTTATAAAAGGTGTGAAAGGTAAGATTGTTCCCTCTGGGATTTGAGTTCTGAGGTATTCATTAAATTTACTAGATTTTTCTCTGTCTCTGGAGACAGGGTCTTATGTAGGCCAGGCTGGCCTCATACTTGCTACATTGCAGAGCATAACCTTGAACTTCTGGTCTTCCTGCCTCCTTCCGCCTCCTAAGTGCCTGGATTATAGGCATGTGCCACCAAGCTGAGTTTATGCAGAGCTGGGGATCCATCCCTGGGCCTCCTGTGTACTATGTAAGTGTTCCACTAACTGTGCTACATTTTTCAGATCTCATTTAAAAAATTAAACATTTTGTTTATTATTATTGTGTATGTATGATGTATGTGGGGGGGCATGTGTGAGTGCCACTGAACTTGTGGAGGTGAGAGGACAGTTGTGGAGTTAGTTCTCTGGTTCTCTCCTGCCTTTATGTGGGCTTTGGGGTCTGAACTCAGGTTGTCAGGCTTGCATGCAAGTACTTTACAAGCTGAGTTATCTTGTGCACCACAGATTTCAATGAAAAAAGAATTTATTTTTATTTTATGTGTATGAGTGTTTTGCCTGCTTGCATGCAAATGCACCTGTGTCATACAATGCCCATGGAAGCTAGAAGAGGGCATCCGAACCCCTGTAACTGGAGTTATGAGTGGTTGTTAGCCATCATGTGGGTGCTGGGAACTTAACATGCATCCTCTGCAAGAGCAGAGGTTAAGTGTTCTTAACCACTGAACTGTCTCTCCAACCCCCATATCTCAATTTTTGAGGTAATTAAATACATTTATTGATGTTTAAGTCTGGTTTCTTTTTACTAAGGCCAATAAAAAGAGCTAAGTATGTTGTTGCAGTATGTCTGGTGAAATGATGCCTTTCTTGTGAGTTAGAGGTATTGCTTATTCATCTTAGGTTCAAGGTCTGAAGAAGGGAGAAGACCTTGTGGAGAGAAATGTCTTGTGATCCTGAAGATACTTACGGCTCTGTGGCATGTCGGCTAGAGTGTCCCTTGTGTTGACATTTCACCTGGTTCTAGTCCTCATTCGAGGCAGGACTTGTGGCTAGGGCCCTGGAGTTTGCTTTATACCTGGTCTCCTCCGGCCTGGGTAAAATTTGTTGTCTGTGTCTATAAGCATGTGATACTGTATCACTGAGTTGCACTCTTGCCCATGGCCTAGATAGATTTTAACAGTAGACCTGGAAGGATTGGCTAGTGCTTCTGTGTGAGGCTATGATTGAGGGGACGAGTAGGTTAGCTAAACAGCTTGCTGGATTAAAAGGGCTTTTAAGAAATTTATTTTTATTTTTAAAAAAGATTTATTTTTATTTATGTGTGTATGTGTATGCGTGAGCCCATGTGAGTGTATGCGCGAGCCCATGTGAGTGTATGCGCGAGCCCATGTGAGTGTGTGCGCGAGCCCATGTGAGTGTGTGCGTGAAGCTATGTGAGTGTGCGCGAGCCCACGTGAGTGTGTACGTGAGTCTATGTGAGTGTATGCCACTGGTGCCCACAGAGGCCAGAGGGTGTTGGATCCCCTGGACCTGGATTTCCAGGAGATTATTGTGACAGTCCAATGTGGATGCAGGGAACTGAACTTGAGTCCTCTAGAAGAGAGCAGCAAGCACAGGATCCTAACTGCTGAGCTACCTCTCCAGGTCCTAGAGGAAAAAGGCTTTTGTTTTGCAAGTCACAAATGACTATTTTGTTTTGACTTATTCATTCTTTCATTCATGATCTTACTCTTATCGTAGACCAAGTTGACCTCAACCTTGAGATCCTGATGCCTCAGCCCCCAGAGTCCTGGGATTATAGATGTACAGTACCATACCTGCCACTATAAATAACCATTTTGGATATCCTCACCCTCAGGGGATGGGCTTGCACTGATGGACGCTCTTGGGGTCCCTCTCAGGAGTGGACTGTTGGAGCTACATGCACTGGAGATTATCTAGCTCACATCCAAGCTCTCTTCTAGCTCGGTCTTCTCTTCTGCCCATCACCTCTCTTGGTTTTTGTGCCCCAGTTGGTAGTCTGGTGCTGACCTGTGGGGTGGGACCCCTGTGAACCTGGAATTCAATATCTTGGGTTTTCTTGAACCTTGGACCAGTGACATCAGATCCCAGTTCAAGGCAGGCTTTCTTTAGCAAAGGGATGGAGTAGATGCATGTTTTGTGGCAGGTTTTCAGTCCTGTGGTAAACTTCAGGTGGCTTTTCATTCTGTTCAATCATGATCCCTATCTGCCACCACCACCAAGTTCAAAGCAGCCTTGAAAATTATTATACCTGAATTTGTTTGGAGTCACTCACAATTTGTCAAGGGTGGTTTGGGACGTTTGCTTCCTGAAATTTGTCAGGATAAGCACAGTTTGGGGTGTGTGGGGCAACTTGTGGTCTACACCCTTTTCTCTCCCACAGCATGGCTCCTTGGAGCACTGGCAGAGTAGGGTGCTGCTTCCCTCCGGATCCATGTGGATCAGGATTCCGCCATCTCTGAAACAGGCTCCTGGGAAGTCTTGTCTGGACATTGGGAGTGTCACCCCTCCTGCCACACTGAGAGGTTTGCTTTGTGCTTTTCCTCTGTGGGTGGCTGTCATTTACAGTGGGGACCTGCAGATGGTGCAGTCTGTGATCCCACCAAGATCTTGCCTCACACCCGAGAGCAGGCTGTGACAAAGGAAAGGCCCCTCCCTTCACAGCTTCAGAACCGCCAATTAAGAGCACAGGGATGTGGCTTCCTAGACTTCTGAACTCCGTTTTGAACTGTATAGACTTGTCCATTGGGGGAGCGTCCATTGGGGGAGCTGGTCCTCAGCCTCTAATAGTGCAACTGGGAAGCTAGGTCCCTAGTGTTCCTTGAGTGAACCAACTTCAAATCCATGCATTGCTATTTCTTTCTTGAAATCTTATCTTTTCACACTTTAAATAACAGCAACCAGAAATCTCACTCTGACAAGGAACACTTTTAAAGGCGTCAACAGTAGGTTTATATAGGGATGGGAGAATGTCTATCTCATCTCTTAGTAGGGCTTCGTCTTTTAATGTTGTTATCTTTCCCTTTCTTTTCCTTGGGATACAGAGAGCATGGGCAGTTTCATTTCCTTGCCTTTCTCTATTCTTCCCTAGCTTTAGTTTGCTTTCTGTTGCTGTGATAAACACTATGACCAAAAGTAACTTGGGGAAGAAAGGCTTTATGTCAATGTTTATGTTATAGTCTATCATAAAGGAAAGACAGGAGCCTGAAGCAGAAATCACTTGAGGAATGCTGCTCTCAGGCCCATGTACTTATGTTTCTTTCATAGCTCAGGTTGACCTGCCTAAGGATGGTACCACCCACAGTGGGGCTGGGCAGTTAAGAAAGTGCCTCACAGACATGCCCATAGGTCGATCTGATGGAGGCAGTTCTTTAATTGGAGTTCCTTTTCCCCAGGTGTGTCAGGTTGACAAACAAGATTAGCTTTCTCCAGGACAGAGGACATACCATCAGATAAAGTTCTTGACCAGAAGGAGAAACAGATGTTTCCCTGTGTTTAGTAGCAGGTCTGAGTTCTACATCATAGAGGCCATCTAGTGGTGGTGACTTTGGGCATTACCTCTTTGTGATAATGGTTAATCTGGTTTAAGACGCAGTCAAAGGAGATGCTAAGGACTGAATGCTAGAGCAGGCTTCACTTAGAAGGATGCCTTTTCTGAAGTATTCCCTGTAGCTGTGCATGTAAATGCTTTCTATGGTGTCTTCATAGTAATTGGCTTTGTGTAGCTGTTTTTTGTTTGTTTGTTTGTTTGTTTTTTTGAGACAGGATCTCACTAAGTGCCAGGCTGGTTTCTCAACTTGTGGACTCACACAGTTCTTCTTAGTCTCCTGGATAGCTACAGAAGTATGCCACTGTGGATTTGACTGAGATAAACCATATTTTTTTTAAAGATTTATTTTTATTTTATGTGTATGGGTGTTTTGTCTGCATGTTTGTAATTACACCATGTGAAATGCCTGTGGAGGTCAGAAGAGGGCATCGAATGACTTGGAACTGGAGTATGAATGGTTGTTAGCCACCATATGGATGCTGGGAACCAAACCTGGGTCCTTTGCAAGAACAGTCAGTGCTCTTAACCGCTGAGCCATCTCCAGTCCCAAGTCATGTTATCTTAACACAGCTTCTGGCACACACTGTTTGATTTAGGTGTGGGAGAAAAACAACTTGTATAACAACTGGACCTTGCTTTCCCATTTTAACATGATATTAAAATATAGTTCTCTTTCCTTGAGATTATAAATTGAGGATATTGGGGGACATTTGGGCCTCAGAAGCATGGACTATCAAGTTCCCCATCCTACCCAGTCTTGGATCTGGGAGAACTGGGAAATGACAACCTCTAGAGCATTGGGCTTTGATTGCCAGGGTGTCCCTGGAGGTCATCACTCAGGACCCATGTGCAACCCTGGGTGTGGAATACAGAGTCCCTCAGGTCTAGGGATCCACAGTCTTCGGCTTGACTTCTTTCAGGACCTCTGGGAAGCCCTTAGTGGTTTTGGGGGAGTGGGTGGTGACTGCCCTTGTCATAATGTCTAATTAATTCTCAGCATTTTGCCCAAATTTCCTTTAAGGTCTTGGTTGGAGGAACGCTAACATCCAAAATTCAGGACTGTCTGTTGCTAAAATTCCTCTTGGGAGAGGCTGACTAAGCTTAGTCCCTCCCTCCCCAGGTCCTACAACAAACACACAAATTTCCCAACTCACAGGCAAATTCTAGCTAATTTACTTGGGCTTACTAACAGAGCAGTGGGTAGGGTGTTACCTACAGAACATGGGCGCCCTCCCTCCCCTCCATAAGTTACATTGATAAATCCACAACGAGGCTTGGATCTTGCAGTTTTCTGGTGGTTCAATACAAATGACCAAAAGGGGAGGAAAAGCCTGCCTCCTGGCGCCCTCAGTTTAAATGCTTTTAGCCCCTCCCCTTCTCACATCCAAGGCCAATGGACTGGTGGGGAGGGGCATAGGACTTTCCCAGCTCCTTGTCTTTCTACGAAAGATCCTGGGTAAATACCTCTCTGCCGGGGAGCGGTGTTTGTCCACAGCTCATCAGGCTTGTCCCTCGGAGAATCAATTCACCCTACACCGTCTGTTTGCCACCCTTCTGTGAGGTGGCAATACCGTTATATGGGGTAGGAGGAATGGGCATGTTGGGTAGGGGCAGTAGTGAGAAGAGAGGGCGGAAGAACGTTGGTATTCCCTTGCTGTGTGATTGTCATCCCCCTCTGAGTGGCTTGAGTAGCTCTGTTAGAGATGGCTGGAATGTCCTGTCTCTCGTCTCTTGTATGTCAGGTTTCATCAACCACTCTTACCACAATAGGAGGGAAAAGAGTGGCTTTGGGCCTGAGTAGGACCAGTAATCACAAGTAGCTTTTTAAATGCCTTGTACATTTGATACACGTTCTGGAATCCTCACAGCCGCCCAGTGGGGCGTACTGCTGTTCTGACTGATTAAAGTGAAGACAGGTTGCCCATGGGCACACTGAAAGGCTATAAGTGACAGAAGGGAGATTTGAGTGCAGACACCTGGCTTAATACTAACCCCTAAGCGTGGCAGGATCGTGGGCATTGGCATCAGGATGTGTGGTATGCCGAGTTCACATGGAGGCTGTTGTACACGGCCCTGGCCGTCCGCCAGGATACTATGCTCTTTGTTTCTAAGTTGGGTGGTGCTCAGAGGACCACCCCATCATTGAGCGGCATGCCACCCGCCCTCTCTTGCCCTGATTTCTCTCTGACCTGTGTACGCAGATCTTCCTGGCACAGCTGGAAGTGGAGTTCCTGAGGCAGCCGTGTTGGGCCCAGGGTCAGACCCGGAGCCAGCATGTGTGGCAGAGGCTGGGCTGCATTTCTTCTAGGTCAATATTTGGCCATTCACGTCACCAGTGTCTGGCTAGATAAGTCACTTCCTGCTCCTGACCCCAGGGGTGCCCGTGTGTTTTATCCCACCTGGTCATCCCTGCACAGGGAGGAGAGCTCTTCGAAGGGGTCCTGTAGGAACAGACCCGCTTCTTGAGGCCAGGGGCAGATCTACTCCTCACCCCTACCCCACTTCCCTCTTCCCTTTGCTGGTTTCTATCATGTGGTACAATGGGAGGACTCCCCTTTCGTAGAGATCTTTGATGCCCTCAGAAAGCCTGGAGCAGGAGCTCATGACCTGGCCTGCAGCAGTGCTCTCCCTCCCTTAGAGCAGCTGCTGGGTCACAGCATGTCATGGTATTCAGGGGTACTTCTACCGGCAAGATGGCATGCATGAGGCCAGGGAAACTAGATCCTTGGATGCAGACTCTGGGTGTACTTGGGGCTTCTGGGAAGATACATTGATTGGTCTGTTAGGAGAACTCTTTCCCATCTTCCCATCTTTCTCCTTTTCTCTTTCACCTTTTGGGGTGTAACATTCCAAAATTTGAATCAAAAGTCTGGGGAACTCCTGGGTGCTCTTCACTCCAGTCTCCCAGCTGTTTGCGTTTTGACACTTCTCCTTTCTCCCCACATGTGCGCACCCTCCCACACGCTCACCCCAGTGTTTGCCCCTCATATTTCAAAATATATTTCCCAAGATCAGTGATGGCCCCTTGTGTAACCGCGATGTGTTATTTTTGCTGTGGTTTCTGTTTGTTTTTACTCCTTTTATTTATTTATTTATTTTTCTTGCTTTGCCAGGGATGAGCCCAGGGCCACATGCATGCTGGGTCAGTGCTGGGCCACTGAGTCATTCGGTATGATATCAAAATCAGGAAAGAGTACTGGTACAGCCCTCTTGCTGTCTAGCCGAGTCCCTGTTCAGCTTTGAACTGTCCACACAGTATCCTCTAATGTTTGGGGGAAGTTCAGGGTGGGCTTCCAAAGGAATGCTAGTCTAATTTTCTGCCTTCCAAGTCCCTTTAAGAAAACGAAGGCCTGTGGAACAGTTGGGCCTTGCAATCAAGGAGGAGGGAGGAGCTGGGAACCATTCAGAATTAGGCTTGGTGCTCACCAGACTGGTAAGAAAGGAGGTTGGAAGACTTCTTTGTCTCCAGTTGACCTGGCCACCCAGACCTGTAGTCCCAGCACCCCCACACTCCTGGCAGAAACCTCATGCCCAGTCCTTAGGCTGTGTTTCATGTCTTTGCCCACTCCTTGGGTGGCTGCCCCCTCGTGTGGGCTGACTTAACCACCTTTGATGGTGCCTTTGTGGTGTGCATGTATCCTCAGGGTGGGGAAGGACAGAGATCATTAGTAAAACTTGTTTGAGACTTGCAGTGTTGGCAGGCCTTCTCTTGTCTGTGTTGTGCCCCTTGCTTTCTAGACCTGGCAGAGATTAACGGTGCTTTGCATGCCACTTGGCTGAGGGCACAGCCTTGGCCTCTTGGTGGTTATGCCTTGGCTGTGCATACAGTTGCCTTTGGGTGACCCCCTTGGCTCTTTTAGATGACCACTTTAGACATAAGAATCACAATTCTAAGCTGAAGCTTGCTCTGCTGGGATACTCAAACTCAAACCTGCATTCCAGACAGTATCAAAACCATTGTGTGTTGTGAAGTTGGGATCTCCCTGTGTATCTGTTCACACCATTCCGTTTTCTCACCAGTGGTCACTGACAGGGCTCTCCAGTGCCCTGACCTGGAATCGGGTTTTGCTAAGTGAGTCTAGACTGGTTTCTGGAATAATAATTTTTTTGAACATTTCATTGTCTAAAAAAGAAACGAGAAAGCCCATGCCTCACTTTCCCCAAGATGTCCCCCTACACTGTGTGTGAAAAAGAACCTCTGAGGATCAGATCAAAGCTTCAAGTATTTTTCCATGTGTTTGTTTTTTCTTCTCCTGCCCTAGACCCTCTCTCCTTGAAGGAGCTGGCCTTGACAGTGACTCTGGTGGGCAGCAGCCCAGAGTCTGAGCACCCTGCTGAGCCCAGTAGCTTCTAACCTGGCCAGACCTGCATCAGAGGGCCACTCTTCAAAGAAACCCTTTGAAGTGCAAACATTTCCTTTCCTGAAAAGAAGGGAAATTGAAATGAAAACTTATTGTTCTACAGGGACAATGTTCTCTTCGATCAAAGAGGGAGTGGGACTTATAAAGGTAGATTCACAGATTAGACCTGAATGCCAACATGCATGTGACTGTCACTGTGGAAGGCCATAGTGAGGTCTCTCAGATTGGTAAGACTATTTCCCTTTTTTCTTAAGTCTCTAAGTCTAGGTCTAACATCGTTCTAACTGTGTCTATAGTATTTTTGGAAATGCCTTGTGGTAAGTCTTTGGGATGTCTGTTGGTGAGTTATGATACCATCTCCAGTGTAGAATATTATGTAGCCAATAAAAATGGTATCTTTCCAGAGTATTTGATCTTATGGGAAAATCTTTAATGTTAAAAGTGAAAAAAAAATCTTGATTTGTTTTCCCATATTTTAGGTTATCTTAATAAGCTTTATACATTTGGACAGAAAGAAAAGACTGTTAAAATTGGACTTTAGGGGCTGTGAGTATATCTCAGTGGTTGGAATGTGTGCTTACTAGCATTTGAGAGACCCTGGGTTATATCTCTAGCACCAAATTATTTGCTGTATTGGCTGCTATTGTGCTTACAGAACCTAAAATACTGTTCAACAAATATTTATTGACTATTTTTATAATTAGTAAAATCTATTTTAAGGAAGAATCTCTTTGAGGTAAGTAGTAACATTTTGACATTTGGATGAGGCAGTGAATATTTTAAATTTCTATTTTTCTGCCCCGGCATCTTAGATTGGGGTTTATTTTGTGTGTACCGTGTTTTGTACTTTGGTACAAATCATACTGTGTGTGAATGGGGCACCTCATCATTTTAGTGTTTGGAATCATCCAGTCTGGGGATGCTGGGTTTTGCTAGATTTGGGAGCACAGTGCTGTCACAGATGGTCAGATTGCAGCTCCTGGCTTGTGGCTGATGGCCAATTTCTGCCTGGGATTTTTCACCTTTGAGCATCAGTTCTAGCAAGATACCCTGGCTGCCCGTCATAGTTTTCTGGGATGGAGATTCTTCTTCCTCTCTGAAGTAACATAGGTTGGCTTTGAAATGTTCCTGGATTAGGGAAGGTACCCAGCACCAATCCTTCCATCCTGGTGTCCTTGGTCCATGTCCTTTTGGAAGATGCGCAGCAGGGGAGCAGAGCCTGCTGATGCAAGGTCTGTGGTGGGCTGAGGTTCTAGAAGCCTGTTCTTGGGGAGGCCTTTTTCTGGGCTGTTGATTCCTGCATAGTAGTATTCCTCAGAGCAGTGATTTTCAAAATTCTTTCACTACAAATTATAACAAGGACAAAATTTGCATTGTGACCAAGCGACCACATGGTATAGATTAAAATGAAAGTTGGAGCCACTCCTTGCCTATGATGCAGTGTGTGTGTGTGTGTGTGTGTGTGTGTGTGTGTGTGTGTGTATGTGTGTGTGTATGTTAGGGCTTGAACTCAGGGCTTAAGTAAGTACAGGATTTACCATTGAACTTGATAGTATATTTTTTAGTCCATATCATTAAAATAATTAAGATCCTGGTGTAGTTTGCAAAACACTGTTATGCCTATATGTACCTCACCCGTAAATCTACCTCTGGAACTGAGGTTCTCAGTGCCATTGAGGTATAAAGGGACCAAAGTAGTTAAAAACCCAGACTGGTTTTCCTGAAGAAACCAGGCCAGCATAGGTTCTCCTGGAGTGATTAAACAGTTTCTGTCTGAGGAGGAGATTCTTCTCTGTGATGATTCCCAAAGAAGGTGAAAAGGTTGCCAGGCAAGCCTTGAACTTCCTTCCCAGTGTGTTTTCTGGGTGTGTATTTTTTTTTTTTTTTTTTTTTTTTGTCCTCAGCTGTCTTTCAGAGGTGTTCCCTAGAAATGGGCTATTTGTTAATTGCAGTGCTTTGAATTTCTTTGAGTTCTTTTTATTCAGTGGAATTTGAGGAAAAACCTATTTGAAAGGTTAACTGTGTCTGAGTTAAGGATTGTGGGAAGAACAGGAGAAAGATGCTCATAGAAAGATAATTTTTGGGTTGTCATGTCTGATGGATTCAAATTGCAGAGTTCTGAAAATCTAACAGCTATAACATTGTGTCATTAAGTAGTTCTTGAAAAGGTCATGGAGTTTTCCTTAAGTGTTTGAATTTTTCTTTTTGTCTTAGGGAATAAATATCAAGACTGTGCATATCATCCTTAAAACAATTGTAAATCAAGTGAATTGACTCTCTGGAACAAGGGCATAGTGACATTACAAACTAACCGCCTGACTCATTGAAACAATGTACAAACATCTGTCCTTGTTCCTTACGGGAACCTTGCTTGTCCATCAGAATGAATTTTGTGTAAGAATTCAGAGACCTTAATGTATAATTTTTTTAAAGGAAACATGTATAAGTTGTTTTGATTTGAGAAGAAAGCCCCTGGAATTGTTCTTATGCTGTTGTGAGTGTATAGGTGAGAACTGCTCATTGTAGTTGAACAGTAATTCTTCCACAAATCTATAACCTTGGATTAAAAAAAAATTACATTTATTTAGTTTGTGTGACGGGGGTGTGGCGGGGTGGGAGCGCACAAACAGCAAGGTGCATGTGTGGAGGAGGTTAGAGGACCGTCCTTCCGCCATGTGGTTCTGGACGTCAAACCTGGGCTTTCTTGAAGGCAGCCATCCTGTCAGTGCTAACCTCGAATTATTTGTAGTAGTTTGGTTTTGTTGAATAAACTTTTGCTGGAAGACATTTCTTTTTCACTTACTTTCTCTCTAATGGGCCATCTTGGGGGATTTTAAACAAGAATCTTTAGTAATTCTTTGAGTAATTGTATTGATATGGGAAGAAGATTTGTCTCACTGGTCTAAGAGTTTGATACAACCAAAATTTTAGAAAGTTAACATCTAATTTGTCACTGGTTTCATGCCTAATTTCGGAAGCTTCTTTGGGTCTGCTAGCGTGTGGCTGCCTTTCCTTCCACTGATGATTTTAAGTAGGGGCAGAGACTAACACTCCACAAAATCCGAGTCACTTTTGCTGTGTTCCAGTTGTGCCTTTTTGTCCCGTGGTGGGCATCTGCTAGGGAGGTCTTGCAAGGTCACCCTGCATGGCCTTGGAATTGATGAGAGCCTTGGTCTTTAGGGCCTGCTGGCTCTTGTTCCAGCTGGGTGTCCAGATACACTAAGGAAGTGTCTTCATCATCTCAGTGCTGATGAGAAGCACTGAGAGCTGAAACTGGAGAGGACAGATCCTACAACACAGATGCTCTGTGCATGTAAGCACAGCTGCCCCAAATTCAAATGAGCCATGAACCTGAGCATTTTAGCTCTTCTTGCCTCTTCTCCCATCATTGTCCTTGCTGCTAGACTTCCTTGAGCTAGGAGAACTTTAGATCTTACCTGACTATACTGTGAATGTGGCATGCTCTCGTTTGCCTATGCCATGTGATCTGAAGACACAGTCCATTCTGGCTAGCTCAAGACCTCCTGAAAGGCCTGCACCTACAGAGGCCAGCTATACACTAGCAAACGTGAAAATCTAAAGCTGGGGCCTAGACTAATTAGTGTATTGTTCCTGGAAGTGGAGCGCACAATACAGGAACTTCTCCACTGTGAATGCCATGACACACTGCTTCAGTTTCTGTTACTCTTGCAAACAGGTACGTATAAAACAATTGGGACAGGCTAGGTAGAAGGTAGAAGGAAGGAATACATGTCTGCACATATTAGCTAAGAAAATTGCAGTGGTGTTATGGGGCCTTTCATATCTTGAAGTCCAGCTTGGCCTTCATGAACACAAACTCTTCCTTGGAGAGCTTACTGAATTCATACTCCAATTCTGGAAGTATTGTGAGACTGCATTTCTAACCAGTTTTCACAATCACTTGGAGGAGCAAATCCCTGGAAAATGCTGGAACATAGAGTGATTACAGGAGACTTGAATTTAAAAATGTCAGGCCATATCTATGTCTTCAGTACCCACAACAGTGCCTGGCACAGAGTAGACACTTCAAAAATGGCCTTTCAGTGTCTAGGAGGGACACGGAGGCCCCTGCTTAGTCAGTGTGTTCATTTCTGACCAGCGTGGTTATCTGTTCACCGTTGACTGCAGATAGGACAGTAAGTTCTGCAGAGGTGGGGCTCCTGAAAGTGGTACAAAGTGATATCTGAGGGCCTGGAGGGATGAAGAGGACAGAAGTGTACAGAAAGAGATGCAAGAACTTAGCCACTAAAGGGGCTGATTGACCTGAGGGACAAGCAGCTCTCCGCATTGCAGGAAATCTGTGTGGCATGACCAGCTACAGTTCTGTGCCTTGGTTTCTACATTTGAAAGGGGAGCATGTCACAGACCTCATGTTGTAACCAGTGTCGAGGATTAGGGTCTGTAGGAGACTCAGTAAAGGCAAGCTCTTCTTAGATTGAGTGTATACACGGTTAAGCTCCAGCCTTCAGGGAGGTTTCTCCAGGATGAAAAAAAAAAAACCATTCTTGAGGTTGCCCATCAATGTATCGTTGCTGTGCTGGTAAAAGAGTAGGTGTCAGTTAACATGCACAGCGATGTTTCTGGAAGACCAAGTGGTGGTAAGATGGGCCAAGGCTTGTTCCCTCTTAGTCAGGAAATTCTTCATGGAAGAGGCGGATGTTAAGAACTTTCTAATTAAGAGTAGGCCTGGGAAAGATGAACTTAGCTTGGAGAGGGACGATGGGAGTGGATGCTTGGCACTGCCAGAGTTGGCATGGGATGCCAGGTTCCAGGTTCCCTGCTCAGAGGCCCTTAAATCCAGGTGCCAGTTGGAAGAGTTGGCGCATGTAGGCGTGTGTGATGGTTAAACCTCTTTGTAATTCACTTATGCTTAGCCCTTAAGGTCTCAGAAAGGCATAGCTAAAGGGAAAAGATATACTAGAACATGGTTCTTGCCCAGCTCTAGCTTCCCCTGGGGCACTGAACTTTGCCAGGGGGAGGGATTTGACTTGGAAACCGTATACTAAGCCTTGGCTGTGTTTGCCTGTCATTGAGTTCGAAGTAGTTTAACTGGTGTGGGAGATGGCAAGGGGAGATTTGAAGTAAGAAGGGAGGGGGTGAAGTAGGTCCTTGTCTCAAAGAGCCTGCCCTGGTTGTGTGCCTCCCTATGGGATTTCAAAGATCCCTGTGACATGCCCAGAACTCTCCAGAGTTCCCCAATTGAAGTGGGTTTCTTAGACCTTATCGTAGGAAGAAGGTGCTGGTGGTGTGGTGGTGGTGGGTACAGTAGGAATTGGGTGTTATAAAATCCAGGTGTTATCTGATTTTTTTTTTTTAATTTGTATTGTGTTGTTTGGTTCATGAATTCATGTGCTTATCGTAAGATTTCTGTTAACGCTGATACTATCATTTATAAAAATAAAGACAGTAAAGCAAATGGTATTTACATGTGCTTTATGTTTTTCTTCCATAATGTGGAACTTGTGGTCATTTTTGTATAATGTGAGCTGAGATGGGATCTTCTGGGGAGGCTGTGGATCGTGGTGGTGGTTTTGGTGGGCAGGGGACTGAGAGGACTCCGGATTTGCTCTGTGTCTGTTGCAGCATGTGTTGGCCTTATGAAGAGCCAGTCATAGTCTGTTTTGAGGGAAAATCAAATTGGTTTTAGAGTACTTGCAGAAATATAGAGGTGGTCTTCTTATATATTCTAGTCACTATAAACATGCAGTTTTCATTTGCCTCACTAGGCAGGAGGACCACAGTCAGGTGAGGAAATTCTGACATGTTCGGATGTGTAAGAAGATGCCTGTGACGGGCGATGGCATGCCACCTGTCATGATGTTGTGCCCAACAATGTTGCTGGATTGTTTGATTGTGAAAAAGTGGATCTCAAGAAAGGGATGTGCTCTTGAAGGTACAATCACATGTGGCTGTGTGTAGTATAGATATCCTGGACTCCCCAGGAGGGCTTGAAAGGACCTTAGACCTGAAGATACAGGAAGGGCACCTCTGTTTTCCCCTGTTGTTCAGCCATGGAGGGGGCTCCTGCTGGCGACTCATCACACTGTCCCTCCCAGGTGAGGCGGACTCTGTATGTGTCTAGCCCAGACTTGGCTGCCTCTTTTCTAGCACAGAACACAGAACTCTCCTTTGGCCACTGGCCTGGCTGCGCGCTAGCAGACTATGGGCAAGGCGCCTATACTCTGGTTTGCATTCTCTGCTTTTGAATATGGAAGGGATTGCTTTAGGAGGCTAATTTCTTTGAGATTTCTAGTCCTAAACAGGAAATCTGACATTTCTTGATGACTATGGATGCACCAAAGTTAGCACTGTGCAGTGTGGTGACTATACTGGGAAATTGTATGTGGAGCAGGAACTGTGGTGATCACATGCAGGTGAGACAGGAGGTCTAGAATTAGGAAGCCTTCCCTTGCTTATGTTAGTTTAGAAATAACCAGTCAGATGTGACCAGAAGGAGCAAAATGGCTCTTTTAAAATAAAAGAAAGTACCTGGTTCTAGCATCCATGTCCACACCAGGAATTTGTTCCTCAAAGGAATTTTCCAGAAGCCCTTCTGCTCTTTGGAATGATCTCCTCAGCATAGCTGTGGAAAGAGTGAACAGCCTCAGCCCAGCATTAGTGTCTGTCAAAGCACCAGTGGATGCTTATCCAGCCATGCAGGGTCAGGCACTTCCTGATGTCAGGTCGGTGGCAACAGTGTCCTGTTGTGAGGGGCGTCTCTGGGGGGAGATCGGAATGTCGGGATAGGCTATGAGAAGTTTCAGTCTTCAGCTATCTCACCAGGAAAGAAGCATGAGGTTATTTTCAAAAGGCTCATTAGCCACATGTACACCTCAAATATACACGGCTCCATCCATCAAAGGAAAATGAAAGTTTTTTAAATTAAGCTTTTTTTTTTTTTTTTTTTTTTTTTTTCCTTTTCTTGTGCTAACTCACCCTGCTTGGATTTCAGGGAAACCCGCTGAACACCAAACAGAAGCTAACCTCATTCAAAGCAATGGGTTGAGAGACCTAGAAAAGTTGTCTTCTGTAGAACTGATTATTTGGGAACCCTTTCTGATGTGATTTTTGTTTTCTCCTGTGTTCCTGATCAACAGGCTTCCCCTAGCAGAATAAAGAAAAAGGCAATATTAAGAGAAGAGAGGAGGCACTTTGTGCAGAGAAAAGGGCAGGATCTGGAAGGAAGCTCAGAATTCAGAATGAGAGGGCTGTGGACAGGGCAGGCAACCGGTCCATGGGTACAGAAGGGCCATTGTCCAGTACTGGTGAGTCCTCGGGAACACAGACACTGTGACCAGTTAAAAATGCAGGACAAGAGCCTGCCTAGGGTACCTACTGTGGACTCAGTAGCTCTCTGTGTCCCGTGCAGTAGATTGTTCTCAGTTCACTCCGGTCACCTCTGGGGGTCAGTCTGGAGGCAGAGTGTGGGACACACTTCGGTATTCTACCCAAGATCCTTTAGATTTGCCTGAGCAGGTGTGATCTTGCATTGTTATTTATACATGCAGATATGTGACCATCAAAACAGCATGCCCTTGGTTCTTGCATTCAATAGCAGACTTTGAGCTGTGGCCCCAGTTCATCAAAGGTTCATGGGAAGACAAGGGATGGCAAGTAGTCAGATCTGCAAACATAAGACTTCAGTTATGCAGTGCACATTCAGATGTCTTCAGTATCTGCTCTGCGGGCAGAAATCCGATAAGGGTTGTGTTACAGAAGGGAGGAAATTTCTAGGTTGCCAGCTCCAAAGAAATCTTTATTTTCTTTTGGGGATGGCACAGTGCATTTCTAAGAAGGTTGACTGAAGAGTGGAGGGACCAAGGGTCAGAGATATGATTAGAGTTTCAAATAGTCACAGGCCATAGTGAGGTGAATTACAGACGTTCCATTCACCTCCAGAAGTCGGCCTTCCTATATGTGTTTTGGAATAAATAAAAAAAGCAAATAGGACTTTGCATGACGGGTACGAACAGAGCAGACTGGGCTGGGGGAGGGAGGAGAGGAGCAGGGAGGGGAACAGAGCATGGTTGTGGGGGGTTATAAGGCATACAAGGGCCAAGGGATTTTGGAGTCTGTCACATGTCTTGACAATACTATCATGGGACACGCCTGCTCACAAAGGTTGCTTTGTGAGCTCCTTCTGGGCAGGACACAGCTGGAGTAGATTGCTTTCCCTGGGGTAGGTAGTGTTTCTGATGTTCTTGGCTCCCCACGCACAGGCTGCATGGCGTTGTAGAGGAGCTGGCCGCACTTGGGTCCCAGCTGTTGTCTGATTTAGGAATGTTCCCTTGGAGATTTCCATGCCCTCTACAGGGTATTGCCTTTCCTCAGTGTGCCCTAATCAAGACCTTACGGCAGTCATAGCCCCAGGGGGACACTGCTATCTTATAATTGGGGTATCACTGTTCCTGTCCTAGGCACCCCCAGAAAATGCTTTGGTTCTCATGATGGGAGCCTGTGGCAGTGGTGCCCCGCAGCTGATGGTGGGAGGATAGAGGCACCTGGATTCCAGCCAGGCTACCAGCTGGAGTTGCAGAGAAAAGCCTGAGGCCTTGGCAGGACCTGGAGGGAAGGTGACCTCTGAGCTGCAGGAATCTTCAACCCATCTGACTGCCATACTCCTTGCTCTGTTAGCCATGTCACATACATGGACATTTGTTTAGATTTTACAATCGACCTGCGTTGTACTCTGCATAAAGTCATTTGTGAGGCTGCATACTGATGTTTAAATTTAGATAATTAAAAGAAAACACAGCAGAGAGGTGACAGGCCAGTGTGAGGGTGAGATCATCTGGAGCTATCTGGGAAGGGAGTTAAGAGGACACTGGTGCTGGTTCCAGAGATAATTGGGTTCCAGTTTTGACCTTAACACAGGCTGAATGTAGGGAGTTGCTTTATAACGCTCCTCTTCCACCTTTGGAGAGCAGCTGAAGGGGGCATCTATAAATAAGGAAGTCATGACCATTAGTTTGGTCTGCAGAAGTGCCTTTGCAAGAGGCCAACTGGTCTGTTCTGGGCCTGGGAAGGTGGGGACAGGACCAGAGCTGTGAGCAATATACATTAAATTAAACACTAGATGCCCAGTTAAAGTCGATGTATAGATTTACAGTAGATACTTTGCTCCTCCTCCTCGTCCTCCCCCCACACTCCTCTTCCTTCTTTAGTAGAACCCAGAACCTTACTGACGGTGGGTCAGGCCTTCTGTCACTGAGTTATACACTCTACCCCATGATGCTTTTACAATACTTGAAACATAATGATATATTTGGGGCATACTTATATTAAACAATTGCGTATTGTTCACATGAAATTCATCCTATGTTTGATTTGGCAGTTCCATACTAAGCTACTATTAAGAGAAGCCATGTTTGGCTCCCAGTATATGTGGAAAGGTAAGGGTGTGGGGCTTAAGGAAGACAGGTGGAGTCCTGCACTCTAGCCTCACAGAAGTCCATCTGCCTTTGGACTGTATTTAATATTTCTCTCCCCCTTCATTACTTCCTCCTTCAACATCCCAAGTATGGTTCTCTGTTCTGCTCCCTCCACTCCCTAAATATGTATGGTTCCATGTGCTGTTGACAGGCTTCCTGCCTCCTGGAGAGCCTTGCCTGGCAACGGGTGACTGTAGGTGAGCCCACATCTCTAGTCCTGGGTTCAGAGTCTTACAGTTCCAACTGTGTGCTAGGGGTTTCTGTGTACTCTGCTGGACACAGGGCATTTTGACAGTACTTTTTGTTTTGTTTTGAGACAGGGTCTTACATAGCGCCCAAGCTGGCTTCAAACTCACTGTCTTTCTGCCTCAGCCTCCCTCGTGCTGGGCTTACAGGCCTAGGTTGACAGCACTTTTGTTTTTCATATTAAACTTGTAGTTTTATTCAGGTTTGATTTTAACAAATGTGTAGGGGAGAGAGCCCACAGGAAGGTGAAGCCCATAGGGTCAGGGACCTCCCAGATGTCTGAGGAGGGAGCATGCCCCCCACCTTCTCGCCACCCCTAAAGGGGTTTGGGAAGAAAAAATCAGGGAATGCTGTCAGTGGCTTTTATAAACTTTCCATCACTGTCAAGAAATAAGCCAGAACAGAGTGTTGTGGTGGAATTAGATGGCAGAACCGCATCGTAGGTGCTACTTTCCGCTCAAACTGAGAACTTCTAAATCCAAACTTAAGTTCTGCCAGCCATCCAGACTAGAGATCTGAGGGTTAACCTTTGACGTTCAATTAACTAATCACATCTGGTTGATGCAGTGATCATTCCGGCTCCTCGTTCTGAGGCAATCACTCCTGACAGTGTCTTCCTGTTTCTCAGTTCCCTGTCCGACCTTTTTCTTTCTATAAATGTCTTTTCTCCAAAGAAATCACCAGTCCTCCACCCTCCAAGGGCGATATCATAGCTCTACGTTACTATGTTGCTGGCATCCACTGACAAAGCATGTGCATGCATAGTGGAGAAAGCCCAGTAAAATCCTCCTGGGTGAAGGATCTTGGTTCTTTTTTCCCCATTTATTGTCATTGTATATGTATGAGGGTTTGCCTTCATGTATGTAAGTGTATCACATGCTTGCGAAGTCCGTGGTGGTGGAAGAGGCTGTTCGATCTCTTGGAACTGGATTTATGGATATCGGTTAGCTACCGTCTGAGTGCTGGGAACAAACCCTGGTCCTCTGCAAGAGCAGCCAGTGCTCCTAACCCCTGAGCCATCTCACCAGCCCCTAAAATATCTCTTTAGTCTCAGATCCTGACTCCTCTTGTGTGGGCCCCAGATCCTAGGCTGGTCCACTGGGACAAGTGTGACTCCTAGTAGACCAGATGCGCAAATGGTATGTTGTCCTTGACCATGCTCTGGAGTAGCAGGTCACTTCATGTCTGTTCCACCTGTCTTGTGCCTGGGTCACACACATCACAGGTAGCCCTAAGTCTGAGTGCTGGCTTCTGGCCATCTGGCATTTTTTCCATTGACATTTCTCTTTGACCTTTCCTTTGAAGGCAGTTTCTGATGCAACATTGTACACACAAAGGTTAAAAAGGCGGGGGGGGGGGGGGGGGGGGGGGGGGGGGTGGTGAATGATACTTCGATAGAAATGTAAGTTAAAAGGCAGGAAGTGAGGTTACTTAATATAACCAGGTTGAAGAGGATGAGCATAAAAAAAGCCCTTGAAATTATTCTTTAATCATTTGTCTTTAAGAGCTGTAAAGCAGGACGTGGGAAACAAACGTTTCCATTCAGTGTATACACACTTTGGCAAAACAAATAATTGGGCTTTGTGAACATCCAGGCCTCCTGGATGGAGGGAAGTGGCCTCTTTTGGCTGGGTGTTCTTTTTTGGCCAAGTTCAGACTGGAAGAAACTTGGAAGGATGGCCTTATGGTGGAACTTGTATGTGTGTGTGCAGGTGTGCGTGTGGAGGTCAGAGATAGATATGGGGTGCCTTCCTCAATTGCTTTCCACCTTATATTTTGAGACAGGATCTTTCTCTGAACCTGGATTGATTCAGCTAGACTTGCTGACCAGCAAGCTTCAGGGATCCTCCTGCCCGCCTCAGCCCCACTAAGCTCTGGCTTTTTACAGGTCAGGGATACAACATGGGTCTTCATGCTTGTGTAGCACTTTACTGACTGCATCATCTCCCCAGTGTTAGAGAGAGCTTCCATGTTGGACCAGAGTGCTGACTGAGATGAAGAAGCTTCCAGGTGGAGAGTGACACCTAGTCTGTCTGCATGTGCACTGAGATTCACACTGACCACAAGCACTTCTCATTTTCAGTGTCCTCCTGAGCATAGCCAAGGACTTTGGTTTGCTCTAGAGACTGGAACATTCCAATCCTTAAATATTTTAAAAATGAAAATTTCAGAGTAAAATTTGAGCCATTATTAGTTATGCCTGTGCAACTTCCCCATTTTGTTTGTTTTTATTTTTATTTTTGAAAAATATATTTACTGTAAATGAGTGTTTGGCTGGCATGTAAATGTACCCATGTGTACCCCCGGGGGCCAGAAGAGGGCCTTGGATCTCCTGGAACTGGACAGTTGTTAGCTGCAATGTGGATGCTGGGAACTGAACCCAGGTCCTCTGGAAGAGCAGCCAAGACCCTTGCTCAGCTGTTTCTCCATCTCTTTTTTTATGTTTTTAATAGATTAAAGTCAGCAAATGGAAAAAAAAATTTTAAGAGTAACTTTATTCATTCTTAGGCAGTGCTGAGGTTTGGGGCTTCTTGCATACTAAGGCAAGCTCTCTGCCATTAAGCTATATCTCCAGCTCTGGGAACTTTACTTTTGAAACTATATATATGTATAGTGCTTTGTCAATGACGTAATACCTCCATACCATAAAAGTTATTTGGGGTATGTAATCTTCACAGCACTTTAGAAATTAGCCACAAGTCAGCTCTCTCGTCAGTTGAGAAGAGATAAAGGGAACTGCAAGTTCACTTCACATAGGACACACTCCAGTGCTTTATGTATACTAATTTATTGAAACCTCTTCATCTTGCAGAAAAGACGCAGGAAATCCAAAGAACTAATTTCTGCCTGTGTCAGAAACTTTAATCTGAGATTTTTTAAGCTCAGTGTTGCCCTCCTGATCCCTAGCCCTCATAGTAGGAACCAGGTGGGCACAGGGTGGAAGGTGAGCATCTGTCATTATCACTGTATTATGTGGTAAAGTGGAACGATATGCAAATGGCCTGCCTAAGAGCACACTGCCTTGGCCAGGCAGGGTTTCTGACTCCACTAGATCAGTGCACAGGTACAGAGTGGGTCATAAAAGTTTTTTGTTCAGTGTGCATTCAGTTTGACAGATGAATGGTGCAGTGTGATAGATGTTCCAGGCCCACCACAGGCCCTGACATCCTCATCCATGCCTGGTACAGCGCAGAGGATGGGAGGGTCTATTGCAAGCACAATAACCATTTAGACTATCCAGACATTGTGACCACACCTGCCCAGGTGGGCACTGCTGGACATTCTCAACTTGGTGGCCGGTTCAGGTGATGCGGTTAGGTGAATGAGGCTGTCAGAAAGCTCCTGTGTTATGTCAGAACACTTGTTCCCTGGACTATACTGCTACTGGGGTATCTGTGGACAAGCTAAGTGGCAGCCTTCCTGGGTTTGCCCCAGGGGGCCCAGCTGGCCTGGAGGTAGATCTGAGAGTTCCTTCCTCATGGTGAAAACACTCGGGGTAATGGCCACCCCAGCTACTTAGAGCTCATATAAGACCCATTTGAGGTGTTTTTTTTCACTTTTGAAATGAGCGCTGATAGCGGACATCCTACCCATGTGAAAGATGAAGCTTACTTCTGCAGTATACTCGCTACTTCAGTGTCGTAAGTTCTAAGTTCAGGACTTAAAAAAAAAAAAAAGCAAACAAAAAATACTGTCGGGGGGCTACTGGAGAAAAGGCTCAGTGGTTAAGAATGCTCGTTGCTCTTCCAGAGGACCTGAGTTCAGTTTCCAGCACCCACCCCAGGCAGTTCATAAGTGCAGGTAATTCTAGTTCCAAGGGAATCCCAATACCTCTGGTCTCGAAGGACACTGTATACCCATACACATACCCAAACATAGATATACACACACATACACATAATTGACAATGAAATAAAGTCTAAAAAATTACCGATTTGCTTAGCTAATGTTGTAAGTGCTCGCTAGGCTGTGTATCTGGGAACTGTGTCAGTGCTAGTCTGGTGGAATTTGGGAGCAGCCTGGTCTAGAGAGAAGAAGGTTGTCAAACTGTTCTTCAGATATGCCTCAAACCTGTGTTCCTGGTTTGGCATCAGCCGCAGACATCCATGAGGTGACTGTTTACAAAGACAGAACAGGGTTTTAGTAGTTCTGAGGGGTCCTTGAGGCTCCTACCTAGCATTTTAGGCCTGGAGGAAAAGGAAGGTTTCGGATCTGTTTTAGTTTGGTTTCTGTTGCTGTGATAAAATACTGGAGGAGGAAAGGGTTTATTTCATCTTACAGGTTCTATATAGGCCACCATTGAGGGAAGTCAGTGTAGGAACCCAAGGAAAACTTGCAGTAGTCCATGAAGGAAGACTGCTTGTTGCCTTGTACCTCCTGACTTGCTTAGCTTCCTGGTATAGCTAAGCAAGCCCATGTATAGCCCAGGCCCATCTACCTAGGGATGGCACAGCCCACAGTGGACTGGGCCCTCCTACATCAATTAAGAATGAAGAAGATGCCTCACAGACCTGGAAAATTCTTTAGTCAAGGTTCCCTCTTCCTAGGTGACTTTATGTTGAGTTGACCGCTGAATCTAGAGCAGTGACCTCAGCAGGTCATGTGGAAGGGCAGCCTTTTATCTTGAACGGAGACTTCCAGAATTCACCTCTCTTCTCCCCTCAGGTGCTTAGCAAGCTAGGGCTGCAAACAGGTTGAGCCTCCAAGCAGAGAAGGATGGGAATGGCTCTTCGGGTTTGGGAGTATGCTAGATAACTTTGGTTGTAAACTTGACACACCACACCTGGGTTGAGGGAGCCTCAGTTGGGGAATTGCCTCCATTGCACTGGCTATGGCCATGTCTGGGTGGTATTTTCTTGATTGTTGAGTGATGTGGGAGGATCCAGCCCACTGTGGGCAGTGCCATCCCTGGACAGATTGTTCTGTGTTGTATAAGAAAGCAGGTTGAGCCTGGGTCAGGGGAGCAAACTAGTAAGCAGAGTTCCTCCATGGCCTGTGCTTCAGGTCCTGCCTCCAGGTTCTTGCCCTGAATCCCTATATTGGGTTCCCCTAGTGATGAGCTGTGACCTGGGAGATGTAAGTCAAATAAACCTTTTCCTCTCCAAGTTGGTATTGGTCAGAGTTGTTTGTCACAGCAATGGAAGGCAAACTAGAACAGGTGGCAAACAGGTGCATTTTGTCCAGCAGGCCCTGTGCCAAGGGACCTGTGTTGAGCCAAGGACAGAAAAAGAGATAATGAGTTGAACAGCCCCATGTTCTTCTTCCCCTTAATTTAGGCAAGACTCAGTTCTCAAACTGTCAAAATGACCCAAATGTGGCCCAGGTTGAAAGTGCTGAGTCTTCCTTTACATGGGAGCCTAAAGGTCTGTGTTGAAGTGCTTATGGCCCATGCAGTATTTATGGACATAAGCTGTCTTGTGGTAAAATGGCTACAGGCTGGCTCAGGGCTTAGCAGACAGGTTCTGAAGGGGCCATGGACTACACTGTAAGCATCTTAGATTTGTGGGCTTTGTGTCCTCTGTATCTCTTCTTTCTTCCTGCCTCCCTCCCTCCTTCCCTCCCTCCTTCCCTCCCTCCCTCCCTCCCTCCCTCCCTCCCTCCCTCCCTCCTTCCCTCCCTTCCTTCCTTCCTTCCTTCATTTTTGCACTAATTAAAAAGAAAAAGTAAAAGAAGCCAGTCTTAATTCAGCTTTCATATTAAATGGGTCAGGTGCTGTTCTTTGTTACCTCCTGGACCAGATCATGGTCCAAATACTCTGTCATTCTACCTATAAAGTGCCTTTTTTTTTTTTTTTAAGTAAGCATTTCCGTGTTAATAGACTATTAAATTCTCATGTAAGATAGAAGTAAACTGGACATGACTAGAGTGCCCTACCTCAGCTTCAGTGTCCCCACAGGGAATAGCCAGCCTCTAGATTGGGTCAGTTCAATATCTGACTTCTAATTTAGGTGGTAATCTCTTGAGAGTTATTCATAGAGTTAAAAATCTTGTTTAACTTGTACAAAGGTAAGATTCCTTTAAGGAAAGAATCAATGGCAGTGTGCATGCTACACAGATAGTGTTTTGGCCTGGTGGACTAGGTCACCTTTGTGGACTAGGTCACCTCTGGATCCTTCCAGGCCCCACATCCCTCTGTCATCTCTTATTTTTTGTGCAGCTTCTTGGGACTCTTTCTCACAGGAGGACAGAACTGTTTTGCTGGCCCACAAAAGCCAGGAGTACAGGACGCCCAGGCTACCTGTCTCCTTGAGGGAAGAGGCGTGCCCCCTGCATCTTTGGAGCACATGCTCTGCACTGCGTGTTCATTCTACCTCTCTTTAGTGTGTCTAAGAATTGCAGCAGCCAGCTAGCAATTTAGCCCCAGGAGAACAAATTACTCTGAGGTCTATAAAAGTCCAGCAATTCAGAGACTGAGGCTTGCAAGTGCTTGCCTAATTCCTGAGGTAATTATGGGCTGATGTAGACAGACTTCTCAAGGGCTTCTTAACCTGGACCTGTGCCACTCTTGTGGGCTCTGGGCCACATCTGAGGCTCATTTGTCTTTAGTGGTGGCTCCGTATACACCTGTAGGGGGTGGCACCCAGTGGCTCCACATGCCCTGGAGTATCGCAGGAGGTCACCTGTCAGGTGTATTACTTGTCAGGCATGCCTTGGCCGCCAAAAGGCAGTGACCATACCCTGCTAGCATTCTGCATGGTGTTCGTGGGAAGTATACCCCACTTTGCCTCTGCCTCCATGAGCTGGGCACGGCTTCAAAAGGGTTGCTGGCGGCTTATTTGCCTGGTATGCATTTTGGTGGCCTTAGGAAGCAGCTCTGTGCTAAGGAATGTTCCTCTTGGTTTCTTCTTAAAGCCATCCCATTTTCCCAGGTCTTCGACCACGCTCACACCTTGAGTAGAAGGGTTCCTTCTCTGCCCCCAGTTTGGAACTAAAAACCTAGAGACTGTGTGTATTGCATTATTTCGCAAATATAGTCTTCCTTAAGAATATTCTGTGCCTTGATACTGGAGTTTGCTCCCGCTGTAATAGCAGCCAAGGATGAGGTGTGCTGGCCTGGAGGGTTTATTATAGGGACTGATTCCATGTTCCCGACACTAGGGCAAAATGGCCATTCCAGGTAACAAATAGCTCTGAATACAGTGCTATTCATCTTACCAGCTGCAACTGAAGTCTACTTAGTGATTTCTGGAGGGCAGTGATAAGAGTTTTTGCTCATAGCAGAATTAAAGTATGTGGAGGAGGAGCTGGAGCAGCTACACTGTGGATGGCTGCCGGCCGTGTTGCTCCCTAGTGGGATGGATTGCTCTTAGCCATTTTGTTCTTTTGTTTTTTTCTCAACAGCATTTTTGACTATAGTTTATATGCTGTGGTTCACAGTTTACGTTTAAACTCACTTGTTTTCGGTGTATACAAAGGATTACACAACCGTCATTGTGATTTTGGAATTTTCATCACCTAACCCTACACAGCTGTTCACTCATTCCTCCCTCATTCCTCCCTCATTCCTGCCTCCTCAATCCCTCAGTTCCAGGTCACCACTAACCTCTTCTCTGTCTGTATTTGTGACATTTCATATAAATGGACCAACCCAACATACTTATGGTGGACTTCTTTCACTTAACACGATGCTTTCCAAGCCTGTCTATGTCATAGCACGAGTCAGTACTTCATTTGTTTTAATGGCTGAATAGTACTCCATGCTACAGGGCATGTGGGTTATTTCCACTTTTGACTTTTGTAAACAATGCTTTCATTTACTTGGGGTACATACTTATCATTGAAATTGCTAGGTCATGAGCTAAACTTGAGTTAAGTTTCTATGTTTAACTTTTCCAGGAATCTTCTTAATAAGAGTTTTTTGTTTTTGAATTATATTTTTTAATTATGGTAAAATATATACAGCACTGACCAATTTAACGTTTTTAAAATCGGTGGAATTAAGTACATTCACAGTGTTATGTGACCATTACTACCGTTTTCCTCTTTGGTTTTTATGTTTACTTTGAAAAATTATCACCATCACTATCACTATTACTATTGCTGTTGTGCTGTTGATTGAACCCAAGGCCTCACACATGCTCAGCAAGTCATCTTCAGTTTGTTTTTTGAGACACAGGATGTCCTTGTAGCCACGGCTGGCCTGAAACTCGCTCTGTAAACCAGGCTGCCCTTGATCTCAGAGATCCACCTGTCACCCGAGAGCTGGGATTAAGGTGTGCACCACTTCTGGCTCCGCTTCAGTTTTGATAAAACAATCTATGCCATCTCTCTGGTCCCAGAAAGAGGAATTGCTTGGGCTTTGACTTGACAAAAATGTAGGTTAATAATAGGCAAATTCAGTACCTTTGGGAGCTGTGAGGGCTGAAATAGGGAGATGAGTCATTGGTGGAAGGCCATAGTAGACTGTAGTTCTGCTGCTTTCAGAAATGCTGTATGAGAGTAACAGGGTGGGCTGAACTTGAAGAGGTCTGGGAACTGAAAAAGATAATATATGATCTATCTGCATCCTTCAAGAGGGCCTACAGAGTATGCCTGAGTGATGCTCTTCTTCCTAGGAACCTCTCCAGGCCACGCATGTTTTCATAGTGGTCTTCTGTTGGTCAACGTGGGCCTGGCAGGTGGCACAAGTGGATCGTATGGATAAAGGGCTGTGGATGGTGTTTACTGGCCTGTGGGAGCACACACAAGCATGGGCTCAAAGTGTGCCTTTGTTTTTAGGGGAAATCCCATAGGGGGAGGAGACATCATTGACACCAATGGCCAAGGCAGGGCTGTAACCTAGCTCTCTCTTCACAGTCTGCTGGGAGACACATTCCTCCCTAGGTGGACCCTTTGAGCTCTTCCCATTCAGCCTCCCCATTCAGGGAAGTCTTCCTGACCACTCTGGGCTGGGTCTTTGGGTCAACCCTGAGTTCCCTCCAGGCTCCTTTCTTTCCCATCACTTTCTTTGCAGACTTAGTTTTTCTTGAGAGGAGATCTTGCTATATATACCAGGTTGTCCTCCAACTCTCCATCCTCCTTAGACTCCTGAGTGCTGGGGGGATAGGCTTCTGCCACTAGACCAGACTTTACATGCCTCCTTTCTCGTTCTTGCTCATTTTGGTGATAACCTGCAGGGCTGGTATTATACTATGTGTTTCAGGCAGCCCTCTTCTCTTCCTCTCACACCCTCACTTCCGCACTGGCGAAGACTATATTTTATACTTTGGCAGACAGACACGCCACATGCCCAGATTCAAGATGGGCGCCACTCTCTACTCCCGCAGCTCATTAATGAGATAATTCTTTGAAAATACTGACAAACCATATAATTAAGAGCTGATTATTCACACATCAAACAGTTCCTCACTTAAACTGGAGGATTTCTTTGAATAGCAGCTCCCCCTGGCTGCATTTATCCATTTGTGTAACTCATCAACTATTTGGCAGAGATCTGAGATTGCTAGCTGAGAGTGAGCACGCACGTTTGAGGAGCAGAGAGAAATGAAAAGAAAGGGCTTCTGGAATCATGTCATTTATCCAGAGAAATTCCCCAGGAAGGTATTTATCTCAAAAACTGCTTAACACATTTATATCTCTCTATCTGTCTATGTATCTATGTGTCAGTGCAGCTGTGTGTCCATCCGTCCATCTACCTATTGTGACAGTATTTCACTGGAGCTCAGACTGGCCTAGAACTTGTATATGCTAGACTGGCCTTGATCATATGGTTCTTTTTGCCTTGGCTTACAGGCATCCATCGTCACTCATAGATCTCTTTGAGCTTTGAAAAAGTGAGGACCCTGGGGTTAGGAATGCTGTGTCTAAGCTCATTCTGTCTCACTGGTGATCAGGGGTTGACACCAGCATCCCCCTTCAAACCATTGCCTCCTCATTCCTTCACATCACACTGTGTTAGCTGCCTGGGAGGATTGTCCTTATGCGTATTAGCTGAGATCATGTGCCTACGGTGCCTGATGCACAGCATGGGCTTCATATAATCCTAGCCTGTTATTACTGCCAGTCGGGCTGTCGCTGTTCATGGGTGCCTTTGCTCTTGCTGGGCCAACTGCTGACTTAGGAGGCAGTAGGACTCGGATGCCAGTGTCGGGAGGAGTGACCGAGTGGAAATTCAGCCATTCTGTCCTTTCATGCTGCCCCTAGCTATGCCCCTGGCTCTCTACTCCTCTCTCTCCGTTGTTTTCCTGTCCTTATCATTTTCCCTTTTTAGAATCCATGAGTATTTATGTTAGGTGACTAGTTGATTCCTTCTACCCTTAGAATTCATATTTTGTTTTTTAAGCTGTTAGGTGTTAAGTTCATGTTCACTGGCCAGAAGAGCAGGGTGAGCCGCCTCCCTCCCTCCCCCCGAAACTGTCCTCTATCCAAACAGCCCAGCTTCCTCCCAGGGAAGAGAGCTGCCTCAGAAACACCTGAACAGCGTCACAATAAGAGAACTTTTTAATAGGATGGCAGTGGGGCCTGAACTTCAAGGTTAAGTAACTTCTGTGAACCTCAGTACCTCATGAGTGACATAGGAAGCACAGAAACCCTGCTAAGAGTACTCCTTGGGACCACCTGGCAGGCCTGCCAGGCAGAGTGGGGTACTCAGCAATCCCACCTCTACCGACCTTGACTGTTTTCTGACTGTCTACAGGATGGCAGACTTACACTTGGAAATGAGAACCCCCAATTAACATGAGAGCTTTGTCTCTGTGTACAGCCATCTTCTCATCCGTTGCTTTACCTAACTTCTTTGTTACACTTTCTTCTGGTTTGAGGACTTTCACATTTTTTTTTCTGGGAATGTGATGACAATGTTTGGTTTCTTGTGAATACATGCTTATTTGTACACTTTTTTTGGGTGTTTCCTGGTTTTGAAATTTAAGTAGTAAAGCATTCTCTAATACACTTGATTAGATCTGTGGAACATCTTGCAGTCTTCAGTTCCACATAGAAATGGTTTCTCTACTTACACTGAGGATTATTCCTTGAGGGAAATGCCCTGTGCTTTGTAGGGTGCTTCACAGCATCCTTTGCCCCACTAGTTAACCATCATCCCCCAAAGTGGCATCTTGAAGGTGTCTCCAGACATTGCAAGATGTGCCCTGGGGACAAGATCACTCCCATCTGAGGACCACTGTCCCCCACGTCCTTTCTTTATGGACCATTATTGTATTTCTGCCCATGGGTAAGAATGTCCTTCACTGGCCTTTTGCAGTGTTCAGTGATGAAGAGTTATATGACTTTTGTCTCAAGTGTTTTGTGTATTGAAAGATGAATCATCAAGTTTTGAGCCACTGGTACAGAATGCGCTTGAGTAGTTAATTATTGAAGGGCTGGGTATGATAGGATGCATAACTTGCTGTTGTTTCTTGACCACTTTTCCTTTAGAGTTTGCAATTTTTACCCTCTAATAAGCATTTGTTGAACCACAGATGTCTGTATAGGCTGTGTGGTCTCTGAAAGAGCTTTTACATTTAAATTTTATTGCTGCCCTAGGGAGTGGATAGAAACTAATGTAGATCCCAAGTAAAGGTGGAACTAGGAAGGACCTTAGAAATCAGGAGAATTTCACAAAAAATGACAACAATGTGAGAGGGCATGTGTGTTCATTATTAGATTTAGTCACTTTATAGTGTCTGTATCAAAATGTGACATACACAAAAAATACATACATATCTCATGGGTCAGTGAGGAAGGACAGTTGAGACACTCCTATTCTCCTGTGAACACTGAATCCATCTTAGAAGTTGGCCTGTGGAATCTTAAGAGGCAGATGCAAAGCCCAAGGTCATCCATCATCGGCAGACAATTGCATGATCACTGAAAACTAGTGAATCAGAATATGTGGTGGTGTGATAGAACTACAGAAGGCAGAAAGAAGGCTCCTTTGGAAGGTGATTGTAAAGTTTGATTTCCCATATTCCTTTATCTACTTTATCTATTCCTTTTTAATACATTACTTCAGCTCCCAAGAATCTGAATGAATCTAAATGCAATGTGTGTTAATCAGCATTCTGCTACTCTAACAAATGCTGAGACAATCAACTTATAAAGAAAAAAGGTGTTTTGCCTCACAGTTTTAGAGGTTTCAACCCCACAACTAGTACTTAGGGGCAGAAACATGTGAGGACCAAAACTGTATCATGGCTACAAAGGAAAAAGAGAGGGGCAGGTACTGAACATCAAGGACATGCCCCCAACTCCTCCCACTCGGTCCTACTCTTCAATGTTCCACCATGTCTCAGTAGCCTTTAGGTTAAGCAACAGACCTTAGTATAGGGGCTTTTGGGGGGCATTTAAGATGGAAACTACAGCACAATGTTTCAAATCTGGAAGGCTGAAGGACGGAGGGAATTCTCTCCAAGTTCTGCATCCAGCAAACCCTTTCAGAATGGCCTCCTTTTAACATGTCTATCAGCATAGTTTCAGGATGGCTAGTGGTTAGCTTCAGGATGGTTATTGGTCAGTATAGCCCCGCTTCCCCTTCCACCCCAATACCTGAGCTACAGTTTTCTGACGGGAAAGGGCAGATATTCCTGAGACTGCAAGGGCCAGGTGGGACAGCTCCGGGGCCTCTACTTCTGGGTCATTCTTTATTCCATGGAGTTCTGGGAGAGCGTGCCTCCCTGCAGCCACTGTTCCATCACATTCTTTGAAGTGACATTCCTAATAGTGCAATATCAACTCTACAAGGACAGTGATTTCATCCTAATGAAACAGGTAGGCTATGCCCCCCCACCTGCAATTTCTGAAATGGTAGCTGGCACTCAATATATATTTGTGGAATGAAGAATAGTATAAAAATTCATTCATAGGCAAAGCAGTGGTTGTTGGCTGCTAGGAAGGTGGGCTTTATGTTTAATAATCAAAAGATGTTTTTACTGAGTCCTGTCTATGCTTAATTGAAAGATCAGCGGAATATGCTTGTTATTTTCAGTGCTTTTTCTGTTCAGATATTTTTCCTGGGTGTGCCCGGTATCCAATTTTGATAGGACACAGCTTCACAGGCACAATTGCACCTTCCCAGGCCTTTTGGTTCCTCCAGGTTGTGAAGGATGGTGTAGAGTACTACTTGCTGTACTTAGGACGTGACATTGAATTCTTTGTGTATTAGCTATATGACATTTTCATTATTCTGCTTTTAACAAAGAATTTTCAAATCTGGAAAATTAGAATGAATCGGTTGAAACATTCTTGGATTAAGTAAAAGCAGTCCTAACAAATTTATTCACTGTGCATTCCAGGGCTACTAATCCCAATGAGTTCATCCTGAATTAACTCCCGGTATGCCTTTTCTTCCGCTTTACTTTAGTATTAACTGCTTTGTCCTGCAGCAGGAAAATTGACTGAAGGGAGACTCATCAGACAGCTATTAAAGTCTCTCAGTCTCTCAGTCTCTCTTTGGAGGAATACTCACCAGATAACTGTTTAAATCTCTCAGTTGCCCCCTCCCACTCTTCCTTCTCTCTCTCTCCTCGCCTCTGTTTTTCAGTGCTGGGGATCGAACCCAGGGCGGTTTGCATGCTAGGTGAGTGCATCCCAGTGATGTACACTCCTGGGCCATAGTAACCTTTGAATCGTTGCAGATGGTTTTTTTTGATACTGCACTAAAACTGGACAGGCGGTTGCTGAGATCTGAAACCATATCAATGAGGGTTTTAAAATTCCGAAACTCATGCTGTTCTTTGAACCAGTCTTTTACCTGTGCTTCATCCTGTCTTACTGAATCATGGAGCTCCTTCCTAGTATGGGCACGTTGCATTGTGTCATTAAAAAAAAATCACATTTGCTGTATCACCCCATGGTCATCAGAAAACTCACTTGAATATTTATTTATTTTTGTTATTTTGTGTGTGAGTGTATTGACTACATGTATGTAAATGCACCTAGATGTGCAGTGCCCACAGAGATCAGAAGAAAGTGTTGGACTGGAGTTATGGGTGGTTGTTAGCTACCATCTGGGTACTGGAAACCGAACCTGGGTTCTCTGCAAGAACGAACAGTCAGTGCTCTTAACCACTGAGCCATCTCTCCAGCCCCCTGAAGACTTGTTTTAAAACACTACTGAAATCTAGATGATGAATTCAGATTTTCCAGGATTGCTTGTCTTTGTAAGCTCACATTTTATCACTGACAACAGGTGTCAGTTGTTCCTTTCCTAGATTTCCTCCACCCTTTCATTCCAGAATTATTTTCCTAAAAGACATCCCAATCTGACCTCTTCTCAGTTTTTTGCCTGAGGTCAAATCCCAGGTCCCAGGACTTGCATAGTTTTCGGCACCCAAACCAACTTAATTTAAGCAAAAAGCATTAAAGCATTAAAGCAACCCGAAAGCATTATCTTACACTTGTGAGGTTGGACAATGAAATGGATTGCTGTGAAGGTGTGGGCAGGGCCACCCTCCTTTCTGGGGCTTTTCGGGGAATTGTGTCCCTCTCTGCTGACCGAATCCTTCTTGGGTCACTTTCTTGTGAATCTGATTCCTGTCCCTTTTCATCCTTGAGGACTAGTGTGATAACACTGGACCAACTCAGGGAAATCCCCCCACCCCCGCCAGCCAGCTGATGCGCACCTTCATTCCATCACTTCCTGAATGTGTTGTGGGACATGATGTAGCCACAGGATGTGCACATCTGTGTGGGCTGTTATTACATCTGTCACACTTAAGTTCTGTGTCTTTGTGGCCAGTTCCTACCCTTTGGAACATTTCTTCCCTCTCTCCTATGTTTGGTAAATGCATCTCCAGATCTCCAGATGGCTCATTGCAGAAGCTATACTTGGGTCTCTAGCTATGCTGTGTTTTAATAAGACAGAAGCTAGCATGGGTGGGACTTCCCAATTCGGTGCTCCACTTTCTGTCTGGTGTCTGTCTCCCTTAGGGACTGTGAACCTCATTGACCTTTGTTTCCCATAATGCTCTCATGGCACGCAGTAGAGGATTAAGAGAGAGCAGTGTATTGATAATTAAGGACATTTGATCATGGGATTTTTTAAAGATTCTATTTAACAAAGGCTCAGTTTCTGTGGTGTGATAATGGCAGTATAGGGTATTCTGAGGCGCTACTGAGGTCACATGTCCACAGTAGTCACTCTAATCACATGGCTTGGGCAGAGAGATAAAGCAGATATGGCAGAGTGTTAGTTATTGATAAATGCAGATGAAGAGTTTCATCCAACTTTTCTGTAGGTTTGAGCATTTCCAAAACAGAACATGGGAAGGAATTGAAAGAGCAGGGTGGACTGGAGGGATGGAACCAGTCTCTTGATGCTGGGAATCTGGCCGACCACCATGGAAGTTTCAGAACTCCAGCTGTTGATTAGCATCGGGATGCAAGCCTCTCTGGGTTCTTCCTAGGTACAGACTATAGTCAGGCAGGTGTACTTAAGCCTTTTAAGGTCTGGGGTGAAACGCATGCATCTTGTAATTGTAGCAGTGCAGTTTAAGGAGCAGAAGACTCTTATGTGCCCTGTATTTGGAGAGGTTACCCAGCACACTTCAGGCTATAGTCACAGCAGGTCTTTCAGACCTTGGCCAGCTTTGATTTCATTCCTTCTAGGAATAAAGAAGACCTAGGTACTACTTAAGGCTCTCTAAAGAAATGAGATTGAGATTTGAGATTGAGATCGAGAGAGGCGGGGGGAGAAGCGTTATGGTACTACATTAGCTTACCGGATAGACTCTGGGTAGTTAGCAATCTTAGTAGTCCAGTGCAGCACACTGGAGTTGTAGATGCTCGGTCCCTGAAGCTGGATGTCTCAGCAGTTCCAATCTGGTGCTGAAGGCCTGAAGGATTCCTGGGATCTGCTCATCTTCAGGCTACATTGGAATCCCAAGAAGTTGGTTCTATCAGTGGAGGAATGCCACAGCCACAAGATAAAACTGCCAGTGAGAAAGAAGGCAAGCAGGCAGAAAGCAAAAGCTCCCTCTGCCATTGCCTTTTACACGGGCTGCCATCAGAAGTAACACCCACATTTAGGGTGGGTCTTCCAGCTTCAAATAATCCAATCAAGAAAGTCTCTTCATTTTGGTTAATTCCAGATTCAGTCAAACTGACAACCAAGATTAGCCACCACAACCTAGTTCCTCGTGGGTGGCATCATTCCCTAGGCAAGAGGCCCTGAACAGGGTGAGAGAGGAGGGAGCAGCTGAAAGCAACCCAGCAGTTAAGCATGCATACATTTATTTCTCTCTGCTTTTGGTTGTGAATGTGTTGAAACTAGCTGTTTGAAGTTCCTGCCTTGATTCCCCCATCCCACCCACCACCTGCTGGAATTGTAGGCCAAATATACTCCTTCTTCCTCTATGCTCCCTTTTGGTCAGTGTTATTTTATCAGAGCACCAGGAACGAAACTAGAACAGATAAAGAGAATTTCATTGCTACTGGTTAGTGATTGGAGTGAGCTGGTATTTGGCTGCAAAAATCTGCCCAGGCTAGTCCTGCTGGCCTGGCCCCTTAATGCTTATAACAAGAGGATGCCTTCTTCAGTGCCTGTAGTGTGGCCTCAGAGCTTGTGTGTATCCATGAGTTTGTGAGATAGTGACTCTGGCTGAAAGCTAGCATGGTCCCCTGACATCAGCCCTCCTCCCGACTTACCTGTGTACCTGATCTTCACTTGGGTTGTCCTGACTGTTGTGGGCTGAGCTGAATTATTCATCCCTTGATTAGCTTGGACTTGGAGACTCTGGGACCCTAACAGAGATGTCTGAAAACTCTTTTCTTTGCCTTCCAGGAGCCTGAAGCCCGGTGCAGTCTCCCTAAGACTTCTTGGCTCCCACGCCGTCTTCAGTGAGAAGGTCCAAGCATCTTATTCCAGGTAAAGTCTGCCCCAGAATGTGAAAGTTTTTGTGCTAGAATGTACCATTCATTTCAGCCTAACTTAACTGACAGCTATATATATCCCTAAGTTGTTCGTGTTATTGTGATGCTGGAAATGGAAGCAGGGCCTTGGCTATGCCAGCAAGCACTCTGTTGTGAACCACGCACTCAGTAAATTCCTAACACTATTTCTTTTTAGGTCTTTGGAGCCTCTGTCAGCCCCACTGACCAAACAGAAGACAGGGTTGCCTGTTACTCCCAGCATTTCTCAGACAGGACTCATGCCTGTGGCTTGTCAAGGCCTTCCACTTGAGGGCTGGTCACCAGGACACACTGTAGGGAAGGTCCAGACTCCAGCCCCTCCCTGGACAGTGCAGTGGCAGGATGCACTGCCTGTAGTCTCTGCCTCTGACCCCTGGAACTTTGCATCTCTCCCTTCCTGCTGCAGAACTTTTTCCTCTTGCTTCTGTTCCTCTTTTTACTGATTCATGAAACAATACTATGGAGGCATGTTTTGGAGTCTGGAGTGACACTGATCTGTTATAGCCTCTTCCTCAGCTCCTGAGAGATCTGAGTAGAGCACGGGGCAGTGGGAGGTCAGGACTGATGGGAGAGGTTCTCCATTCTCCTTTTTTTTGTAAATTAAAGTAGCTCTCTTTTTAAAAAATCTGACTCTTGGGGCTGGATAGATGACTTAGCAGTTAAGAGTACTGGCTACTTTTGGAGAGAACCATGGTTCAGTTCCCAGCACCCACAAAGCAGTTAACAACCACCCATAACTCAAGTTCCAGAGGGTCCGATGCCCTCTTCTGACCTCTGCAGGCATTACCTGCATGTAGTGCATTTATATATGTAAATGCAAAATACTTATACACATAAAATTAAAATAAATAAATTTTAAAAAATCTGATTCTTGGGGTTGGAAAAATGGCTTAGTGGTTAAAGAGTGTTGGCTGTTCTGCAGAGGACCTGGATTTTCCTCCCAGCATGAGCTAACAACTGTCTGTAACTCCAGTTCTAGGGGATCTGACTCCCTCTTTTGGACTCCATGAGCATTGCATGCATGTGGTGCATTTACATTCAAGCAAAACACTCAAACACATAAAATAAAAAAGTAAATAAAACTGAAAACATTAAAAAAAAATCTGATTCTTATATATGGGTTCAGCATAGAAAAAGGATTCCACTGTAAACATACTTAGAAACTATTGTTCTAGCTATTTTCCATTAAATTCCAAAGGTTTACTGAGTGTGGAGATTTCATCATTAATGTCACTATTTTATCCTCACAAAACATGGAGAGAATGTCAAAACCAGGGGAAAAGGAGGAGTGCCATGAAACACGTCATCCAGACACAACCTGGCCATCGCAACCATGAACATGCAGAAGCAGTGGACATCTGCACAAGACGTGACCCTCAACATTCCCTCCTGGATAGAGGAGGTTGCACAAGGCCCCACCCCTCCCTGAGGCGCTATTAACTTAATAGGTGCTGCTGGAGGTCATTTTCTTCAATGGCGTAGCTGCTGAGTAACAGGTTAGGAAGAAGGAGGGGTTCAGAGGAAGGAAAGGAGGGCAATGGGGGGATGACTATAATCACAACACAGTAACTGTCAAAACTTAAATGAGAAAAAAATGCTACCTATAGTAATCAAAACTGTGTCTTTGGCCAGCTTTGATGGTGCACATATTTAATCCAGCACTCAGGAGTCAGAAAGAGATATATCTCTGTAAGTTAGAGGCCAGCCTGGTCTATGTAAAGTTTTTCAGGCTAGTCAGGGTTACATGAGACCCTGTCTAAAAAAGAAAAAAAAGTTTTCTACTCTGAGCTATTGTTCCAGCGTGGAAAGAATAGCACGGGTGCTGGGGAGGTGTGTGTGTGCAGTGAGCCTCGCTCCCCTCCGTTCTTACCGTCCTTTACGGACATTCACAGCCTTAATTTGCTCTGTGGCTGTATTAAGAATGCCCACATAATCAGGCCCAGCAGCCCACGCTGAGTCCTTAATTAGAAGGCATTTGTGGGAGACAGCCAGTGACCTGTGCCACATGTGAGCCACTCTGTGGAGGCTGCCTTGCAGCTGGGATTAGGAAGGGGGGAGGAAGGGCAGCCTGGGTGTGCAGATCTCCTGGGAGGATTAGGCTGGAAGTAGCACCTGTTGCTAAAGCTGCTGCAGCCTTGTTAATGTCAGAGACAGAGGCCCAGAATTGCCAGGTGTGCCTTCCCCAAAGCCTGGAGAAATTAGATCTTTGCCAGTGGGGAGGTGGGATGATGTTCCTTGGGGCCCTGAGCCATTGTGCACTGAGCTGAGAGAGCCTGGGCGACCCTGTTCTAATTCAAGTACTTGGTCAAATTGCTTAAATTAGAGCAAGTTCATTCTGATGCTTTCTCGTGTTGCATCAGTCAGATGTGTTTCTGTCATCTTAACAGGCTGCTGGAGAACATCCTTCTTGGCACTTAACACCGGGGCTGAGTGTTGACATCCAAAGAGGAAAAGCCTGAATTGGAGCTTCAGTTTATCGAGGTCAGGAAATAGTAGGCAAGGTGTAGGGGAAGCCCTGGGTTGTTCCTCAGCCATAGGTCCTGAGCTGTGTCATAGCGGGGGACTGCACAGCCAAAGTCACTGGGGCAGTTCACTACCCTGACGGTGTTCAACCTTTCCTGGGGTAAGAGATACAGGCCAGATGATATTGTCTGTGATACACTGCCAGGAGGCCTCTTTGTAGACTTTGCATTGTGCGGTTAGGGACAGTGTGTGGCTCGTCTTCTGTAGGTCCTGTAAATCCTTGAACAATGGCTCAGAGTAGAAAACTTTTTTTTCTTTTTTAGACAGGGTCTCATGTAACCCTGACTAGCCTGAAAAACTTTACATAGACCAGGCTGGCCTCTAACTTACAGAGATATATCTCTTTCTGACTCCTGAGTGCTGGATTAAATATGTGCACCATCAAAGCTGGCCAAAGACACAGTTTTGATTACTATAGGTAGCATTTTTTTCTCATTTAAGTTTTGACAGTTACTGTGTTGTGATTATAGTCATCCCCCCATTGCCCTCCTTTCCTTCCTCTGAACCCCTCCTTCTTCCTAACCTGTTACTCAGCAGCTACGCCATTGAAGAAAATGACCTCCAGCAGCACCTATTAAGTTAATAGCGCCTCAGGGAGGGGTGGGGCCTTGTGCAACCTCCTCTATCCAGGAGGGAATGTTGAGGGTCACGTCTTGTGCAGATGTCCACTGCTTCTGCATGTTCATGGTTGCGATGGCCAGGTTGTGTCTGGATGACGTGTTTCATGGCACTCCTCCTTTTCCCCTGGTTTTGACATTCTCTCCACCCCCTCTTCTATGATATTCCCTCAGTTTGCTGGTTTTTGGGACTGTCTCACTGTGTGGCCCAGGATGGCTTTGAACCCTTAGCTCTGCTCCCGGCTGCTGAGATTACAGGCATGTGCCATCACATCTGGTCATAATTTTTAAAAAAATGAAATAGCAGTTGCTTAATGTATGCTATTTTTTCCCCTAGAAGAAGAAGTAATTTTCAAATATTTTGTTCTATTTTATTTACTTATTTTAATTTTATGTGTATGAATGTTAAGGCTGCGTGTATGTAAATGCACCTGTGTCGTGAAGTGCCTGTGGAATACCATTTGGGTGCTGGGCATTGAACCTGGGTCCTCTGCAAGAACAGTTTGTGCCCTTAACCTCTGAGCCATCTTCCCAGCCCTAAATCTTTCAGTTAACCAAGAAAAGACAGTTTCAGTTTAAGGAGAAGTAAGGGTTAACCACACTCAAGCAGAGACCTTGCAGACTGGGGCTCTGGTGGTCTCAGCTTCCTGAGGTTTTACAGAGAGGATGAGTGCTATCTCTTCTTTTACCCAGTGTGAGTGCTTAGAGATGTAGTGGTCATCCATTCTTACCCTGTGAGAGTGCTTAGAAGTGTAATGGTCATCCATTGCTATAGCCTAAAGCAACATTTATTTTTTTCTCAGTTTCTATGTTCACCTGGGCCTGGGTTTTATGATGCTGCAGTTGGGACGTTGACTATGCCCCAGTTCCCACTTGGAGGCTTGACTGGAGAAGAATCAGCTTTCAAGCTCTTTCAGTGGTTGGCCCAGACATGTTTCCTTATGGTATAGGAGACTCAGTGATTAACAGCACTGACTGCTCTTGCAGTGGACCCAAGTTCAGTTCCTAGCACCTGCATGGCAGCTAACAACTGTCCATAACTCCAGTTCCAGGAAATCCATGCCCTCTTCTGGCCTCGGCACATCGTACACAGAGGTGAAGTTACATGCATACAGGCAAAACAGTCACACATAAAAGGTGGGGATGGGGGGCTCAGTAGTGGACATATGTCTAGCATATGCAAAGCCCTGGATTCTATCACTAGCACCAAACACAAAAAGAAAATGCCTTAAGCAATAGAAAGGACCTCACCACTTTCTTAGATGTGGCATTGGTTGTCGGAAAGCATTCATTGGATATCGATCTAGAACTTTGGCAGTTGAGGCTCTGGACTGACGTGTGGTTACTGCCTTGCATTAGGACCATTAAAGCAAGCAGTTGACACAGCCAGTGACCTATGATAAAAGTCATTCCTGTGGCATCAGTGCTGTCTCAGGTAGGAGGCAGTCTGTTCCTCCAGCGTTCCGGGTGCCTTTGTCCATCCCCACCTCCGCCCGTCCTCTGTCCCAGCCTTTGATCATTCAGACAAGCATTCTGACCTTTGGAGACCTTTGTGTAACTGGGCATTTACTTCCTGTGCCTTGAAGGAATCTAAGGCAAATCAAGCTCAATTCTTTTCTAGTTGAGGCAGTTTAGTTAGGGTCTCATAGGACGCCCACTCTGTACACATTACAAGAGAGGAGAGAGACCTCATAGATAGGAAAATATGGCTGGTAGTTGTTGAAGAACTAAAGATAGGCCCAGTGTGAAGGGTTATTTCAGATTATAACTGATTTCCTTCTGCAATGAGTGTTTGAGATTTTTGGCCACCAGTGATGTATGACTTGAATAGGACAGGAAGACCTATCATAAAATGTGACATTTCCTGCTTTGGGATTATTTGTTCATGACTTATACTACGGAGATAACACCCATGGTAACCACGGGTGTGTGTCACGTGTGCCTGAGGGATCTTGAAGAAAAAGCAGAGCTGGGAACAAAGGCAGGTAACTATGAAATGTTATGACATTTGTTTGTGCAAAGGTGCTTATTAGTCAGATTAAAATACTGTGCTAAAAGGTGCCAGAAGAGGAGGCTGTGCCCACAACCGGAAGTCTTTGGACCTGGTTTTTCCCTCCAGTGCCTTTCACAACAAGATCAGATTAAATCCTCCCCTAAGTGTTTTGTCCATGGCCTTCTTTGCTTTAGAAGTTTTACCTCTAGCTAGAGATATGAGCCCCTCGGCTGGCCAGGGACTAGGTGTCCCTAGGGCTGTACTAGGGTATTTTTCTGCCCAGCCCCTAGCCAACCAACAGCATTGTAGTTTCACAGTTATCCCCTGTGCCACCTGCAGCTTCAGAGGTGTGTGCTGTTTCTCCCCAGACAAGCTGTGGCTGCTGAAAAATAAAACAGTGACCATGTCCGTCAGATTATGTAGCACAAAATTATGTACTCAGCCATTCCTCACCTCAGGGGACACCAGCCTTTGAATAACCTATGAACCATTCCTTTTTTTCTCAAGTCTATTGTGTTGAACTCATGTTGGCTTTTCTAGTACTGGCTAGGCGAGAGATAGATGACTTTTCTTTCCTAATTCCGAAGCTTGGAGAGATGCCTAAAAACACATCTGAAGAGGTTAACCTTGGTCTGCTTGACTCTTGGTTATTTTTATAAATCCAATAAAAATGGTTCAGTATTCATAATTTCATATGGTTCAACTCGATCCTATATAAAAGGCTATTTTACTCAGTACATGGCAACTGCTTATTAACATTTGCGCCCTGTCCTGGCACTGGATCGTGGAGTGGGGCCTGGTATCTGTGGAACAGGCATTTCCTTGGTGCTTTCTGGGTTAGCCCTAGATGAATTTCTTCCTTTTTTTATTTAATTTTGGAATTTCCCAGGCATTCACAGTTGTAGAGAAAACCATAATAAAATTCCATGGACCTAATTACCAGCATCTCCTAACCGAGGTGATGTGGGTTGAACTTGCCTTTGGAACCTCTTGTCTTCCTCTTTGTTGATTTCTTTAGGGAAATTTCCTTCCTGTAATTCAGAAGCAGTGCACACCCATAGGAAAAAAAGCAGTCAAAATTCAGGAAATAAAAGATGCCCATAATCTTTCCTATAGAAGATACACTCTCAAATCCTGCCCACACAAGTCCCTGTATACATTTATGTTACGAGTTTTTGACATCTTACTTTTACATGAATACTATTTCTCTTGTCATATTTAATCCTTCTGCCTTACCTGGATTTTACCTCCAGGTACCTTTTCCAAGGCTCTGCTATCTGGATGATTTCTAGAATTTTTCTACCACAGCCCTGGGTAATTCCTGCAGCTAAAATTTTACACCAATAAAGCTCCTACACTTCAAGTCAGCGGGATCTTGGTCAGTTGTAGGAGGAGTGGGTAACTGACTGGGAAGCAGTGATCACTTAATTTTGCAGACCTTGGCATTCAGGAAGTGGTTGAAATTTAACTCATGTCAGTCTTCTATTTGTCAGATTTCAGATGGAATGACAAAGTAAGAATTGTCAGGCGTGGGACAGGGCGTGGTGTGTGTGTGTGTGTGTGTGTGTGTGTGTGTGAAAATTTGGTCAGAGCTTAGTCCCACTGTCCAAGCTAGGAGAATAGAGAGTTCAAGATCAATCTGGACTATGTAGCAAGACTCTTGTACAAGACAATCCAATGGTGAAGGTTGGCTAGAATCTATGGGTTTGCCCCCAGCACCACCACAAACAAACAATAGAAAACCCAAAACAAAACAAAAACCACAATTGAGTCAATTTAACACGTAGCATAGAACATAACTTTTGAAATTAGATGACCCTTGTTTAGGTCCTGGTCCTGCTACTTTTGAGTTATGTCACTTGAGCAATATAATCTGCCCCCAAAACTCAACCCTTTCTCTTCTTATAAAAGGACAGACATTTGCTCCTTCGCTGACTTGGGGATGATTAGAAAGAGCAGCGCATAAGCCTGGCCATAAGCTTTGGTGTTTGATCGTCTTCCCAGCAGGCCCAGCTCACCAAGATTTTTTTTCCCTCTCTCTTTAGTTCCTGTGGCTTCTCCTAATTTTTCCACAGTTTGTTTTCTTTGTTGCCTTTTGAACTATTGATTTTCTAGGGATTTCAGGTTTTTTCTAAAGTGCGATGGTGGAAGATTTGGGAAGTTTCAGGAGTCTGGGAGCTGAGGTGTTCTCTGGTATGTACATTGGTGAACAGCCCAGGATTGTTAATTGAGTAAATGCAAGGGTGGGAAATTATTAGCTGGTAAGTCAAATGAACATTAAATAAGTTTGTCATGGAATTCTTTGCCCTGTTCTTGTTTCTGGTCCTGGTTCTCCCTGCTTTCTTGCAGAGAGATTGTTTCTAGAAGGAATATGCCAGTATTCTAATCTTAGAGAAACTTCATTGAAAACACCAAAGCCGGTTATTTCTCCAGCTGTTTGCAGTCTTGGGAAAGAAGTAAAGGTTATTGTTGATATGAAGTTTGATGCTCCTTGGGCCCAAGCTCTGATTAGTTCTGGTCCATTCGCTCTGTCCCTGGGAGACTTGGGAGCCTCCTGCACCCTGTACACAGAGCTTGTAGGTGTGTTGAAAGGCATGTCAGCAACTCTGTCCCTGAGAGAATTTATGTCATTGTCCTAGTGAGTTTCCACGTACAGGGCGGGTGTCTCCCAGTGGTGGTAGAAAGAGCTATCTGCAGATGTAAATGCTCCTTCCTCCCTGTCTGTTGGCCTAAGGAAGCAGGGTCTATCCAGCGTGTGTGAAGATACGTTGAGCCGCTCTTCCAGCAGCTTCTGGTTTTTTGAGGCGTTCTCTGATTTAGGTAAGCAGCGCTGAAAAGCCTTTTGTATGGTGAAGCCAATGGAATGAGCCGTGTGCATGACAAAGGCTAGGTGAGTCCCATCCAGTGAGCCCCTGGGATAAACCCTGTGCTTCTCTGAGGCAGACACAGTTAACCCATAAACTGTAATTAAGATTTAAAAGAAAAGGCTATGGAGTGGTTATTAACGTAATCATACTGGTACTAATGTGATGTTTAAGAACAGCACATTTGGCTTTTCATTGCTTCCTCTAGTGCTTTTTCCCATTGGATTCTCACAAGTCCTACCAGTGGAGGACAACTGCCTCCATTTTTTTAAGGAGTGTGTGCGCGTGATCTGTGTGTGTATGCCCTGTGTGTTTGGGGATCTGTGGAGGCCAGAAGAGGGCAGTGGGGCCTCTGGGGCCTCGAGCTGGAGTTATAGGATATGGGTATGGGAGAATTAAACTCTGGCTCTTTGGAAGAGAAGCAAATGCCCTTAAATCACTGAGCCATCGCTCTTGCACCAGTTCTCTGGTTCTTCTTACAGGTGGGGATGCTGGGAACTGTAACACTGTACTAGTTCAAGACAATTCCAGTAACCTTGGTTAGAAGGCGCGTCAGGGACTCAGGCTGGTCTCTAAGATGGAACAAAGTAAACTGACAAGAGTAAGGGGGTGGAAAGAACTCAGTACACTACTGCAGTTCTTACGAGAAGTGTCTGGGGACTACAGCGAGGCCTCAAAGATTAGGCTGCATTGTCTGGGCTAGATGCTAATTTATCTGCACCTTTGTATCCTTATTTATTTAGAGAAACACAAACACTTAGGCCAAACAGACCAGATAGTGGGACCATCATCCTGTGTTGTTGACGGTAATGGTGATGGCTCCCTAAGATTAAAGTGAACATCTTGTTAGTTTCTTTAACTGAAGATAAGTCAGCTGATCATCACTGAGCACCCCATGAACCCTGTTACCTGGAGCCTCCCAAGGCCTGGGGTCTAGTGGAGTGAGTATATAAGGTCCTTATCCTAGAGAAGTAAGCCAGGTCCACTGCACTGGGTTAGTAGGAATGAGAGGCTCAGTCCCCTGATGCAGCAGGTATGAATACCTGGAATCCACTCTGGATCCACTGTACCTGTCAACAGTGCATCCATCCCCATTTCTCTAATATGACCCAAGTTACCCATGAGCAGCTGATGGGAATCAGAGGAAGCCCAGGCTCTGGAGACAGGAGGACCTCATCTCAGCAGTACTTTTTCGTGACCTGTACACTAGGTCAAGTCACCTGGAAGGTCAGTTGTGGGGCCTGTGTGACTGTTTTTAGAAATATCCTCAGGTGATGGTCATGTGCTACAGAGTAGAGAATCACTGTGCATTTCAGCCCGGGCTCCTCCTAGAAAATAGGTTCTGCCTGATAGATAGGGTAGTTTTGGATTTAATGAAATAAATTGCATAAAGGATCTCTTACTTAGTTGGTACTCAACTAATATTAATTATTACTGTGTTTCTGCTTAGAAAGTAATACATCTTATGTGCTAGGCAGAGTAATGCACACCTGTAGTCATAGCACTCAGTTGATTGAGGTAGGAGGATCTTGAGTTCCAGGTCAGCCTTGGCTACTTAGTAAGGCCCTTCAATAAATATGGAAGAACATAAAAATGAAAACAGTATAATTTAAAAATAGTCCATAATACACCTATATGCATGCACTTCAGTGATGGTTATTTTTAATGGCTACACTATTTTGTCAATTTTTACTATAAATTATGCATACTTTTTCCTTCTATTGGACAGGAGGGGTTGTCCATCCTTTCTTTTCCATTTAGTGACATCCAGAAGGAAGTGAAATTTTATCAGTATTTGTGAGCACACAGGTCATGATTTTCCCAATGACACTGTCCTTTATCAGTCTAAATCTTCTATATATTATGAACTGGGTTTTTGTGAATGAAGTTTCTCCCATGGTACATATTAAATTGCTGAGGTTTGTACTTTGGTAACTCTCCTCCCCATATTAGCAGCGTATCTGAGTATTTGAACTCTCTCTGAATCTTCTTCATCAAGAATCGAATGCCTTGTAAACACTTTAATTCATTAGACCAATTCTTTGATGGCCATTGGTAGTCTAGGCTGTGGTCTCTGTTACTCTCCTGTTTCTGCACAGTGTGTGACCTGGTTGCTGCTTGCTTGAACCGTATTCAGTATATTCTTTGTATATCTCCATGGCTTCCTACTTTGAAGGTCTCCATCCTTAGTGTGTACCCGTCCTGTCTCTTAGTTCAAGTCCTTACACCTGGGGCTTCTAACATCTGTGGAGGAAGTTTATCTTGCTTTGTGCTCACTTCCTTCAACATAGCTTTCCCCTCTTGTCATCAAGTCTCCTCCCCCACGGTGGCCAGCATCCTAGAATGCTCTTTTTGGGACCCCTCCTACCACGACTCATGGCTGTGTGTCCTGTCACTGCACAGTCCACCAGGTGCCCGTGAACCGTCTGCTCACATACCAGTTTGTGTTGGCCAGCTCCTGTGCTGACTCTAGTGACTCTACCTTCCTGTTCGAATGATATCTCAGGAAGCTTCCATCCTAGCAATGATGTAGTTTCTTGAACCTGGTACAAATGCAGACTACTTTTTGCATCTCAGAATGATAGATCAGTGGTTTGCACCAGCCTGTGGGTAGGAGCTGGTTGTTAGAGGATGGGCCATCCCGAGACTTCAGTGTTAAGGTTTGTTAAGATTTTCTCTGAAGGATGGCATTTGGAAATGTAGTCTAATAGCTAATAGTCCTCTTCCCCTCAAGCCATCAATCTGGAAGGAATTAATTATTAGATTTGAGACTGAAAGCATCATACCATTCATAACCAACCACCTATATTAGAAATTAAACAAAACAAAACAAAAAACTGAACAGAGCCCAAGAAACTCATTTTGAAACCCTGACCCATTGGATCATTTTTACTTCTGTTTTTAATGTGCTGATGATGGCTAGGGTAAAATTTGTAGAATTTCTGTGAGAAAGGGACAGATTACTGTGTTTAATTAATGACTAGGGAGTATGATGAGACTCAGACTCCTCGTGTTGCAAGATTCCTGTCAAAACCTAATAAAAATCAATCTCAACTATAACTATGAATAGATCATCCTTTCCCTTGGGAAGTAGGTAGCCTGGTTTCCAGATCCTGTTGTCCACACCTGACAGCTTCTTCCTGTATGAGTCGCAACAAGAAGAAATCCGCCTCCACCTGACTGCTGGGATTGGGATGGGTAGATTTTGCTTAATGCACAGAAATGTGGTTTTTGGCCTCACTGCTGGTTGAAAGCCCCACATTGGAGTCCTGGGGTCTTTGGAGTCTTCCATTCTTGGTAGGACTGGAAGAGGTGACATGGTGTGTACGGGGACCGTAGAGGACACCCGCCTGGGGACAGAAGCACAGAGCATTGTATTTCTTTTTTTTAAAAAATTAGGATTAATTTTTAAATTTTATTGTTTTTTACGTGTATGTTTTGTCTATGTGTATGTAAGTGCACCATGTATATTCAGTGCCCGTAGAGGCCAGAAGAAGGTGTCAGATCCCCTGAACTGAAGTTATGAACCATTTTGTTAACCATCATGTGGGTGCTGGGAACTGAATTCAGGCTCTCTATAAGAGTAGCCAATGCACTTAACCGCTGAGCCATCTCTACAGCCCTCAAAGCGTATTTCTTAAAATAAACTCAGAGTACGTGATGAGTTATTGTCTCATTTCCTCCTGCCCTGGGATGTGGAAATGGACACCTGAAACATTTGTGTTTGCCACATTGCCAGCTCCCTCAGCTGCTGACAGCAACTGGTGGTGCTTTTGCTCCAGTGCCTTCCACAGGAGTCAAGTCGGCCCTCTCCTCATCTAAGAAGCAGCACTTCAGTAATCGTGATGAAAAGGGGGCCCTCTGTACCCCCTTCCACGGCTCAGTCACCAAGGACTGCACTAAAGACACATCACCATGCAGATGTTCATGCAGCAGATGTTCGTGCAAAACGAGCTACATCCTTGAGGTCGCGCTGCCTCGCCATAGAGCTCCCTCTTTACGTTTTGTCTGAAAACTAGTTGTCTCTGTATCCAAATCCATACTTAAACTCTTCATTTTGAAGGTTGCACTGAAGTTCCTTCAAAATTAAGTGAGTTTCTTCTTGGAGTGGGTGTTCACTACATCCTGCCTGTGCTGGCGGTGATAGGGTTACATCCGTGTGCATGCGCTTTGCACCCGTGCATGGCCAAGAGAGTCCGAGCATGAGGTCACTGAATTCACATCCTGCTCTAAGGAGGCTCAGAAATCTGTTTCTGGGACATACCTGTTCTCAGTGTACCTCTCCCAAGAGGCAATGCAGAGAAGGTATTGTACTTTTTTTTTCTTTCCTGGACTGGGAAGGAGTCCAGGACAACCTACGTACTAGGCAAGCGCTCTAGGGGCTGGACTGCACTCCCAGCCCTGCAACATTTTTTGTACATCTCTAGAACAGCCTTTTGTGCACAGGGTTGTTTTTCAAAGTTAAGTCTTCCTTGTCAAAAATATCTTAATCCAAGTACCTGCTCACTAATGGATTTATTCCGTGTGCCCTGGTTCCCTGCGGTCGCAGGCCTGGCGCTTCCTGCTTTTCCTGGCCACCCACAGCCTTGTCTTGCTGTCTAGGAAGCATATTTCTTCTCAGGCACCCTGCCTGTGTTGCAGAAACACCTCAGGGTCTACTCCTGGCCTGAACGCTTCCAAAAATAGTCTCTTCCTTGTGTTGCTTAAGACACTGGGAAGCCATCAATCTCTCTTGTGTGAGTCTTCAAACTCTGGGGTTCTGTGACCTTCCCTACCTATCATAAGCCATTCCAGGTGTCTCATTTCCTTGAGTTTCCACCCCACCTTGCCCCCACCTAGCTGTCACAGGGTATCACTTCCTTCCCATCTGCAAGGCTGCCAGGACCCCAAGTGAGAGAAAAAAAACCCACAGAGCTTTGTGACCTTGTTTAACACTGCCTGAGTTATTTTTTATTTGTGTCAGAGGGGGATTCCCTGAATTAAGCATTTTACAAGTCTGTCTCTGGAGCTGTCAGATAAAACACAGGAAAAAAACACTTCCCCAGTTCCTTAGTGACCTGGAGCCAGCAGCAATATGAGGCCCAGAGGAGAGGGTGGAGTTCAAAGACACACAGGAGATACACTGTTTTGGGTAGTCAGGAATAGACTTTTCCAGACATGTGAGCCTGATTTGGGGCTGCCTTGTTGACCAGTGACTTCACTGTGTCAACAAAATACCAGTCGATGATTAAGATGAAAAATCCGGGGTCTGGAGACATGGTTCAGTCTGAACACTAGCTGTTTTTCCAGAGGAACCGAGTTGGGTTTCCAACACCCACATGGTGGCTAACAAAGCAGTCAGTAACTAGTTCCAGGGCATCTGATGCCATCTTCTGGCCTCAGCAGCCATTGCATGCAAGTAGTGCACTTAAATACATGCAGGCAAAATGTTTTACTCATGCATAAAGTTAAAAAAAAAATTAATGATAAAAATCAGCAATTTAAAAAATTTTAACTTTAGTGGCCAAAAGTCATGCTGATAGCTTATTTTTGTACACACTGGCTGTTGCTGATTTTTTAAACTAAATTCTTCATTTGAGAACAGTTTCACATTTACAGAAAAATGATAAAGATAGTGCAGAGAATTCCCCTAAATCCTAACCAGTTTCCTTTATTAGTTTTTATTTATTTGTTTCATTCTAGGGTGGACTCCAGGGCCTAGTGCATGTTAGGCAAGTGCCGTACCCTTCCTCACCTTTTATCAACACATGTTTTACACTGGTGTGGTGCATTAATTGTGAGTAAGGAGCTATGACCGATGTGCTGTCCCAGGATCCTAACTAGGGTCTCCCACTGCATTTAGTCATCACATTTCTTTCAGGACTTCTTGGTTGTGGTGATTCTTGGTCCTGGTGAGGGATTTTTATTGAAAGTCTCTCTGCTGTGATTTGACTGCTAGTTTCCTCATGATTAGATTGGACTTATGGGTTTTGGTGGAGATCACAGAGGCGAAGTCCCCTTGTCACATCATGTGGTCAGCTTGGCTTCCACTGTTTATGTTGACCATGATCATCTGGCTAAGGCTGTGTTCATCAAGGTTCTGCACTGTGAAGTTGCCTCATCCCACTCATCCATGCTGTACCCTGGAGGAGGTCACTGCAGAGCCTATCCTTCAGGAGCAAGGAGAGACACTGCTTCCCTAAGGGTGCCCACTACTCTGTGTGACTCCTACATATATGTAGTATTGACCTACACAAAGTGTACTTACATGTACTGGGGAAACAGTGAAAATCAGGCCCACAGTTGGCTGATGGGTTTGCTGTCCCTAGGTCCTGACTGGGCATTGTCCCTTGTGACCATGAATGAAGTGAGCCAGTGAGTGGATGAGCATGTGCCCAATGTCAGTGAGTCTCCAGGAGCATGTCACATGACTCATGGTTCTAATATGGGCCCAGAAGGAGCTTTGTGGAGTAGTGACAGTTTTGAAATACACTCACTTAAATAATTCAACCATTTTCTAACCTGGATCCAACTCTATTACCTTAGAAATGGAAACAGCTTGGTAATGGAGGGATGGCTCAGCGATTAAGAGCACTTAACTGCTCTTGCAAAGGACCCGGGTTTAGTTTCCATTACCCACATGGTAGCTAACAACTGTCTGTAACTCCAGTTCTGGGAGATCCAACATCTTCTGCTGATCTCTGAGAGCATTGCACGACACAGGTGTACTTACATATATGCAGGCAATACTCTCATACATATAAAATAAAAATAAAAAATAAAATATTTTTTTAAGTGGAAACAACTTGATGCTTGTCCTTAGAGGATCTCAGAAAGATCTAGAAAGTATTGTCTCACTGTTTAAGCCTTTTGCAATTTAGTAATTAAGATTCAGTTTGGTTTGTTTTCCATTATAATATAGTATACTTAAAATTACATGTTGTTTATCCTGATGAGTTATTGATGAGGTTGCGAACAGTGTCATTAGTTTGTGTTCCTAATACTCTATTATATATAGAGTATATATAAGTTTTGAGCTAAGAACCAAAATGAATGTGGAAACTCAAGAGTGATAGGGCAACTTTGTTTCCATATGTGCTGGAAAGTCCCAAGACAATTGCTAGTGGAATGCTAAGAATGAAAACATTTTAGCAGGAAATGATTTTATAAAGGACTTCCTCCCTGTGTTTCCATCCTGCAACAAAGTGAGGTTCATAGGTGAAGCACGTGGCAATGACAAAACACCACTTTCCTTTTTCTTTTCTGACAGATTTGCACAGCACAATGGGTTGCAAAAACCTGCTCAGCCTGGGTCACCAAATGCTGCGGCGGAAGGTGGTGGACTGCAGTCGGGAGGAGAGCCGGCTGTCTCGCTGCCTGAATACCTTCGACCTGGTGGCTCTAGGGGTGGGCAGCACCCTGGGAGCTGGTGTTTATGTCCTGGCTGGCGCTGTGGCCCGTGAGGATGCGGGTCCTGCCATTGTTATCTCCTTCCTGATTGCTGCACTGGCCTCTGTGCTGGCTGGCCTGTGCTACAGCGAGTTCGGTGCTCGTGTCCCAAAGACTGGCTCAGCCTACCTCTATAGCTATGTGACAGTGGGAGAGCTCTGGGCCTTCATCACTGGCTGGAACCTGATTCTGTCCTACATCATTGGTAGGTCCCAAGACCCCTCCAATCCGGCAGCCTGTGCCTCTGATGTTCTGCTTCTAAAGAGTAGGCCACACTCCACTCCCAAGAGTCTCCAGCTTGACTACTGAACATGTTTCCTCTCACTTCTACGAGGGCTTAAAATGCCTGTGGAGCTACTGTTATGAGCCAGTTTCTCTTGCTCTGCACCCACGAGTAGGGACCAAACCAGGCAAACTAGGGCCCCATTCTTATTAGCTCAGTAGATCCATGACTAATCAGATAGTTCTAATTTTAAAAAGTAATTTTGTTTCTGTTAGTGTTTTTTCTGATTGTTACTAAAGTAAATATATCATCAGTAGAGGAAACTTTGGAAAATATAGAGAAGACCAAAAGAGAAAGAGAAATAACACAACAAAAATAATATTTATTGAGTATTGCCCATGTTGGCCATTTTGCTAGACACATACGACATTGTCTCAACGTAGCTAGGGATATCCTGTTGTTAATAAATGATTTGATTTTGAGTGTGTATATTGAGAGATGTGAAGGATTGAACTCAGAGCTTTGTGTGTGCTTGTGGGGGGGGCGACGAATGCAGGCTGGCCTCTTGTCTCACAGAGATCTGCGTACCTCTACCCTACTGAGTGCTTCGATTAAAAGGGTGTGTCACGATTTTTTTGTTTCTTTATAAACCAAAATACTGTGTTTCTCCATAGTAATATTCCAAACTACATGTCATCATGTATGTTTATAAAGCAGAATAACTTATTGAATGTCCTTGGGATATTTGGATTATATCTGTTGTTTTCATAAATAGTTAATTGTATAATAGTAGACATAGATACATTTTTTTTCCTCCTGAAAACTAAGCAGCAGAATGTCCCTTAGGGACCTCCTGGTCAATGTAGCCTGGTGTCTGCATGACTGTCACCTTCCCAGGCCAGCAGGCGGAGATCAGTGCTTAGGTATCTGTGGGCATTCTTCTTTCCAGCAGCTGCAGTGTCTGTGAGAGGTACTCTCATAGTTCTAATATAAAATTTACACATTTTTTTTTTCCTGTGCAGCATCCAGCCTTATAATCACAAATGGCTCTCACATACTGATGTCTCTGAGTAGGAATGTAGCTATTTAAAGTGGACTGTTAGGTTTCCAGAGACTTTAAACAAAACATTGAGCGTGAAGTGTTTGCTGCTTCTAGGCCAACAAATAAAAGCTTTCACCACAGTGCTGTTTGCCCATGTAAGACTTATGCAAGTATTAAGGAGATTCGTGCTCAGCCTTGGCTACTGAGGAAGGAGAGTTTTTCAATCAAAGGAAAAATAATGTGCATATGTTTATTTATTTTGAAGGCATAATTCAGAAATGGGACAGGAGTGGCCTGGGGAAGAAAGGCTAGGGCATCCAGCGGGGTGGGGCAGACAGACTGGACCGTAGTGTTTGTGACCTTCATGGACAGAATTCCTAATAGGCTGCTATTGAGGTTCAGTTTTTGAATTGTTAGAAAAACATGAGACAAAATAATGAAATTAAATTCCTGTGTGGATGATTCAGACTGAAGTTATGGGGAAGAGCGGGACCCACTGAAATGAAAGGACACACCACATACAAATATTAGAGTTTTAGTGTTGATTTCTGGCAAATAGCACCAGAACGGCAGAGCGTCTTCAGACTGAAATGAGAAAGAGCGAGAGAACAGCCAGGCTATCTTGTGGCTGTTGGAGTGCAGAACCTCTTTTGGTGTTTTGTTTTATTTTGAGACAGGTTCTTCCTGTGGCACCACCTGGCCTGAGGCCAGGCTAGCCTCCGTCTCACAGAGATCTTTATGCCTTTGTGCCCAAGTACTGGGATTAAAGGTATGCCCCGCCATACCCAACTTCTCTTTGTGTTTGGGGGACTGGGAGACTTGGGGCTGGTGCATGGAGGTGAGAGGACCTTGTCCTTGGTTCTGCATCCAGGGGATGCCACAGCCTCTGGGTTCAGGTGCAGAGTGGCAAGGTGGGTTGAGTGATACCTCGAGATGGGGTCAACCCCTTGGCAGATCTTCTTTGAGAAGAGTTCCTAGAATGTACCATTTTCCCTGCTGCCGGGGCTTCATGGAAGAGGGCTTCCTGAGTAGTGTTTGTCCAGACTGAGCACCTACCCCAGGAATGTCCTGTGACATCAGTTTCTTGACTTTTGGCTACTTGTTCACTTCTCAATTAATCAAACAGTTGGAATTGAATAAATGCTGTCAGTCAGGGTGCATCCATTGCTAAGGGAAATTATTGATTTGTAAATTTTTATTGAGATATATACATACATCCCCGTGATCTTAACACTTGGGAAGCAGAAACAGGAAGATGCTGAGTTTGAAGTCAGTCTGGACTGTATACCAAGACCCTGTCTCAGACATCCCCCACCCCCACCAAATAAAAGGAAAATATCAGCAGTCCAAAGTACAGGAATCGGCAGAACCTACAAATAGTCTGTTTAGCCTAGCAGCAGAGTCTCACTCATGTCTCTCATGGCTGTGGGCTGGGCTGACTAGTCATTGGCACTCTCCAGCAGCACCATCACAAAGAATCGTATGAAATACTGCTTGTCTAGAAAAGATAAAAATTCAAAAAGTATAATTTCCTCTAAATGCACATTGCTATCAGTACAACAGATTTGGAAAGTTGTAAATTTCAGTTTAGGATCAAATCAAGTGTTACCCTTGTATGTCAGTGCATACACACACACAGACACACACGCACACACACACATGTGCACACATGCACATATGCTCACATGCCTGAAACACCCATCATACATATTGGCAGAGACATATTGCTCTTCTTTCCAAGCCCCAGCAGCCTTACAGAGCTTCTTGCTTCACTTCACACCAGCTGACCACCCCATCCAGTGTAGCACATACTGTGGTCCAGCAGCTGCAAGATCACAACTCTCTGTCTGTCCCTCTGCACGGACACCATTAGAAACACCAAGCTTGGTGACAGCCCCTATTGCTGGTCTTCTTTAATTGCCCCCCCCCCTTTTTTTTTGTGGCAGGTACTTCAAGTGTGGCCAGAGCCTGGAGTGCGACTTTTGACGAGCTGATAGGCAAACCCATCGTGGAGTTCTCCCGGAAACACATGGCTCTGAACGCCCCTGGGATTCTGGCCCAAAACCCTGACATATTTGCTGTGATTATAATTCTCATCTTGACAGGTAAAGCCACATCTTTGACAAAAAGATCAGTTGGAGTAATGGGTAAAGGTCTTAATTGTAAGCTTTTATTTACATTTTGTCTGTTTATTTGTTTACTTATTTATGTGGTGGTCCTGGGGATAGAACACACAGCCTCACCCATGCCCGGCCAGTGCTCCACTAAGCAAGGCCCCAGCCCGGGCCCCTCTTCCTTTCTGTGTTGGCTCATCAGTGTCTCTCCTTTTTGTTTCTTTTATACTCTTGTGTAGACAACTTTGATTTTTCCCTGTCCCAGTGGCTTCATACAGATCCACACAGAGTTCCTGTGTAATAGCTGCTGAGGTCTGTGCCATATAATTAAAAGGGAGTCTTGGTTGTGAGTGTATTTTGTGTTCATGGAGTGGATTTTGTTAGCACTGAAGGCTCTTTGTCCAAATGAGTCAGGAATAAAAATCCTTTTGACTCAGCAGATGACCATTTGGATAGGAAAGTGGTCATTTGTCTGCCAGGAAAATGTGGAGCAATGAGCTCCATCTGGAACTGTAATGTATGCCTGGGTCTTTTAAGCTGTCTTGGGTGGTTTTACACCTAACAACCACGAAAACACCCTCTCAATAAATAAGTGGTGGTTGCAGAATTTTAAAAATTCCACATACTGCATGATACAGCCAATGACAACTTCTTGTTAGTGACGTTTAGCTGTGTCTCTGCCACTCAGATGGACATTTTCCTCCACGGAGCATTACTAGATACACACAGCTGAAACACAGCTTCGTTGTCTTCAAACATCAGAGGTTAGAAAGTCTTGGCTGAATTTTAAAGACAATATACCTGTACTTACACAGTATATAATTGAAATCATCTCACCCAGGCCAGCCCCTGCAGTATTTTTGGTCCAGCTGGCAGAAACATGTATCAGAAAATAAATTTACATAACCACAGTTAGGTTTTTATTTTAATAAACATGAGAGGGAGGGAGAGACACTAAAGGAAAAATACATTGGACACAATGACTTTTTCACCTTTCTGGTTAAATTGCTTAGTTCTCTGCTAATAACTTGCATTTCAGAATTCAGTCCTGTGTGTACCGTAGTTTTTCTTTTGAAATGTATAAAAGTGGTCCTGTGTGGCATTAGGCCCCTTTTTAGACCCATCACAGTTTAGCCACATGTCACCTTGCCATCATTGTAACAAATACTGTAGCCTACATCAGATATAAAGATGCTAGCAGTTTCAGTCCATGATTAGTTTGCCTTGTTACTTTGGGCCTGTGATATGACAGAATATCATGGCAGGAACATGAGGCTGAGCCAGACTGCTCATTCAAGGCTAGATAGAAAGAGGCCAGGAGCAGGGTGGAACCAACTCTTCAAGGATTGCCCCTGTGACATAAAGACTTCCTACTACGCTGGACCTCCCCAAAGCTCCACACCTCTCAGTAAACCACCTGGTGAAACAAACCGTTACTACATGAACCACTGGGAGACACTTAAGATGGAGACTAATGTACAAGTCCCTGGAACTGTGGGAGGATGCTTTAAAGGTAGTGCTGTTTTGAGCTTCCAGTGCTTCTTTGTCATGTGGTTGTTCTGTTTGTTTTTACTGTGTATTTATGAGCTGGAGCTAGTCAAACATTATATATGCACTAAATTCAAGGAGAGGCCTATATGTTTTAGTGGTTCCTAGACCACAAGTAGTTGTTACTGTTAACATTCAACATGACTAACATTTCCACATAAATCTGAGTAATTTCCTTATCTGAAAGCCTCTCATCCTACCAAGAAACTAAGCCAAGTGACTTTTCCTTAGAGAGAACTAAATCCTGTTTTAGAGGGTCATTTCCTTGCAGTATCCTTCTTTTGCTTAGTCCATGGGTTGAAGCTCTGTCATCCTCCATCAGGCGCTTGCTCTCTGTGGTCCAGACCCCTACAACCTTCTGGCGAGCCATAGTGGCATCCTTAATTCCCAAGGAATCCAGAATGCCAGTGTGGAATGTGTATTGCTTGTGGGTATCCCCCTGGCTTTAATTATTTAGGTCTGTGTTCCTAGTTCCCTAGGTTCACTGAAGTCTTTGGAGGCTCCATGCCATTTGGATTCCCCCCCCGCCCCCCCCGCATGTGTTTTGTTCCTATTCCTATCTCTGGATGGATTAACTGGTATATGGTTAATACTTCAAGTTGGTTTTCTGTTTGTACCCTTTCTTAGGACTTTTAACTCTTGGTGTGAAAGAATCAGCCATGGTCAACAAAATATTCACCTGTATTAATGTTCTGGTCCTGGGCTTCATAATGGTGTCGGGATTTGTGAAAGGATCCATTGGAAACTGGCAGCTCACAAAAGAGTCCTGGAATACATCCATCTCTCCCTGTGGGAACAAGTGAGTTATTTCATCTGTCTCTTGGCATGTGACATTTCTCCATATTTGGTATTTTTACACATATCAGTCAATGCAATTGGTAGGATAATACATACCTTTAAATATTAAATATTACATGATCTGAATTGGCTTGTGTTAAATTGTTTCATTTTGCTTTGTTCTTTTGCAGCAGAGTAGCTAAAGAGTTATTCTTCAAAATTGTATTCATTTTTTTGAGGCAGTCTCACGATGTAGCCCGTATTGACCTCAAACTCATCATCCTCCCGCCTCTGCCTCCCAAATATTAGGATTACAGGTATGTACCACTTGGTGATGGAGTCTTTTTGTATGTTTGGAGTTTGTGTTAAGGTTTATTCCCCTGAAATGGACAGAACATTTCATAAAAAGGAAGGCGTTCAGGAAAACAGAACAGCATTCCAGCTTATGTATAGTTCTGGATTATCATCCGACTCCATAAGTAATCTCCCATTCCTCATGTCTGAGTACATGACCAACCTCTGGATTTTATATTCAAGAGAGCTTGCTGCATTAGAGATACCACTTTATGTTAAGATGCTTTTCTGTAATATTCATAACACAGAAAAAGTATGTGATATCTCTTTAATAAAGAGCACTCCCACATTTAGTCATGCACGCAAAGGAGCTTTGGCATGGTTAGGAAGCTGTCCTAATCTGTTGCTGTGATTAAAATAACTGACTAAAAGCAACCCTAGGAGGACAGGGTTTATTGGGCCTACACTTCTAGGTCACAACCCATCATTGAGCAAAGCCAGGGCAGGAACTCAAGGCAGGAGCTTGAAGCAGGAACCATGAACCCTGCTTTCTGGCTCACTCACTGAGGGCTGACTTATGAGGTTTTTTGTTTGTTTGTTTGTTTTTTTTTGAGACAGGGCCTTGTATAGTCCCATCTAGTCTGACCTGAAACTTGCTTTGTAGACCAGTTTGGCCACGATTTCACAGAGGTCTGCCTGCTTCTGCCTCCTGAGTGCTGGTATTAAAGGCTTGCGCCCCCATAATTGGCTTCAACTAGTTTCTTATATAGCCTAGGCCTACCTGCTTAGGAATGGTATCACCTACAGTGGGTTGAGCTCTTCCACATTAATCATCAATCAAGATAATCTCTCACAGACATGGTCACAGGCTAGTCCTTCGTTGGGGACTCTAGGCTGTGTGAAGTTGACAGCCAAAGCTAATTGTGACAGAAGCTGTTTTGACTGCTCTGGGTTGTGGTTTTCAGACCTCTGTTCTTTCTGAGATTGGATGCCAAGTCAATGCATGAATGGATGTCATCTGCAGTGTATCTGACTCCTTCCTGTCTGCCTTGAGGTTTGCTACCTCTGACCTTACGCAGTGTCCTGAAAGTAGCTAGCATGTGGCATGGAGAAAGAGTAACATGTTCAGGCCATGTCCATCATTGAGAATGTTGTTACACAGTGTCTGTCCATTTTGATGGAAACAAAAAATAACACAAGCTTTGTAAAATAAAGGTTTCAATCTCTTCAGTCAGCATGTGGGTGTGATGAGCCCAGTGAGCCCTTTCATCCTGTGACTGTACTCCTCAGGACTCATGATGGCTGCTTCATCCAGCAGGAGTTCAAGCCAAAGAGCAGAGGGGTCCCTTCATCCATTCATCCTGAGCACATGGGCTTGAGACTCTCTATCATGCAGTCATAGAGTCTGACAAGCTGCAGTCTTCCCTCTGAGAAGCCGTGTGTGCTCTTGAAATGGTGATCAGGTGCTGTTAATATGTTTTAGAAGAAGGCAGTATAGCTGCTGGGGACAGCTGTCAGTGTGTGTCATGGTGGATGGTGGACTTGAAGACACGGGGCACTGATGAAGGCCATTTACTGCAGGTGCGTGAGGAAAGCCCACGTGTGGGAGATGTACTCTACTAGTTACCATCCCTGCTGCCTTCTCAAGGATTAGGCAGGTGGAGTGCAGATGGCTGATCACTGTGACTGCAGGAGACAGAGCACTTCCCAGAGGCCTGGGTGGAGCCTTGCTGACATTTGCTAGGTGGCCACCATGGGTAGCATCCCCAGTACCTCATAAGTCAGCCCTCAGGTGCACATGCTAAACTACTGACTATGTAGTCCATTTAGTTTGAGATAGGATGAGTCTCTGTGTATCTAAGATTGACCTAGATCTTGGGATTCTCTTGCCTCAGCTTCCCAAGTGCTTGAAATACAAGAGTGTACCACCATACCAGGCTTTTTAAACAACCTTTTCAAAATACTTCTAGGGGCTGGAGAGATGACTCAGCTGTTAAGAGCACTGGCTGTTCTTGCCTAGGGATCTGGGTTTGATTCTCAGCACCCACATGGTGGCTAATAGCCATCTTTAACTCCAGGTCCAGGGGATCCAACATCCTCTTCGACCTCCGAGGGCATTGCATGATACAGGTGCACTCACATACATGCTGGCAGTACAGCAATACATGTTGAACTTTCCTCTTCCCTGAAGGACAGGACTTGTAGCCCGTCCTCGGGCTCCCATCTGTTGCTTCTTTGAAGGAAACCATCTGTCATGACACCCATTTATATTTGTGGCCATTTTACCTCATATAGATGGGGGCTTAAAGAATGATGTGATTGATTAAAATTCACTTTTAAAACCTTAATTTCTTTAGAAATATCTGTCTTAAGACTTCAAGTTCCTAGTGTGTACAGGACCTGGCTCGGAGACAGTGTCCTGGCTGGTGGCTTTCTGGGGAGAAGGGTGGGAGACTAGCCACTGTGTTGAAGCTTTCCTTCTTCCCAAAATTACCCCATAGTAGATGTTTCTGGATGGGCCAGTTTGGGGTTCTGGGCCCTGGAGAAGACAGGTCTACTACTTACTGAGTGAGATACCTTCACCCGAGGACTGTCTCAAGTGTCTGCGGCACTGTGCTTTGCTTCAGGGGATGAGTGTTGTTCCTGAAATAGAACTATGTATGCAGCAGGTGTCCTAATCTTTGACTGCTTTTTTTTTTTTTTTTTTTCCCTAGTGACACAAGTGTGAACCACGGTGAGGGAGGGTTTATGCCCTTTGGGTTCTCTGGCGTCCTGTCAGGGGCAGCTACCTGCTTCTATGCCTTCGTGGGTTTTGACTGCATCGCCACCACAGGTACACAGACCCTCCTGCCCACGGGCGCTGCTTCCCCAGCACGCAGGCAGGTGTGTGCTCTCCGCTCCTGGCATTTCCCTTCCTGCTGGTGCATTCCACTTGTCCTTCTCCCTCAGGAGCGTGCTATGTGTGGATTTGTGTTTCCTGCTGATGTCTCACTCCCTGACAGGAAACTGCTTCATTAATATAACCAGAGCTCTGCTCTTAGAGTGGGCCAGTGACGTCATGGCTGCAGCCTGATTTCATATCTGCATATCCAGGCCATGATAATCACATCATCCCAGTGGATTGAAAAGGTCAGGCTCCCTTGAGCTTTCTAGCTGTTCTCAGCCAAAGAAAACAAGCCTCTCCCTTAGTTCAACGATGATATTAAGGTCAGGAAGACCATCCAGGGCTGTTGCTGTATGGGGTGTTACTGAGGACCTTGGCCTGTCAGGAAACACAGAAGACCTGGGTTCCTGCAGGCTGAGCCCTGTGAGGCGTGGCTCTAGTGCTGTCATGCAGGGAATGTGATGCCTCTTGGCTGTCTTGCCTCCTTGACTGACACTCTTGCTGCTTCTAGGTGAAGAAGTCAAGAACCCCCAGAAGGCTATCCCTGTGGGCATCGTAGCGTCCCTCCTCATTTGCTTTGTGGCTTACTTCGGGGTATCTGCTGCTCTCACACTCATGATGCCTTACTACTGCCTGGATATGGATAGCCCGCTGCCCGATGCCTTCAAGCACGTGGGCTGGGAAGGTGCTAAATACGCAGTGGCAGTTGGCTCCCTCTGTGCACTCTCTACCAGGTGAGAGCCCGTTTCCCAGGGGCTTCTTGTGGGAGCCTCATGCTATTGGGAAAAACAACCTGACCTAGGCCATAGGAAGTTTGCCTTCAACCTGAACTAGCACCCCAACCCTGATTGTATGACTGTTTAAACCTTTTGCTGCCATTCATCAGCACAAGTTATTTGTGTTATTATACAGAAAACCCCCTTTACACATGGGAAGCTACATCATTCTTAAGATCTCTAATGGATGCCTGAAGCCACAGATAATACCAAGTGCTGTATAGATGTTCTTTTTCTAACACACATGTACTTGAGATAAGGTTTAATATATAAATTCGGCATAGTAAGAGATTGACAACAGTAGCTAATAATAAAATAGAAGCATAATCATATATTGCACTAAAGTTTACTTTAGAATTAACAATTGTGCATTTCTGGAATTTTCCAATTTTATATTGTCATACAGTGGTTAACCATGGGTAACTGAAACCATGGAGAGTAGAACCATAGACAAGGGGAAACCAGTATATTTTCGTGAAGAACTGAGGCCAACTTTTGGACTTGATGCTTAGCAAGGAACTGACTTTATGTTCCCAACTTTGGCTTCTGAACCAGGTCTCCTCTTTGACCACTGTACTTTGCCTTTTAGTTTGACTGAAAAGCAGGAAGTCCTTTTAGAAAAGGAGTGAGTGCCTCTTAATGAGATACATTTTGTCCCTTGGTGTTTCCCGCTAGTCTGTGTAAGGAGGAACTGTTTGCTAAATACTGATTTGCCACAGAAATGTCTGTATTCGTTACCGTTACCTTGACTGACACTTGTTATGTAAGGCTTGTTAAACATGGAATCTTGTAGCCCTGGGTATCATTCAATGTGGAGGGAACAGGTGCCCTTCCTTGTGGTGACCCACGTGTGGGCGTGTTTTCTGTATCAGCTTGTGTGTTGATGAGCCTCTTTCATTCCTGTGTTTTGCTTTTTCCTTGCCCAGCCTGCTAGGCTCCATGTTTCCCATGCCCCGAGTTATCTACGCCATGGCTGAAGACGGTCTGCTGTTTAAATTTTTGGCCAAAATCAACGATCGGACCAAAACACCAGTAATTGCTACACTAACTTCGGGTGCTATTGCTGGTAATTATTCATTTTGGAATTCATTTCTCATGCTGATATTTTAATACTTAAATCATCATTTCTAGGGAGACATCATCATACATCTTACTTGGCGAGAAACTTTAGAGGCTTTTAAAACAATTGGAAAACAATCCCTTAGAGCTGGTGTTTTATTTCATGTACCAACTCTTTCCCAGGGGGTATATATAGGCTGTTGCTGTTACATTTACTCCTGGATAGTGGCAGACCCAGATGAGGTTTTCTTGTCCAATCAGGTTCATCCCTGAGAGGACAATTATGATAGATGAACTCTGTAAACTGAGAAACCTCTGAGCCATGTGATGGTCAGGGGACCTAAGAAGAAGCTCATGAGCACACCACCCTGTGTTGTGCCATCTGTCCTTTCTCTTTCTTTCATCACTGAGGTTAGCGCCCACTGTTCAGCTGGAGAAGTCCCAAGAGGCCCAAGATCATACCCGGGAGCATACCCAGGAAGGCTGAGCTGCTCTTGATCCTGGTTTGTGTTCATACTAAGTGCAGCCAGGTTAGATCTAGGATCTGACTAGATTCTTTTTTGTTAAATCAGGACACATGGTACCAGTCACAGTTTATCCCAATGACCTGTCAAATGTCCATTGGTAAGATACTTGTCCATCTTAGTTTTCTTGTATTTATCCTTTAATAAAGCATCTCTTATTTTTGTGACTGGTATTATTATTTTAAAAAATATTTATTATTTTTAAGTTTTATGTGTATGAGTGTATTATCTGCAGGTATGTAAGTGCATCTGTGTCAGGCAATGACCTCGAAGGTTTAAAAGAGGGGTTGGATCCCCTGGAACTGGAGTTACCAATGGTTGTTAACTCCCATGTGGGTGCTAGGAACCAAACCCAAGTCTTCTGCAAGAACAGCCAGTGTTCTTAATCGTTGAGCCATCTCTCTACCCCCTGGTGTTAGATTTTTAAAAAGAAAACAATTTTCATTTGTTTACCAAGATTTTAGTGCAATTCTATATTCCTGCAAGTAATCATAGTAGTCAGATTGCAGAACACTGGGTCAGAACATGACCAGTATACTTAAGTGATTAAGGAATTGGGAATATTCATTCAGTGTTTATATATAATTTGATCATAGTAAAAACTAGCTTTAATTTCCTGGCTGTACTCATAAAAGGGAGTCAGACTATAATCTTTCGATGACTATAAAATATGTACCATTCACTAAACCACATATTGGTTCATTTTGTTCCTTTAGCCAGAGTGGTATTGGTATTCTGAAATTTCACATGGGCTTCGCTGCAAACAGGAGCAGAGGCATGTCTGGCACTCGCCATTGGATGCTATTCTCATTACCCGGGAAGCCTTACCTGCTTTCTAATCCTATTATTTATCCTCAATTTAAATTTATTTGGCTTGCATTGATCTAGTGAGGCTTCAAAGATATTTGTGAGAAATGAATGGTTTCATGGTTATGTTTTAACTTGTATTGATTTGCATATGATTTTGAAAATATCCCAGAGTTGATCTTGCCAAGTTATTTTTTAAGTGGGAAAATTGGCATACACACCGGCACAAATAGACACATGAAGGATTTTTAAGTGAACGTATTTGTCATACCATTGGGGAGTAAACCTAGATCTTGCGTATACTAGGCAAGTGCTCTACCAGTGAGCCAAACCTCCAGTCTAATCATGTATATTTAATTCTTAAGACTGGGTGGCAGGGTTGTCATGGTGACATGAATGATATCATTTGGGAATAAGTTTCCATTTCTTCCTTGTGAGGAACAACTGTTTTCCGCACTTACTGACTGGAGTAGGAGCCCTGCGAGCCCTCTCCGAGCAGCAGACCTTCCATGATTGTCATTTACATGTGTCTTAAGGTGACAGTCATAGAAGGCAGGCATCGTGGGTGACCCAGTGCTGGACGGACGGGTGGGTAAATGTAAGGGAGGCAGATGCACAGATGGAGGATGGACGATGGATACATGGATGGATGGACGGATGGATGGATGGATGGATGGATGGATGGATGGATGTGATGGTCTGTGAGTCACCATTGTGTGGAGGAAGTCCTCGTGGTCTCAGAATCACAGAAATCTACTTCAGATACTGGCTTTTCCATTCACTAGCTGTAATCTTAGACGTGAATCCTAACCTGCAGTCTCCACCTGTAGTATAGAGATAGCTTGGAAGGTAATCACAAAAATGAACAAAGAATGAAAGGACAGAAGTTTTAATGTTAATTATTACTACCATTTGTTGAAAACCTTTTTTTTTTTAACCTTGGGCTTCTCTTCTTTTGAGCATTGTATTCCCAGTGAGGGTGGGGCTGGGAGTACCCTGGATTACAGATGAGTGGTGGTCCTAATTATGGGAGTGGGCAGAAGGCCACCCACAGTCCTGATGTCTGTCTCTTCCCCAGCTGTGATGGCCTTCCTATTTGACCTGAAGGACCTGGTGGACCTCATGTCCATTGGTACTCTCCTGGCTTACTCTTTGGTAGCTGCCTGTGTGTTGGTCTTACGGTACGTATGACTTTTCTGTGTTCCGTGACGAATGTAGGTGCCCCGTTGTTGCTGTTTAACAGCTCTGATGAATGGTTCTATCGTATAACTTTTAGGGAATGTTAGCTCAGCTGGGGGCTACTAGTAGAAGGTGGGATGTGGTTTACAACCTATTGGATGTTCTGGAACGAGTCGGCAGTGACTCATACCTCCTCTGATTACATCCCTTATTTTTCTAGCTAGATGTTAGGAGGTTAAAGATAAGTCCTCAGCACAGGTGTTTGATCTGAGTCTGGAATCAGAATTTTTGGAGCCTTAGGGCAGTGACTTCAATTAGGCTAATTGTTGGGGGTTAGCCCTGGAAGGCATCAGGAGGATCTAAGACTTATGAAACCAGGGCAGTGTGATGATTCTGTTGGCTGCTTGTACTGTGGCCGGGGAGTGAACCTCATGACATGCTGTGATATAGTATTCAGGGGCACCGTCCAGGTTCTAGTTTGTATCTTGAGGACAGTGGCATTAGAATGGATACAGAGCAGCTGAAGCTTGGGACCTTGGTGTCTTCATTCACCTAGAGTCCTCCCAAAGCACATCCCTGTGCTCCATCCTTGCTTGGATATCGTGGAATAGGGATCTGTTGTAGGGATGGCGTAAGATGACACGAGACTGTGTGCTCATGGTGGCTGGTGTTCATCAGCCAGGAAGAACTTCCTTCTTTTCAGATATTTCTTCTTAGAAGGCCCCTGGCTCCATTTCCAGTGTGTTCACCACCTAATTTACATAAAACCTGGACTGATCCCTACTAGGGCTTTGCAGAATCAGCTTAAACTACTTTGTAGGCCCTTTTTCATTCCCAGGGGCTCAGCACTGGAGTGTTCTTTGAGGTCCTTGTGCTTTCCTAAGTCAGTGCAAAAATGGTTAACTGTCTCGGTGCTTACTCTCAGAATTGATTATATGCAAAGCAATTCAAGAAGTACTCTGCTTTCAGAGCTGGTGAGAAAAATTTGCACTGCCTTCTTATGGGGTTGAGAGATAAGGAACCTCATTTAAACGAATGCTTCACTTGTAGGTAGCCTGTGTCTTGGAAGTCATGCTACAGGCTCATTCTTCACCCTGCTCTGTAGTTAATTACCCCAAGGCACTTAACCTTTTAGAATACATTCATCCAATTAGGCATGCAGACAGAGAGCAGCAAATCTATCAGCCTGCAGATACCACTCTCTAGCCTTGAGAAGCAAATGCAGTCCTGGTGTTACTGCTTTTTATCTCTGTCCTAACTGAGCGCTTGGTGAGAAATGTCCTAGCTTTGTCAGATCCAAGGGCCTCTGATACTTTCCTGAGCAAGAGACTCGTTTAGGACATTTCACTGGACTGCTTTACAGTGGGGCTCATGCTGTCCTGAAAATGAGGACACCAAGGCTGAGTGTTAGCTTGAAGTAGGAAGGACTTGGGTCTGTCATCTGTCTCTGCATGGCTAGAGGGCGCCATTCTGACCTTCTGCGCATCTATGTCCTCTCTCCCAGGCAACTTAGTTTTGAAGGCTTGTTGAGAATTTAAACTGGTATCTTTCTTTTCCTTTAATAAAAGGAGATTACAGTGCTCATGCTGTGGACATGCCTTTACAGGTACCAGCCAGAACAACCTAACCTGGTGTACCAGATGGCGAGAACCACAGATGAGCTAGATCAAGTAGACCAGAATGAAATGGTGAGCGCCAGTGACTCCCAGACAGGCTTTTTACCAGAAGCAGAGAAGTTTTCTTTGAAAACTATATTCTCACCCAAGAACATGGAGCCCTCGAAATTCTCAGGGCTAATCGTGAACATTTCAGTAGGCCTCTTAGGTAAGCTGGCATCTTTTCTTGATTAGGGGTTTGGGATCTTGCTTGGTCTTGCATGGCTTCTTGTCCACAGAGGTGAGAACAAGGCAGGGATGTGGAAGTTTCTGGAGAAGATGAATATCTGGTACCCACTAAACAACATCAGATTTCCTATCCTAACATAATTCATGCTAGAGATATGGGGCCTTCCTTTGAACAGGATTTAGGAAGATGTATATGGGATTTCCCTCTCTTCTCTTCCTCTTAGCTGTTCTTATCATCACCGTGTGCATTGTGGCTGTGCTTGGAAGAGATGCTCTGGCCAAAGGGGCACTGTGGTCAGTCTTTGTGGTCACAGGATCGTTCCTCCTCTGTATGCTGGTGACCGGCATCATCTGGAGGCAGCCTGAGAGCAAGACCAAGCTCTCGTTTAAGGTGAGGACCTCAGCCTAACAAGTCTGTAGGGGACATACTGGCAGTCACAGACATGGTCTTGTCACTGGGAAACTGACCTTGTGTGACTGAGCCAGACCTTGGAATTCAGGGGTGTCTCCTGCCAGCTGGCTTCTGATGTGCCACTGGGACCCTCAGAGCACAGAAAACCTTGCTAAGCCAGGGCCTGGCTCTGTCCCCATGGTTCTCAGTGAGTGAGGGATGCCTTGGCCCCAGGGATTTCTTATAAATGTGCAAGTGGTTTGCATGGCATTGCCATGCCTTAGAGGTGATCGAGGCTTCTGAGTTTTCTAAATAATTAATAACAAAACAGTTTAACCTTAGATAAAGTAGACATCCCTTTTCTAGTCCCTTCTCCATGAGAATAGCAAGAGAAGGAAAATGGAGCGCATTTGGGGCAGTTAGTAGCTAGAATCAAACGCCCACCTATAGGCTGGGAGTATATTGTTTAGAGAAGGAGGTTGGGTTTGCCAGCTCTCACCAGTTCATCTTGTGTCTGCAGGTGCCCTTCCTCCCAGTGCTTCCCATCTTAAGCATCTTCGTCAATGTCTATCTCATGATGCAGCTTGACCAGGGCACGTGGGTCCGGTTTGCAGTGTGGATGTTGATAGGTAAGTGAGGTCATGGGGTTTTGCTGAGTGAGCACATGCAATATTCCAGCTTCTCCTGGGACTGTTCATTTGTCCTTTCTGCTCCTTGACCGAATAGTTAATGTTGCACAGGTCTGTCTCCTTCTACCTTACATAATACAAAGAAACATAAATGGTCAGTGGCCTGGTCTAAAACAATGTGGAACTCCTGGTAGATTGTAGGACCTCACTTTTTCATTTAATAGTCTGTGGCCCAAGTTAATTAGTGCACCAGGCAGGAGCTTGACCTTAAAAAGCAAGAGGTATGAGCACTGTCACTGTTAATAAGGAACCAGTTACTCCATTTGGAAAGTCTGGCCTGTGTGGGCTGTAGGCTCTCCAGAGCTCCCCTGTGGGCAGTAGTTTTCTCCTTGGACATGTTCTCCTTGGGGAACATGTTGCCAGAACAGGAGGCTTTTGGTGGGATGACATGACAACCAGAGCTTGGTGCAGCCTGTGGACTTCAGGGTTGTCTGGGCTTGTCTGCTCAGGTGCTGGCCAGCCATCTCTAGAGCTGATGGTCCCCCTTCCTCCGGGTGTCTGACCCTGGGGCTGGAGGAGTTGGACTCGGGTCTTTCTACTTAATGTCTGGGTCACCTGGGGACTAGCATTGACCCGTATCCCAGGTCCTTACCAAGCCTCTCAACCCTGGGACTCTCAGAGTTGGGGATGAACACTCTACACATTTTGTCTGTTAGATCCCAAGGGTAGGTCCTCACAGGCCACTGTGACTACTTCTTGGTGAAGATGGGTGAGGTCATTTCTAGGGCTCCAGGTGCTTGAACCCTTTAAGATTGAGCTCCTGTGTAGGCTGCATGGGTGATGGTGAACCTTGGTCACAGTCCCTTGTGGGTGGTTTGATTCCAGTCCCTACTGCAGACCTCGAGAGTCCTGGATGCTGAGCTAGCACTGTATATGCTATACTAAATACATGCCCTGGTGTATTGATTTAATGGTCACTTGTAGTAAAAAAACAACAAGAAACAGAGGCAGTAGGCCTGTCTAAGCAGAATCCGTGTTTGAAATCCCGTCTTAGTGAGGAGCAGCGTCTCTCTGATACTCTGAGGTCACCAGGAGTGTACAACAGCCCAACACCCTCTGTGGCCTTCCACCTAGCTGTTCATGGAGGTCACAGTGTGAGACTACCCAAGACATGTATAGCTCTGCTATGGTAGAAGCATGGCGGTGACCTTGGGTGACGTCATCTGGGGTTCTGTGTTGCCTCTTGAGACATAGAGTTGTTCTCTGTGACCTCGGAGCGGTCGGAGTCCAGCTGTCCTGCCTGCTCTGTTCATACTTCTCTGCTCTCTCTTGCAGGCTTCTCCATCTATTTTGGTTACGGCCTGTGGCACAGTGAGGAGGCATCACTGACAGCTGGCCAGGCAAGGACTCCTGATGGCAACTTGGACCAGTGCAAGTGACGTGCCGCTCCACCCACCGTGGTGACAGCAATTGAGGGATGATGTAGAGGCCCGAGGCTCTCGCTGTCTCTCCACCTGTGCCACAGAAACTGCTTACATCCCCAGTGTCACCAGAGGTGCAGTGAGTTGAACTGCAGCCTCAGCTACAACTGACATGGCCTGGCCAGACTTAACGCTGCAGCCAGCTCATGAGGTTCTGGTCACTTCTGGAGAGCTCCTTGGCCTGGGCCATTATTCATTTATCTCTTCCCTTCCTTTTGAACAGAGAAAGCAACCCTCTCCTGCAAGCTGGGCACCTTGCTGCTACAGCAGGGACCCCCGTCCCTCTTCTGTCCTTACTTGGGAAGCAGGCCTCCCTCCCTAGGACCCACTCCGGTATTACACATGTGTATATTCCAGACCATTAGTAAGCACCCCCCTGTCAGCCCAGATGCAAGGTGAATGTCACAAGACAGCGCGTCCCCTGCAGTGCTACCCAGCAACCAAGCGACTTCAGTTTACCTAAAGAGGAAGCACAGGCCTTTGTCTTCTGCTCTATTCTCTTGACTGCTTCCAAACCAGATTGGGTAGGAATGGACCTTTGACTCCAGCACAGAAAATGGGAAACACTTAGAGGGGGCACAGGTGTCGGGGTAGGGACAGTCCACTCGCTCAGAAGTCGGCATACAGACCAGGGGCATTCGCTAGGCCTGTGCCCTGCAGGACTGCATTAGTCCCTGCTCTTGGCATCTGTCTTTGTTGACTGGATGTCCTGAGTAACTGGAACATGAGACTGTATTAGTAGGTCTGAACTCTCAGAGACAGTGTTTAGAACTGTTTTCTGTGGGTCTTTGCCAGTCTTTGTCAGTCTCTTGAGTCTTCTAAGGCTCTTAAGACAGGTGGCAGCTCAGTGTGGGGTGGTGACATTTGTGGCTGCTGGCATGGTCCGTTGACCCCTTAGGTATAACGAATGATGTGGAGTCCTCCGGTTGGCTTCTGTGAATAACTCCATCAAATTAAGTTGGGTCTTAACATTACTTTGGAAAATAGCCACATAATTACTATGTGCCATCAGCTTGGGGTTCAGAGTGTATGGTCTGCGCATGAGATGACCTGCAGGTCTCTTGCTGTTCCTCTTGTAGTCTCTTTCACCCATGTGCTGTGGCTTGGCCTGCCTGTGAGACTGAGCCTGCCCTGGACCTCACGCTCTGCTTGCAGGCCTGCACATCCCTTCCTTCTCTCTCAGCTCTGGATGGGGCCCATTTCACACTATGTAGGCAGGAGCCATAGGAGAGGATATTGCTAATGGAGCCTCACTTGGTGCTGCTCAGAGCCAGGCTTTCCCCCAACCCCGTACTGAGGTGGGAGGGAGAAGGCCAGCATTTGAGACTGAAGCAGATGCTACTTTTGAAACCGAGTTAATCATTTCTTTCCCTTCTGACCTTTGGTACAAAGCTCGCAGAAATAAGTTAGATAAAATGATGGCACTTGTCCTTTTCCCCTCTACTCTAGAATGTTCTTAGAAGTGCAAAGGGTTGGTGAAACTGGACTGGCGTGTAGCTCAGTGGTAGAGTGCTTGCCTAGCACACACAGGTCTCTTAGTTCCATCTCCAGCACTACAAAAAATTGGAGAATTAGTCAAAGAGTTCAAAGGCTGAATCAGCTGGTGGAGGGCAGCTGGGCAGCCAAGAGTTAGGCCTTCGTGTCGGCCCCTGACCGCCTTGCCAGACGCTTTACTCCAAAGGTCATCTGGGAATATTCCAGAGAGAGTATTATAAGACCTCAAAGGTTGAGTTTCCAAAGAAAGGTATTTAAATTTATGTAGATTGGTGCTGTAAAATATTTTGATAAATATTAACTTATTTTATTGGGGTTTTGATTATCTGTTATCTTTTTAGGACCTGTTAATTTGACATTTTTCCCCTCTGTTATTTTTCCGCGTAGACAAAGAGAACAAGAGAGAAAGAGTGTGCCCCGTGAGGTGTTGAGAGAAAATTTTTAAACATTAGCTTCTTTCTTGAGACAGGGTCTTGCTGTAGCTGGTCTGGTATTCACTCTTGTAGTCCAGACTAGCAAACTGGCACTTCCTGCTTCCGCTTCCCGAGTGCTAAGATTAGAGGTGAGCTGCCACTCCTGCTTAACCTTAATTTCTTTCTGGCTGAAAATGTTCTGTATAAGGCAGCACACACAGTGTGTTTACTGTTGCTGTATCAGCCCACAGCCTGTATTCTACAAAGCAAGAGGGTGCATTGGGGGATTTGATCCTCTGGTGGCTCTCCTGAGGATGGCTGACAGTTGCAGATCTGGCCCTCCTCTTCTCACTGTGTGTGACCCAGAAGCACACACAGGTCCTGGGGCTGGACACCCTGCCCCCTTTCTCGTTGGAAAAACTTCTAGTTGGGAAAGGACACCCAAGGTTGACTTGTATAATAAGTTGATTGGTCACTGTGCTTTTAATAAGAGTAGACTGTGGTAGACAGTTGCTGGGGGATTTTCTTCTAGGTACTGGAGTAGTAACATACGTAATGGTGTCCAGGTTGACCTTACACTTCTGAAAAACTTTTGCATTTATCCCCAGTTTCTTCTGAGAGAAAAACACACAGGCCAAAAAACCAGAACAAATGAAATACACAAACACACACACACACACACATCCTCTCAACATAACAAATAGTTACTCATCTCTTAACCTCCTGCCCAAATAATTTAATTCTCAAGTTTCAAGACTTGACCAGTATTTCCTACCTAGTCAGGACTTATATTCTAAAGACACACACTGCCACATTCATCTCCCACCAGCTGCAAGTATTCACATTGGAAAGACCCATTTTTCTATGAGGGCATGCGCTTCTGCTCTCTGGGCCTAAATTCATGAAGAAGCCAACACAATGGAGCCTCCCAGGAGTTCTGCTCAGAAGTGGGGTACAAGCTGTCTCTGTTTTCCTGAAAGTGACCTTCTGATGGTGAGGGGACTATCTAGAGAGACACCAGGCCCCTGTGTCTATGGATGCAAGCACATGCACACACCCATATCCCATCCCTCCAGCCAGGCTTTTGTGGGTTGGATTCATTTTGCAAAGGAAGACAAAAGAAAGTAGATAGATGCCTTTCCCGGGTGGTTTCTGAGAAAGCGATGGGCTTACATTGTTCTCAATTGCTCACATTTTGATTTCACAGTGGCATACTCTTTCCATTGTCCTTCATCTCCATCTGACAGTCAGCCATCTGGGCCCATGTGCTGATGAAGTGGTATGGACACCATGTGCTGCCCTCCTGCCTGTGCCCTGGGAGCCAGAAGCGAGTGCGACACCAGGCTTCTCCACCTGCCCCAGTGGCCGAGGCTCGGCACGCTCACTCCTGTGTATTTGGCACAGACAGTGTGCACACCAGGAAGTACGTGGCCTGGTTCATCCTGTCTGCTCCCTGCTCCTTCTCCTCTGTGGAGCTGAGCAGACCAATGGGCATGGCTATTTTTCCCTCGCCCATGACTTTAGGCCAACTTCCAGAACTGGCTGATGTTCTCAGTCTCCCCCAGTGGAGGGACTTGCCTAACACTGGGTGAAACTTGGAGACAGCTGTGGGAGAGTCCAGGTTCCTCGGGTGAGTGTGGACATGACCCACAGGCCTGCTCACACTTGCAGACAAAGTCAAGGGGCACTGTTGGCCTATACATCTAGCCACAAGGAAAACATGCCTGGCTCCTGCCAGGGCCCATTTTTTTTTTTTTCTGGCTTGAATGTCTCATGTTTCCACAGATACTTGTTTCTTTCTAATAAGAGCCAGTACTTCTGTTGACACTCAAGAGCTGGTACCACAAAAACTAAGAATGAGGGACCGAGATGCCAGGGTGTTCGATGGTGGAGAAGTATATTCAAGACCATGTTTGGTTGGGCTCCTACAGGAGGGATTCTCCGGAGACTACACATGACATTTATATATGGAACTGTTACAGAGTTCAAATTCAGACAGAACTGAATTTATGTTATATACAGTTATTTTGTATAATTTAAACCATATCTGTGCTATCGAAATGAGAGGATTCTATGCAAGGGTGCTGAGGGACTGAGATGTACATTTTGTCAAGCTTATTTTGGGTCATGAAATACTTTGTTGACACAGTGATGCAAGGTGCGCTACACTCCATATGCCAAAGTGGTTATGATGCCTGATGGACTATTTTTAAGGCAAACATTTACCAACTGGCTTTCACCTTCATCACTCTAACCAATCTTTTTGTGCCCATTGCTCCACTGAGCTGGGAGTGTGGTGTGGCCAAAGGCCTCAGGGCACAGTGACTTAGGAGCCCCCGTGAATCATCCTGTTTGTGTTTTAGACTGCTGGCTGCAAAGCCCAGGAGAGATGAAAGACCAAGTAGATATTCTCAGGGCGCTGGGTGTCCAGCAGGGCCAGGAAGCAGGACTTAGGAAGATGTATCCAGACTTATTTATTACCAAGGGATACGGTTTTGTGTTCCTTGACAAACTTTGAGTTTGGGACTTATTTTCCCATTTGAGGAGTTATAAATATATATAAATATATATTTAAGATGTTTCCTGCTTCATTTGTGCCTTTTAGCTTCAATGAGTTTAAGGATCACAAAGGGTCATGATACTAATGAGGGTTGGTTTATTATCAAACCTGAATAGCTGTGGTTTCTCCAGGATAATTTTTTCTTCTACTGAATGTAGAGCCATTATTAAAAGAGTTGTGTGTTTTTATTATGTAAATTGTATATTTTTTGCTTGTTTGATCTATTTTTCTAATAGTTTTCTTATAGTTTCTTATAATGGTGATATTAGATTAAGACTGATGCTAACTGCAAATCAGGTTGGTCTCTGCTGGACTCCTGAGTTTTTTATTATATTTTATTTTAAGGATAAGTGCAGGTGTCATCCATCACCTTCAAAAAAATGTGAAACTGCTTGTTCCTCCTTGTTGCTGACCATACTGTACAGACAACTCCCTGACATACTTCTGTGTTGTAAAATCAAAGCTATTTTGTGGTACATTACCAACCCCATGCTTCTGCAAATTCTAATAAATCCCGACTGGCTTCCATGAGCACCGTGTGGTCTCAGGTGTTCTATCTAGTAGCTTTTGGCAGTTTCCCCCGAGTATGGAAGGGTCAAGGTCCTGCTTGTTGTCACCTTCAGCATTTTCCTGCTGGGTCATGGCTGATGGCTTTACTATGGCCTCACTTTCTTGAAGCCATTTAGGGGAACCCTTTCAGCCCACATTTTGAACCTTTGCTGCTCTCTTCTTCCCACCTCTTACCCTTCCAGACTCACCTGGATTTAGGGCTGCAGAGATCACCAGCCGTCAGACATATATGGGGGGAACACGGGTCTCAGCAAAACCCCCTCAGTCCATTGACACCATAGACTTGCCCTGACCACCACACATTGCATCGTGTGGGGAACTAAAGTTGTATGCAGAACACAGGCTGGAAACGGAATTGTAGCTCTCCTAAGAATGACAGACCTCATTCCCCAGTACACTGAGGAAGGGAAGTTTTTTTGTTGTTGCACAAGAGACAAATTCAGCCTAGTGGACCTTCAGACCAAACCCTGAGATCAGTAATTCACAAGAATGAGACTGGAAGTAAGTTTTAATCTTTGTGTTTTCCCAGATGCGGAGAATAGTGGACAGACACCCAGGGGGATGCCCTCTTTTATGAGTTCACTTCGAACATCTGTTCTTTGGCCATTTTGGTTTGAGCTTGGGCAGTGTGTAAGCAAGGATGTGCGCTGTTGGGGAGGAGGGCACCTCGACCGTGGTACAGTTATTGTTGGTCACAACTTAAGGGAGATGAGAAATAGTCCCTGTTGTACAGAGTGAGTTGACTTCATAAAGTTGCTCAGAGTCTTTTGTTTCCCGAACTGCAAAATGGGCACAGGGCATATCTGTCATAAGGTGGCTACCTCTGGTTTTACTGTAAATTGGGTCAAGTGCAATGTGGACCCTGGTTCCTGTAGCACTCTAGTGCCATCTAGTGGGCATCATGGAGTGGTACATTGGTAGCCTAAAAAGGATTGCAAAGTTTTTCAGCAATTTTCAGATACCCTATTCTGTTCTGGAGTCCTGAGGAGTCATCACCTGGAACAAACCTCCCCTTACCCCATTTGGATATGAGATGCTTCTGGCGAGTCACAACTTGCCCTATGTAGCTCAGCATTCAAGGGAGCAAAGAATTCCTACAGCCCCAAAGGCCAGGGAACTGCCCTGCCTTTCAAATCTGTCAGTTACTACACAAACCTGGGCAGAAGTGGGAAGGATTGGAACCAGCTGTACAAAGCCTGTCGGCCCCTGCTCAAAGAGAAACACTTAGTTTCTCCGGCGTAAACTTAGCCACCAAGCTATAAATTTAGCAGTGTGAGAAAAAGGCTTCCCGGTAAAGCAGGTAGACCCTTTACTAATAAGAATAGTTCCTGCCAACTCCAGCATCTCAGTGAGGCTAGCACCTAATCCCACGGGACTGAAGACTGCATGGGGAGCATGCACTGACATTCAAAGCCATGATTGCAGGTTTTTCCACCAGCATGAGAAGTAGGGGATGAAGTGTGCTATCTCCATCTGAGCATAAGACAAATCAGCTGGTGTGTTCAGGTATCCAGTGAGTGTGCCAGAGAGGAGAGGAGGTGGGGCTTCCTTAAGGGTCACACAGGAACTCAGAGCCACAGAACATGCCCACTGTGCTGGCACTGGAAATGTATCCAGAGGAGAGCCAAGCAAGCAGTGGCATCCCCATGCCAAGAGGAGAACGACCAGTTCAATGTTCAGGAACAACAGGCGTCCTTCATTGTTTTTATGAGGTTTGAGAAAAGCTGACTGGCTTTAAAAGGAAACATAATTTAAGTGAACCAACTTCCGTCTTCATGGAAAAATGGTTTTAGTCTAGTTGTGGCAACAGCATCGTGTGCATGTGCATGTGATGTAGACCCTGGAGTGGTCAGGCTCCTCTGACCTGCCGATCACCGTGCAGGAGAACAGAGTCATTCACTGATGCCCTGCATCGATGCAGCACCTGCTTTGAGAATAACTTCACTAACCACAGGGAGAGCACCATCCAGTGCCTGGGTTCCTACCTGAGAGGATACAAGTCTCCCACACAAGTGAGCTGGGACCTTCAAGGTTTCTTAGCATAGAGAAGGTACTAAAGAAATAGTGCTTCTGCGTTCCTTCTTTCTGCTATGAATCAGTTGAGGCGGGGAGCGGGGGTGGTGACATAGTTCTCCACAGTCAAGAGAGAGCTGGTGCTAGTCTCATTTCCTGCACGTGCCAGGGCATGTCATTATCCAACTCCTTTATAAGCAGAGGTGCTGACATCAGCCTTTTTTACCACACAGGGTGGGAATGAGGACAATGAATGGTGGCTACTGTAAAAGTGGAGGGCACTCAAGACGTCCTAGAAACTAACAAGCTGGGATGTATTGACCAGTCATGCATTAATCAGTAGGTGCTGATCAATAATCTGGGCAGCATGGACGGTCGCAGGGGATTGTGGCAGCTTCTTCATGATGTCAGGAAGTGACTTGAAGTATGCCCTCTACCCAAGGGCAGTTCAGCTGTTGTTTATGAAAGCCCCCTTTGCCATTCCCACACGATCCACAAAATGAGCACAGGGAACTGGCAGACTCAGGGATCTCCTTTGTGACCCCAGGCAATGCCAGGCACCTGTGGGACATTCTAAGATTTGACTAGGTTGAACAAACTCCATAACCCACAATAAAGGCTAGTTGAGAGGGAAGAGTGGCCACTTTCAGACTGATAGGAGAAAGCATGTATCCCAACAATACTTGGGGTATGAGAGAGAAAGTTGGAGGGGTTGCCAGCATCCCGTGCCTCCGGTTGGCATGGACTCCACTCCAGGATATCACACGAGAGGAGTAACAAATACAAGTGGACAGGACTTAGCAACATCTGCTGCTGCAGGTCTGAATTTGAAATATGGCAAGGGGGTGCACTTACGCGCATCTCCTCCCTGGCCCCTCCAGACCCCCCTCATCTGGGTAGAGTAGGGCATGGGCTGAGGACCCCAGGCTAAGAGAATGGATGCAGGGCCTTGGACCTGCTGAGTCTGGGAGCAGCAGAGTCTCTAGACATCCAGGCGACAATCAGTGGGCTGTGGCACACACAGAAAAGGGTATGCAAACACCTTCGCCTCCTTAGGTGGTATCTCCAGCCAGAAAGGGGTAGTTTTACAGTTGTATCATGTGGATACCACAGAAAGTCCCTCAAGTTCATTTTAATAGGCTTTAGAGTTCAACACAAATATGCAACACAGAAACTGGAGGAGCAGGAACGTTGTGACCCCCTTCACCTAATCCCGGAGTACCAGACCCTAAGCCCCGGCCCATCCTGACATTGCCAGGACTTCATCCCAGCCTTTGGCAAGTGGGTAGAAGCAAACCAGGGGGAAGTCTGGACACTGTGAAGAGCCTGGTGCTGTTTAGCGAGTCTGTCTGCAGCAAGTGCAGTGTCCCATCCTGGGGAGGCAGACAGAGGCAGACTTCCACACTGAGAGGTCCAGATCATAGCGGCACACGGGTAGAAGGATCGTGGAAGAGGCACAGAAGCTCTGGCCACCTGGATCTCAGGAGCAGGGATAACGCAAGTGGGGTGCCATATGTGATGCATGTCTGTGACGAAGAAACGAAGCCGGGGCCATGGGGAAATTTGTTCAAGTGTCCAAGGTCAATGCTGGTTAGGGCAAAGCTCTAGTCCATCTAATGAGGGTACGTAGTTAGTTCTAACATTGCTACAACTTTGACCACAACAGCCTAACATACTGTACCACATTCTATCATCACACCAAAGTCTGTATTGCTGCGCACCTGCCCTTAGCAGGTACAGATGCGGAGGCAGGTCCTAATTTGGAGAGCTAAGCTGCCAACAAACTTGTCTGCAAGTTGTGCCTGCTAAAAGAATAAATAATTGTGTTGAGTTGATGCGGCATGATCTATTCTAATGGAATGCCCAACTCAGTATCACATGCAGAGCCACGAAAGGGAAAAGATCTGTTTCTTCAATGTATGTCCCCAGAATGGGCAGGACCCAAGCAGGCTGGCTCTAAGATGCACCTGAGGCCAGGAAGCCTGACTTTAAGCCATGAGCCATGAGAGGGATACAGACCATGTCTGCCTCCATGTCAGCTGTGTGTGTGTGTGTGTGTGTGTGTTGTGTGTGTGTGTGTTTCTTCTTGGATAAGCTGACCCCGTCCATGGATGGTTTCTTCCTGCCTCAATGGTTCTTGTCTTGAGCATGCTCAAAGATAGGCCCATGCTTAGAAAGTGAAGGGTCTTTGTCACATACAGGAAACAAAGGCATCATCATCACCACCATATCAATAGTTAAAACTACTTCTCTGTTTGTGTATCATGCTCCTAATCTTCCACAGCACTACATGAATACCTTTCATGTTCTAATTCTACCACCTCAGAGACAAAGGCCAGTCTGGCAGCTGCTGGCTGCTGGCTGGCTCTTTCACTGGGCTCCTCTGGAAGAGCCTCTGGGGCTAAGATGGGTGGGTCCACCACTAGGTGCAGCACTGGGCAATCTTCTAGCAGAAAGGACATGATCTAGCACCTTTAGAACTGATTTCCCCAGACAGAAAGATTAGTTTTCTGGAAGCCCCGACTAGAACCCCTGAGCCAACTCAATGTGTGGGGATGGGGTTGAGTCATAGAACCAAACTGAACGGGGGTTGCCTATGAAATGCAGTGACGGAGGACATGTCCTTCCTCTGTGCCTGGTCAAACATAGCCCCTGTCATCAGTGTTCCTTCATGAGGATAGGAAATGAATGGTCTTGGTCTTCTCCAAGTTCATCCTCACCCTCACTCCGAAGGTCACACTCCTCCATGTTTTCCTGAGGATGCAATAAGAGCTTAGTGATGGATTCCAAGATGCCATTTAGGAAAAAAGCAAAATTTGTGTTTACAAGGCTATAGATGAGTCGCTATGGCGAGAAATATCAGCAAACTGCTTGATCCCTCGGGGCTTCCCCATGGCCATTCATCCACTCAGGACCGGAGGATTCATAATTAAAACCTACCAGTGGAGTAAGAGCGACCCCACCTCAGGTAGACTAAGAGGCTAATTGCTCCACAGGCAGTTACCATTTACAAATCGCTGGTGTTTATGTTAAGCAGAGTACCACGCGGTGGCAGATTGAAAGGCGCTTCTTCTATCTTTTTTTTTTTTTCCTTTTTCTATTTTGGGTAGAAATATTCCTGGGAAACTAGATAGAAATGCATTTTCATTTCCCAATAATTCTTAGGCACAAGTTAGAAAACTGCTGACCTTCACTAAAATATGTCAGCACATCCTGTTATAAAAAAATGAAATTTAGAATCATCACATGTGTGCATACAAATATCTGAATATACACGTATTGTATCGTGCAGCACACAAGTATTCCATGTATTCAAAACTGAGCTGTTTGTAACTAACCTGAAATTCTGAAGTGAAAGGTCATCACTCAAGAACAACTGGAGTTGTCTTTCTTTTGGCTCTAACTATGGTAAAACATTTTTGGGCATCAGACTCTACAGTTTACACCTTCCAAAGCGTCAGTACCAGGACAGTCTTATACGGGGGTCAGAAAAGACGCTGCCTAGGATGCGTTATGCAGCTACTGAGCATGCGCGCAGGATGGCTGCCAGCACCTGGCCAGCACTCCCTCAGGTGGACAGAAGCCTGCGCTCCCGTGAGTGGCAGGGTGATATCATCTAGGCATGGTGCTGACTCTGGCTGGAGAGGAGGGCCCGGAGGAAGAGCCTCGGTAAACGGGGGACGTAGGGGAGAGTTTAATTGGGCTGGTTGGGTCCCCAGTTTGGAGCTTCCAAAGTAGTTCTTCATTGGTTCTGCTCAATCTCTTCTTTTCCTGGGTTTCTTTCTCCACATATTCCTGGAGATTGGCATTTTCCTCCGATAGCTGTCTGCATGGGGAGGAATGACAGGCAGTAAGTCTGTTAATAACACTTGAGATTAGGCTTGATGGGTATAGGGCAGAGGCGACACCTCACGGCTCGCAGGCCTCTGCTGGATGAGGGGAGGTGCTGGCTGATTGTGCACAGAGCAAACGTTCGAAGCTGGAATGCAAAGGACAGAGGTAGTAGGTAGTGTGGGTAGGCTACTAAAGCCCCACGGGAGAGGCTGCCTTCTGGAGTTGGCGCTTGCCTACGTCTGGTCTGCAGTCAAGGGAATGATGGCTGCCAGACAGCCAGGAACGCTTTCCAGTTACTTCTAGCCCTAGGTACATGCTTTCATGGCAGAAGTCATTAGTCCTGCTGTAGAAGCTGACCTGTTCACCTATCTCCCTGCTGGACCACAAACCCTAGAGGACAGGGCCAAGGTTTGCAAGTTGTCTGTTGACACTGAGCATGTCACCTAGCAAATAGATGCTTGGTTAGTGTTTGCTGATAAAGGATGAAGAAAAAGAGTTTTGTGTGTCCTGTCATGATGCTTATGAATCGCTGGCTTTGTTGTCTATATTTTTAAATGATGGCATCTCTGAGGAATTGATAGTACAAATACATTTCATAGCTGAATGAACTGAAGTCCAGAAGAAGCACTTTGGACCCAAAGCCTGTACTCACTCTGGGAGGAGGCACCTTGTAGATTCCTGGCCACTCAGACATGCCTTCCCATTCTCTGACTGCATCTGGTGAAACTGCCTACCCACAGACCTGGGAGCCTATGGGGCTGGGATGATGGGGTCTGCCATCCCAGAATGGTCTTTCCTGTGTGCCTCTGAGGTGGGAACAGAATGTCAGCACCAGAGACTGGGGTGGAAGAGACGATGGCTGACATGCATGAAAGTGTATGTGAATATGTGGATAAGTGTGAGAATGAGCAAGGGGAGTGTAAGCGAGTATATAAGCATGCAAGTGTGGGTGCACGTGTGTGAGCATGTATGAGTGTATGCATATGTGCATGTGCATGTGAACCTGTGTGTGGAAGCACAGGATGACAGACCATGGCTGCACTGAGGAGCCTGGTCCAGTAGAGTAGGAAAGAGTTCAGGCCTGGATCTCACCGGGGTGACTGGACTTAGCCCTGCTGAACAAAATAACCTCCAACTGACCAAGGAAGCCCAAATCCTATTTTCACTCAACTCAGCTGGTGGGCAGAGACTCCTCATCCTGCCTTGGAAATGGGGATCCTCAGAGTAGATCCTGTAGGGACAAGCTGAACTGAGGGAAAGAACTGGCTTCTGGGACCCTGCAGTCATCACCTAGCAGTGGTTCTCATCTGCCTGTGAACAGTCCACTGCTGCTTCTTTCCTAATCTCCAGGAAGCAATCCCTGCTTCTATTGTGGGGGGCCCCTGCGGCCCACGTTTGAGGGCTGTATTCTTCGGGAGTGGAGTACTGATACACAGTCAAGATGGGCACTCAGGGTTCACGGCTGTGTGCTTTTCTTCTGGTCATGTGAAAGACACCAACAGATTATTCAGGGAAGCCTCTCACAGGAAGGCAGACTGGACACTAGGACTTGCAGAAGCTCAAGGACAATGCCACTGTGAGGGAGACACACAATGGGAAACCAGGTCCACTCACCTGGTGACAACTGTGTTCTGGTCAATCCTTGCTTTGAGGTCTTCATTCTGCTGTTGGAGCACCTGGATCTTTTCTTCCAAGATAATGTTCTTTTCCACCTATGAAAGGCACAATATTTAAAAGGATTCTCAGTCAGGCCACGGGCCAGCAGCAAGTCAGTGCCCCTGGCCTCTGCACTTTGAAGGATTATCAGGAAAAGCATTTTGTGAACTCCTTGTCCACAATGCTCTCATGGGTTGGAAAGTCAGATGAGAGGGACAAGGGACATGACCAAAATTTTGTTTTTAGAAAAATAGAACAGAAAAGGACAGACAGTGTAGGCTGTGGATAGTAAACACAGTGTGGTAGATGTTTTAGGCACAGGCTTTGTTTTATGCCTATGTGTGAATGTATCTACAAACTGGGTTCCTGTGTAAATTTGTTCTTTCAGTGAGAGTTCTGGGTCAAAGCTGTGGATACCACTAGGACCTTAGACAAGTGGTTCCCGTGGTCAACTGCAGCACACCAGTGTCCTTGACCAGGTGTGCACTCTGTTCTACCCGGACTCTTCTGAATTAGCAGAGTGATCGAAGAGTCAGTACTGTGGACAGACTTTTTCCTTTAAAGTCAGGAACATGAAGCAAAGAATCTTAGAGGTTGAGGGGCTCTTCTTTACTTTGCAAATTTAAGAGCGAAGGTTAATTTTAAAACCACAGGGGCTGGAGAGATGGTTCAGTGGTTGAGAGCACTGGCTGCTTTTGCAGATGACCCAGATTTGGTTCTCAGAACTCACATGGTGGCTAACAACTGTCTGTAACTCCAGTTCCGGGGGATCTAGGGCCCTCTTCTGGCCTCTGCAGGCACTGCACACACACGGTGCACTTACAAACATGCAAGTAAAACACTCATATCCATAAAATGAAAACGAATAAATGCAAAAATTAGACAATTAAAACATAAAGAGCAGCGTTGGCACATTATCAGCAAAGCCCACTGTGGTTATTCTTTCACAGATCTATGCTATTTTCTGTCATTGTGAGATCAAACTGAAGTACACTTTCAATCTAACAAGTTTAGAAAGGTTTTTCTTATTGTTCTTTGAAGTAGGATATTACTTTGTAGCCCACGTGGCTTGGAAGTCAGGATGGCCTGGAACATGTGGCAATCTTCCTGCTTGAGCTGCAATTTCCGAGGTGAGCCACTGTGCCTGAATTGTTGTGAAAGGATGTAAGACACTGACTGCTTATGTAGTTACTCTTTAAAGAAAACTGCCACTTGCCCATGAATAGGGCTTGGGAACCCTTGCCAAGGACTGGAGCACAACACCCTACCTGGCCTTCATCTTGTTCCCAGGAAGCAGGAAATCTGTAACAGATTCCTTTCCCTAGGAAGATTCCTAGAATAGGAAGTCATGTAGGCATGTCCCAAGGTCTGAATGGGGCTAAACATGGCCAGATTGCCCCAGAGGCTCCTTCGTGGCCTGATGCAGACAGCCTAGCACAAGGAGGAGGATGGGTATTTGGCTGCTTCCTAGTCAGGCTGCATGGCAGGGTCAGGTCTGTGCATTCCCTGGGGACCACGGCAGGTGTTGGGCTTTTGGAAAGAGCCACATGGGCCCTATCACCCAGCACACAGGAATCAGACACACCATGGTCTTCATACCACCTGCCATGCACCTGTGCTGCCAAAGATGTCTGCAGAAAGAGACAGTCCTTGACAGAAAGGGACACATGAATCAAATGCAGCAGGTGCTTCTGGGTCAGCTTCTGGTTTGGATAAACCCAGTTGCAATGGGTGTTCCAGAGGCAAAAGAACATATGATCAGTTATTAACTCTAAGCTGGGTGTGGTAATATACACCTATAGTCCTAGCACTCAGATGGCAGAGGCAAGAGGACTGCAAGTTCCAGAACGCCATGGGCTACATAGCAAAACCCGACCTAAAAAACAAACACCAACAACAGACTTTTTCTTTGGAAGAAGAATACAGAACACTTAACCAGCACAAGATACAAAATATGCTGTGTAAGAACTGAAGAGATGGCTCAGTGGTTAAAGGCACTGATTGCTCTTGTAAAGGACCCAAGTTTGGTTCCCAGTACCACATAGCAGCTAAAAACAGTCACTAATTCCAGTTCCAAGGGATCTGATGCCCTTTTCTGATCTCAGGGGTATTGCATGTACAAGGTACACTTGTACACATGCAGGCAAAACATTCACACACATGAAATATAAAAATATGCTGTGTGTGTGAGAGAGAGAGAGGGAGATATGTATCTCTCCACTGGTCACTGCTGGGACCCTTTCTGGGTCTATACCCGAGCCTTGGGCCTCCAGCAGGGGTTAAACACTGCTCTGTCTCCCTAGGAGTGCCGTGGGCTAGTTCCCAGGAACCCCTGGAGGACCAAGATGAAGTGTGAGTGAGAGCAAGATGGGAACTGATTGTTCCCATCCCACCAAAATAGGTATGTTGAAATCCAACCTCCCAGGAGACAGTGCTAGGCATGGGGTCTTTGGGTGGGGACTGCATCATATGGTGAGGTCCCCATGCCTGCAATCCTAGAAAGCTCCTCTGTTCCTTCTGCCCTCTGGGGATTTGGAACACCCTGCCAGGGCTGCCTCTTAGGCTCAGTCACTCGCTGGATAAGTGACAATGTCCCTTTCTAGGTCTCTGTCTTGTGCTCCTGGCAGTACCCATTGCTCAGGTTTGCTGTTGGAATGACAGGACTATGCTTTGCCCAAGCCTGGTATACAGCAAGTGATGGACAGTCCCTAGTGTTAGCTCATTACACATCCTCCAGGGCAGGGGAGGGACATGGCACTCCCCAGGAAAACTGGAGCAAAGCAAAGGCTGGCTAAATAACAAAGAGAGGCCACCAAGACTCCTCGTCTGAAGTCCTGGCCTCTGGACCCAGCTGTAAATTTTCTGTTCTCCTGTGAGCAGCAGCACGCCTCACCGCACAGTCATCAGTGAGGACAGGAGAAGGTCACAGTGGTCACTCAGTCAAGCAAGCAGGCCAACTCACCAGCTTTTCCAGCTCAATAATTTTCTTTTCCTGCTGGTGGATTTGTTGGTTCTTCATCTCTAATACCTGCTTCAGACTCTTCATGTCTTCTTCCAAGTGTTGATAGGGAGCCAGTGCAATCTACAAGGACACAGAGCGATGGGGCTCTTGCTAGGTTCCTGCTACAATCCAGGGTGACTCAGGGCGATGAACCCAGCTCAGCGTGGCTCCGCCACACTGCTCAGTGTGTGGCTGCAGCACCACTGAGAGAGCAGGCTGACAGCACCCCGGGGGACTCCTGGGGTAACACTGGCTCTAACATCTAAACATCTTGATTTATAGGCTAGTGGAGAATCTCACATGGCCCATCTGAGCCAGTGGGGAGATCCCATACACCCATGCATGGGAAAAGAGCAGAATGTTTTAAAAAGCAGAAAAGACATGTAAGAGAAAGACTTATCAAAATGTTAAAGCAGGACTGATGGGTATAAGGACATGGGGCTGGAGAGATGGCTTAGCACGTAGGAGCACTTCTTGTTCTTTCAGAGGGCCCCATATCTGTAACTAACTGGTTTCAGGGGAATCCAGTGCCCTCTTCTGGCCTCTGTGGGCACTGCATGCATGCATGTGGTGCATATATATACATGCAGACAAAACACTCACACACATAAAATATATCCTTCTTTTAAAAGGCAGAAATTAGTTCATTTTGAATTTCAGATAATCAATATTAAAAACGTAAGCTAGATGTGGCAGTTTAGGTCTGTAATTCTAGCTACTTAAGAGGCAGAGGCAAGAGGATCTCAAGTTCAAAAACACAGTAGGCAATTTTATGAGACTCTGTCTCTAAATGAAAAGTAGGAGGAAAGCTAGGGATTTAGCCTTTGGTGGTAGAGTACTTTCTTAGTATGCAGGGGGAAAAATAGTGTAATGTTTGAGGACAGTCATCCTGAAAACGTCACCTGTTTGCAATTCAAATTTAGCAGGGTTCTGGGTACTTGGTCTGCCAGTACTATATAGATGGGAGGAGGTTTTTCAGGTGTTCTAGGAAAAAAAAATTCCTTCAACCTTTTAACTCACATCTTAGCTGGCACCGCCCTGTGCCAGCCTAAGGCATAGTTGGGGGAGTGAGATTCAGGGCTGTCCTTAGCCACAGCAGAGTTTACTGTGACATATTATAGGCACTCCAGACCCTTGCTGAGTAGCACTGTGGGATTTGGAAGAAAGAGCTGATGGATGGACAGACCCACAGCTGTGTTCTGTCTTGGGAAGAGGTATTGACAAGCACTGTATAAACATCCCAAAGATGTGGGGGACCAGCCATCACTGGAGCAGCAGTTCACTACAGAGACCTCAACCTTGGGCAAGACTTCAGAGGATGCCCAGCTCACAGCCCAATGTATTGGGCTGCCTGGGCAGCCGTGACTACCTCCAGCTGCTCTTCCGTGGTTTTCCTGAGCGCTTCCTCAAAGCGCCGTGCTCGGTCCCGCAGAGACTGGCTTTGGAAGGTCAGTGTGTCCACCTGGTCCTGCAAGTAACAACAGGAGATATCCAGTGTGGGCCACTGTGGGGTAGACATTGTTAACTGGGAAGCTGGGGTGAGAGGGGTGATCACCTCACCATGACATTCAACAAAATGGTCCCTGGAAGCCCCACATCTGTATGATGGAAGAAGAGGGACTCCTTCCTAGCATCTTGTCCAGAAGTGACAAAAACACTGACACCGATGGCTTCTTATGCTGGTAAACAGGGGGATTTAGTGTGTGATCTTGCAAATGCAGAGAGCAGAGAAAACAATGGCCCTGGGCATCTGGCCCTGACTTCAGAAGAGGCACAGTTAAACTTCCGTGAAGAAGGCCCCTTCCTAGCTGTAGAGTTTCATCCAGAAGCCTGCACCCATTCTGGACATCTTCTGCTGCTCTTCAACCACCTCACCCAGACATGGACTGGTGGAATTGCTGATCTGTGAAGTTGTGCCAAGCGTGCCTTCTTCGTGTCCCTGGAGTCCATGAGCAGCCCCCTGGATGGCACCCCACCATCTCTGTTCCCCCTGCGCAGCTCAGGCTCCTCTATGGGTTCATTCTGAACCCAGCACTGCATCATCCCTTAATTGCTCACAGGACACAGCCACGTTAATCTTTCTAATACATAAACCTGAACGTCTTGCCTTGCCACCTATATTATATATCTCTCACTGTCCTCAGGGAGAAGTGTACATTCCTTAGCACAGCGTCAAAGCTGGTCTGGGTTCTAGAATCCTATCCCCCAGCTCTCTTTATGGCATGACCTTCCTCTACCAGGCCCCTCTCACTCCAGGCTCACTGCTGGCCTCCAAATGATCCTTCTGACTTCAGGGGTGGGCTGCTTTATGAGGGGAGCAACCCAGTCTTGTCCTCTGTTTAACTCTCCCCATCAGACCAGCATCCCTACCCCCAGGCCATGCCAGCCAGGGCAGCTGTCTGTGTGTGCTAAAGGAATGAAGGCATGCCTGTGGGACACAGAGCTCTTCTTCAGCTGCCAGAGCAACTGTGGCTGCAGAGACCCTACCACCCAACCTCAGCCATGGCAATATCACCACAAAGGTGCTTGTCAGTGGCTTTCACTAAGGAGAGCCTCTTCCATTCATAGCTCACTCAGTGAGGATGCTACAAGTCTCCCCAATGGCTCCATTTGTGCAGTGTTAAAACACAGGAACCCGGGGTTCTCATGAACTCCTCTCTCAAGAGAAATGGCCTCAGATGGCCTCAGTCAAGTGGTAAGAAGAACAGGGGCTTACAAATACTGTGATTCTGCATGGTAGAACCAGTGTGTGCCAGTTCCCTGGGCTGCTTCCTTCATTCACCATGGCAACCAGTCTCAATTTTCAAACCTCCCCAGAAAGGTGTGTCCTCTCTCTCTCTCTCTCTCTCTCTCTCTCTCTCTCTCTCTCTCTCTCTCTCTCTCTCTCTCTCTCTCCTTTCTACTAATTACTTCTATTTCATTTTTAAGAAATAAAGGTCATTAAGTGCAAATGTTGGTTCGTGACAGCAATATCACTGTCGGTGGGAGTCTGTGCTCACATGAGCTGATGCAGGGAAATGTCTGCCCGGGCGAGCACAATGCCACCACACCACTTTCCTCACCTTCCAGAACAGACGATAAAGTCTGTGTTGCTACCTGACTCCCTCATCAAACCTCATGGGAGCAGCATTTCTTTTGAGCCTCTTTCCCACCACTAAAAAGCAAAACAACACCAAACTCATTAAATAGTTACCACCCACTATAAATGTAAACCATTAAACTGTGATTTTTCTGTCTTGTTTGTTATTCTGAACAGACTTGCAGAGACAGAATGGTTCTGTGGCAGCCACAGGACAAAATGATTTTCAACCTGGACTGGCTACTTTTCATCAGGCTGGTGGTGTGACCCAGCAAGAGCCACCAGAAGTCAACAAAAGGCATACTAATAATAAATTCAGCACCACCTGGAACCAATGTGATATCAGCAGTTTCTCCTCGGTGTTCAGCACGAGCCAGACCAGGCTATTTAGCCACCACACATGAATTCCCTTTATCTGTTTACATCTTGAGAAAGGTACTCACTATTATCCCTAGTTCACAGGTGAATCACTGAGGTTGACAGAGTCTGTATCATTATCTAGGATCCCAAAGCTAGCAAGAATAGGTACGATGGGGATTTGAACTCAAAGATCCACTCTCAAAGCATGCAAACTAGCAGTTTCTCTAGCTGCTTATAGCATAAGGAAAGTGGCTTGAGTGATTCCATCTTCCACATACCAATCTCCAGCTCAAACACGTTCTGCTGAGTGGAGAGTTACAGTAAAAAAACACAGAATTGGTGGCTGGAGAGATGACTCAGCAGTTAACAGCACTACTTGCTCTTATAGAGGACCTGGGTTCAGTTCCCAGCACCCACATGGTGGCCAACAACTGTCAGTAACCCCCAATTCCAGGGAATCCAACTCACTCTTCTGGCCTCCACAGGCATTGTACACATGGGTGGACTTATAACTGTAGGCAAAAAAAAAAAAAAAAAAAAAAAAAAAAAAAAAAAAAAGATTTAACACAGAATTCTATGGCTTTTGAGTGTTACTGGCAGAGGGGACTCAAGTGACACACGAGGCATGCATTCTGCTACTGAGCTGCTCCTCAGCCTATGTGTTTTCTACACAGTGTTCTTTATCATGACTGTATTCTTTCCTTGTGGGACAGGCTCAGCATGGGCAAACACTGTGTAAGAACAGCAAGCTGTCATCAAAGAAGCAAGATTTTTGTATACATGTTACAGTCATGGGAATCGTCTTCCTAATTTCAAAACAGGAGCAACTCTAACAACTAAGAAGCCATTTTGCTTTGGTCAGAATATCTCTACCTGGCATTGTGGCCGGGCCACCTCTGCTTTGCAGTCGGCTCCTGCTAAGACTGGGGGTTGCCACTGACCTTTCACAAAGGTTGTTGGCAGGTCTCTGGAAGGCAGGAGGGAGATGCATGAGACTGGGAGACTCCTCATTCTCCCTTCAGGAACCAGAAGAAGCCTCTGTTGGGCTCAGAGACCAGCATTTTTTTCACGAGAGGCAGAAAGGGCGACGTTTATATCGTCCACCTCCAGATAACTAAATCCCTTTAAAAACTCTCAGAGTGTGGTCTGTCAGTTCTGACCTTTACAACCCTGCTTGCATCATTACCCTTGCCTGGAAGGTTCTCATCCCCTGTCCTCCCTTTTCAGTTACTGTTCAGATATCGCTGACACATTAAGTGCCCGGTCATCCCTGGGACTCTGTCAGTGCTCACTAACTGTATTGTTTGTTAGGTACAAGTGTGATTTACTTTCTGGTGCCGTCTGTTCAATTCTTGCTACAGCTGAGGCTGGAACAGATGTCTAAAGGTGAGGAATGTGTCTCCCTTACCCCTGTGTGAGTCCTTAGCTTAGATCCAGTACATAGCAGGTACCAAATAAATGTTTGCGAGTGAAAATAATGTTGTTGTTATTCTAACATTGGTTAAGAAAGTGAAGGAAATACTAACCTGTAATGACAGCCGCAGCTTTTCAAAGTTCTCTTCCAATTCTTTCTTTTCAAGTTCATGAGTAGATATCAGTTCTGGAGAGAAGATATCAGATTGCTGACTCGGTCTTTCTTCTGAGAACCATAGAACAAGACTGTTTTGGCAGAACAGGTCTAGTGACTTTAGGTAAATAATTGCTGCTTACAGAAATTCAAGGTCTCCTCTGATAGTCTGAAATGGAATGTGACTAACAGATTGGAAGCATGAGAGAGAAAGAAGACAGAAAGGAGCAGGGGAAAGGAGAGAAGGGGGAAAAAGAAAGATAAAGGAGGAAGCCGCACGTGCGTGCACACATAATTCTGTGTCCTAGAAGATCCTGGCCGGGTGAGGGCCTTTGTGACATCTCCTTTTCCTAACAGGGAAACAGCTGTGTTGGTAACAGTGATTTTCTTCTGCTCCCAGGACTTGTCCTTCCCCCTTCAAGGCATCTACATGGGGTTAAGGAAGGAGATTTTCAAACAGGGAAGAACTGCAACAGACACCTTTCCAGCAGTGAGCTCATGGAGTGGATGGAAACAGTGTTGGGTCAGTAAGGACATCTTGGTGGCCTCCGGTCTACACTCAGAGGACTACAGATCCCTGGGATTTGCTTGAACAAAGATCTGTTTTAAGACACTCAGTCAGAAGGAAGGACTAATTGCACCAGTCCTTCTCAGAGGCTTAGGAATAATTCTGCTCTGTGAAAAACACCAGCCCAGCAATAATCTGCAAGTTAGGCAGAGGTCAAAGTAACGTAGGAGGTAGTCAGGATGTGGATTATGTGTTCCTTCAGATGGGAAGAGTCTTACTAGCTGGTTGAAGCCAGTCTCATTCTGCAGCAATCTTACACCAGCAATTTGTTTTCGTGTTATAGCTAGAAGGAAGGATGGTCTCACTAACCAGCCCAGATCCTATGCTTGGAGCAGGAGAGTCCCAGAGACCAACAATTACCATTTGGGCTGCCGTGAGCCTCAATTAAAATCTTTCTGGTTTCCATTAGCCCAAATCTTTAATTAATGGTGGTGGAGGGTTGCTAAGAAATCTAGTTGTGGTAGTTGAAATTTACATTTGGGAAAAAAAACAAAGTTTGTGCTGGTTTCATTATCATTAAACGAAGTGGTCTTGTGGTCCACCTGCCCCTGTGTATGATTAGTTTTACTGGTTACTGAGAGTACCACTTCAGCCATAATAATAAAGTTTAAGCTCCTATCATATACACCCACACTGTTTTGACATCATATATAATTCAAAGGCCTTGGATGTGGTGTCAAAGTACGGCTTCATTTCTCAGAAAGAAAATAAAAATCTACCGGGCCTGTTTATGAGAAAATCCAGAAATAAAAGGCAACAGGGTGACTCACTGCATCCTGTATATCCAGGAGACTCCGCTGACTGCAGCACAGTGATGGGCCCAGCCAAAGGACCTAAGACCCCAAGGCAACAGAACAGCTAATATCATTGCTTATTATATAATATTCATGCCTCCATAATGCATATCTTTATTTCAAGGTCAGAAAACTCTGTCCCATCAGTTCTCTAAAATGATGGTTTTCAACTTTTGCTGCATATTAGAACACACAGACAGTTTTGAAAAACCCTGATGTCTGCAATGTGTCCCAGAACAGCTAAATTGGAATCTTGGAGCTGGGATCTACACATCAGTTGTCTTTTGTCTTCTGAACTTGGCACGTGGTTTCAGAAGCAGCCAGGGGCAAGGCTCTGCAATCAAGGGCAGGGGCAGTGTAAGGAACTAGTTCTTCGGCCACTGTTCTCTCTTGCCTCCAGGCTAGACTTGATGAGGCAGGTGCGGGGCTGGGAGGGAGCAATGGCATGAACATTAAATACTGTGCCGGGAGTGTTGTTGTGAAGAAGACCATTTCTTAAATAATGAAAAAACACACTTCTTATGTGAATGCTCAGATTTAGAAAATATGTTACTTGTTAAATGTTATTGCTTTTAATATATACTTGAATGACCAGCTGACTGGGAAAAGTAAGCAAACGGAGGGGAAATTTAAAAACAAATTTCAGGCTGAAGATATGGCTCAGAAGTTAAAAGTGTTCTGGTTCTTCCAAAAGACCTGGAGTCAGTTCTCAGCACCCACATCAGGTGGCTCACTACTGCCTGTCACTTCAGGGGATCTGACATCCTCTTCTGACCTCTGCAGGCACCCACACATGTGGAATATACACATAAATAAAAATAAAGAAATCTTTAGAAAACAATAATAACATCAACAACTATCCAAAAGAAACTTTATACATTGATATAAATATATAGAAAACTATAAAACTCTTCTTTCACAAAGGGAAATCTTAGTTGCACTTAGTAACACTGTTATGATTTGCTTCACATTAGTCTGATTTGTTACTCTAACAATATATCTGATGAGGCAGGCTAACTTTATAAAGAAAAGATGTTTATTTGGCTTGCAGTTTTGGAGGTTCAAAAATGTGACTGGTATCAGCTTTGTTGGAGTGAAGGTCTTGTGTGCTACAGCTGGATTCTGAATGTGCCTTAAAGACACATCTGTTGAAGGGCCTATGGTACTATCAGGGATTGGAGGAACCATTAACAACTGGCACCTCAGGGGAGGTCTACCATGAGCAAGGACTGGGGGACTCTGGCCCTCCCCAGTTCATTCACTTGGTAAGTGGCTTTGTTCCACCACTTGCTACTTCTGTGATGTACTGTCTCATCAAGGCCCAAAGCAACGTGATCAACCAATCACAGACTGAAACTCTGAAATAGTGAGCCAAAATACACCTCATCTCTATGTTATACATTGTTTCCAGTATTTTGTTATAGTGATGAAAAGTCAGCTAACACAGAGTATGTGCAAGAGAGAGGCCACAACATGAACAGGAAGTCAAAGAGACTGGTGTCCACAACCTTTCAGAAGGACCATCCCTAATGGCCTAAGGCCCTTCTTGCTGGTCCTACCTCTTAAAGGCTCCATCACTTCTCATACTGTCACAGTGGGGAACAAGCATTCAGCACATGAACTCAAGCTGGGGGTAGGGGAGGGACAAGACATACCTAACCACAGCACAAAGATAATTCAGTTACCAAACGTGGAAAAAAAGAACCTGTAGACTCAAAATGTGGGCAAGGAGTAAACATTCCAGAAATGCTGCCATGGCCAGAAGAGTACCTAAAGCCACTTAGTCTGGCCACATGCAAGACAAAGCCCAAGTTGTATATGTCCACCTTAGAAGACTGATGCTCAAGTCTGATCTGATTCCACTTTAGAGCCACCTAAAAAGCTATAAAAAAATCTTAATACATTTGCTGGAATCCAGACCGAATGCATGTAGAATCAAGGCTGGAATCAGTCTTTTGTTATAGTTTTCAAGGGGATTCTAAAATTTACTCAAGGTTGAGAGAATGCCTTTGGAAGAGAGAAATCATTACTTGGATTCATTTTTATTTACATGGTGATGGGCATAGAACGGAGGGTCAACTGAATGCTAGGCAAGCTTTATAGCACTGCACCATTCCCTGACCCTACCAGAAGCCTGGATTTCTATTTCTTCTTTTTACGGGAATGAATACAAAGGCTGCAGCAGAAAGAAGCGGATGGAAAAGAAGGAAAGAGGGCTCCCTACTCTGTGGCCAGAGGGGCTCAGCTTGCCTACCTCTGCCTGCCACACACAGGCCGGTAGCTACCTTGGACTTTGTGGTCGTGGTCATCCTGCAGGATTGCGATGGCAACTGTGTGGTTATTTTCCATCTCCAGCAGAGCAGCCTCGTGGCTGGCAGTGATGTCTTCCACCTAAAGGAAAGACACTGTTACTGCTTATCAGAAAGTTAGGAGTGGCTGTCAGTGGTGTCCTTATTGCTTGAGAACATCACTATAATTCAAGGAGAAGAAAAGGTCAGTGGCCCTGTCAGGGACAAGTGACCCTGTTGGGGTGATAGTCACCCTTGGTCTGGTGCCAGGGTGAAATCAGGGTTTGCAGGTGATGTGGCAGTTCCTGATGCCATTGTCACAACCGGTTCTTTACAGGAAGATGGAAGCCCCACTCCAGAAGGGCTGCTCCATCTACCTCTGTAGGGCCCTGACCTGACTACAGACCACCACATTGTACTCCCTTCCCTCATTGCAACATTCTGTGAGGTAGTGACTGGGCAAGAACAGTGTTCTTCAATGGGATGGTCTCTTCTCAAGGTTTCCTAGCGTGAGTTGAATGGTGGGAACTAACATTTGCTAAGCTCCTTGTTAAGACTCCATCCACTCTACCTTTAGAGCAGCCTTATGAATGAAATAGGTATTTCTATGCCCATTTTACAGAAGAGGAAACTGAGCTTAGAGAGGTTTCAAATGTTTTGCCCTAAAGCTAGTAAGTGGCAGAGCTAGGAGAAGGACCTAACTCTGTCTGATGTGATGGTGAAACTCTCTCAAACAGACATCACAATAGCTTTCTCGACAAGGCATGACCAACAAGTGACAAGTCAGGAACTTCTCTCCAGTTCCCAGATGAGGCCAACAGATTTGCTCGTTTCCCTTATACCATTGTCCTAAGTCTAACCTTGCTCGCTGGCATCTCTCCTGACCAGGTGGCTCAGGGCGGCTCCCGTGAAAAGTCACCCCTTCTCTGGCTGTAGGCACATCTCTAGTTTACTCACACTGTGCAGCCAGTCTTAGACTTCTGTTTTGCTTCTACTTTTGTTTTTTAGTGCTGGGGACTGAACCTGAGCCCTGCACACACTAGGTATCACTTTGTCACTGATCATCAAGTCCAGCCCTACTTTCATACTTTATGATTCCTCTACCCAAATGTACTGCCTTGCTTTTTTTTTGTTATTACAGTTATTGTTTTAATTTCAAATGTATGACTTACTGGAGTAATTATTTAGAATACCCTCTCTCCATGATAGCAAACCTATCCTGGACGGAGTACATGATGAATAACCTGAAACTCCAGTAACCTCTTGAAAACTTGCATCGCAAAGCATACATGCACACATGTGTATACCCAGAATACAATGCATATACACACACGTGTACAGATACAGTATGTGTGCATACACATACACATCGTACACACAGCATACTACCCATGTGTAGTCACATACACACATAATACACTACTCCTGCTCGTGTGTGTACACACAGTATACCATACATGCATGTGTGAATATACACACACAAACATCCACACATATACTTTTACATCTAAAACCAGTTATCAAAACAGTGCTTACTCACCTACTTGAAATAAATCTAGCTGTGAACTCTTTATTCTGTGTTGTTTATAGAAAACTCGCTTCGCTCATTCAGTTTATTTCATGACCTACAACTGTGTCAAAACCTGGTGTTTTAAAACACAAAATCAGACAATGTGTCCAGGTCCCAAAGTTCTTTCATGGCCCAGTTAAGAACACATTACTTCTAGCTGGCAACACTGGGCAACCTCTGAGGAAAGCTCATTTCTCTGGGATAACTGATTTGATTTCTTAGGTGATGAGGACAGAAGAAGGGTCCTTATACTGAAGGAAGCCTGCCGATCAGCAGGCTTTTAATTGAAAACTTGTTATCTGTCAGACTTTTCATTGCTGTGACCAAAGACCTGTCAGAATCAATTTAAAGGAGGAAAGATTTTTCCTCACATTTTCGGAGGGTTCAGTCCACAGTTGCTTAGTCCCATGTGCTTGGGCAGAAGATCATGGCAGTGGGTGTGTGTGATGAACGAAGTTTCTCACCTCACAGGGGACAGAAAGCAGAGAAAAGGGAAGGGGCCTTCAAAGGCATGTTCTGTGGCCTACTTCCTTTAGCTAGACTCCACCCCCTGAAGTTTCTATGACTTCTCAAAGTAGTTCCACCAGCTGGAATCAAGTGTTCAGCTTATGAGGCATCAGAAGACATTTCATGTTCCACAGTAACAATTGTTGATGGATTTCTATTTGTGGCTCTTCCTTCCTTTCCTTCCTTCCTTCCTTCCTTCCTTCCTTCCTTCCTTCCTTCGACATACATACACACTCTTTGTGTGGTACTAGAGATCAAATCAGATTTGTTTATGCTAGGCAAGCACTCTACCACTGAATAACCTTTCTAGGCTTCTCTCTCTCAAGGTAAATTAACTGCCATCTTTTAAAACAGGAAAATCACTAGATAGAACTAACAATTGAGCTTACAGCAACATTTCAATGTGAACAGGATTTGCAGCCAACGAGTCAATCTATTGACTGGACATTTTTGATTAAACAAGTGTTTCATTTGAGGGCTATAATATAGTCCACTTAGCAGAAAGGCTAATTACAACAGCATTTAATCACCCATTTCCTATTTATATGAGGTTCTAATGGAATTTCTGTCCAAAGTCTTTCAGTCAGAAGGAAAAATAAATCACTGACTAAAAAAAGAAAAAAAGGAAAAGGAAATCTCTTTCCTTTCTACTCTACTACAAATGTCATTTAAACCCACGATACCCTGTGCAGAAATAAGTGCCCACCACACACTGTCTAGGGGGATGTGACAGCCCAGTATAATGAAAATTCTTTCATTGGTCCTTGGTCCTTGGTAGGATTCTAGTTTATTAAGCTCACGCAAATTTCCATGGGAGGTTTTGGAAAAGAGAGATAGATGAAAGGACCAAGTTCCAGAACAACCCGTGTGTCCCTGGAGGTGAGGACAGCTCAGTTGGTAATAATGCATTATGTCTGCCACTAGGATGTATGCTTATCTCTTGTGCCAGACAGTACGTCTCTGGTTTCGTGCTGATAGACTACCGCATTCAATACACTAAGATGATGTGAGGGTGTGCTATATCCATCTCAGCCTCAAGAGGTGCTTTTAAGACTGAAATACCAACCTTCTAACTCCAAAGGGCCAGATGGATTTAAAGGAATGACTAGAATGGCTGGAAGGAAATCAACCAGAGCATGTGAGCCAGAAGTTGAACTCAAGAATCCCTGCTCTCCAGTAATTTAGATTTCCTGCCTCTTTTAGGCGTTAAAGAATGTTCCCTTGGATAGGAAGAGATGCTTACTACGGTGGGCCATCCTCTCTTGCCATCATTAGTATCCTCTAGGACTTCTCTTCCTATGGTACCTGGTTCCTTTTCAGAGTACAGCCTCATAGATATGAAGCAACCAGAAAGAGTTCTCAGCCTGAGAACATCTCAAAAACCTTCTGAAGACATTTGCATGGATTTAGACAGGTTGACTCAAAGGAAGCAAAAGCTGATTTAATGTACGGTAGATCATAAAATCAGATACAAGAGGTGTTCTCCCATTGTCAGCCTGTGGCAAGCGTCTGCTGCCTAAAGCATCCTTCTCTTTTGGCTCGAACCCTGGGTACAGCTCCCTCACATCACCACTGTCCACCTTCTGCTCCTCCACAAAGATGGCAATACCGGGGCCCTTCCGTGGGGGAGGCTGTCGGTTTGCCTGTCAAACAGCCCTAGTTGTTTTGGAAAGACAGCTATTCCTCGGAGCACGACTCCATTCCCGAGTCTGATTCTCCCTGAACAGGGCTGGGGATAGCAGCACCAAGGGCTGGAAAGCCATCCTCTCAGATGAGCAAGAATGGAGTTGTGGGCTTAACTGTGTTTAGCTATTTGTCAAAGACAATTATCTGTGGCTCTGGCAATTCACTTAGAGAAGACATATTTTGAATGAAGAAGCTCGTGTGCTTTGTGCTGTCTTGACTTTTCTCATTAAATCTAAACCAGATTAAAGTCTTATTGCCTCCATCCCAGACATGCATCCTCTTCGATGAGCTGTCGGTGGCCACCCTGTGCTCACTCTAGCACCCCTCCCTTAGGATCTTCCTTTCCTAACAACCAAGAGCTTCTCTCTCACTTTCTGCCAGTCTTCTAGGCTGTAGCTCGGAGCAGGTGGTGGGCCACGGTGGGCTTCCGGCCTAACTGCATCTCTTTCCCAGAGTAGCCTCCCCAGCAGCCTCGAGGGCAGGTGTCTCATCTTCCTTGCACTGTCTTTTCTCAACACAGGGCCCCCAGAGGCAGAGAGTTATACCCCAGGACCTGCATTCAGAATGTGGTTTCTGCTCAGGCAGGAGGGAGTTGGCTTGGCAGATAGGTTAAGGAGATATAATCAAGGCGGCAGAGTGGTCACTGCCTGTTTAAACTGCTCAAGGGATGCTGCTCCAGCCATTTAGCCAGAGATGATGAGTTCTTGAAGAAAGGGTAGGAGGAGTCTAGGGTCAAAGCAAATGCACACCCCAAGGAAAAGGACGAACCTCTTCCTGCATCAGAATCCAAAGCAGCTGGAACATCAGGCCCTGTGTGATTTCAGGGTAAGTTCTGGAATGAGACAAACTGCCAGCGGGTCTTAGAGGATGGTGTTCTAGTTTGGTTTCTGTTGCTGGGATAAAACACTGATCAAAATTAACTCGGGGAGGAAAGGGTTTATTTCATTTATACTTTGTAGTCCATCACTGAGAGAAACCAAAGCAGAAGCTCAAGGCAGAAACCTGGAGTCAGGACCTGAGGCAGAGACCCGTGGAACACGCTGCTTATTGGCTTGCTCACCTGGCTTACCCAGGTAGCTTTCTTTCTTAAAAGGTATTTTCTTTATTTTTATTTTATGTGTATGATATATTGCTCATGTAGGTGAGTGCATCCATGTCGTGCAATGCCCGTGGGGGTCAGAAGAGGGTGTTGGATCACCCTGGAACTGGAGTTAGGAATAGTTGTTAGCCACCATGTGGGTGTTGAGAATCAAACCTGGGTCCTCTGCAAGAGAAGCCAGTGCTCTTAACCGGTGAGTCATCTCTCTGTCCTTCAGCTAGCTTTCTTGTATAGCACAGGCCCACCTGCCCACAGATGGTATTTAGTGGGCTGGACCCCCCTACATTACATAGGAATCAAGAAAATGCCCCACAGGCATCCCCTTTTCCTGATATTGTCTATGTTTGTGTCAAGATGACAAATGCTAACTCTGACAGATAGGTTGCAACACTGACCCTTGAATACAAGGCTCTGTACAATACAATACAATCTTTTGGGAATAGTCAACAGCATTGAGCAAGGAGGGCTGGAAACTAGGCTGAGAAGAAACTATGTTTAGGGTAAAAAAAGAAAAAAAATGTGTTTATGATGAAATTTGTTGTGCCTTCTTTAAGAAAGGGAATTTGTGGCAATGTGGCTTCTGTGAATGTGTAGACTGCTACAACAGCATGAGAACTGATTTTGATAAAATACTTTACCCTCACTTTGTGTGTGTGTGTGTGTGTGTGTGTGTGTGTGTTTCTGTGTGTATGCCCATGAATGTCCACAGAGGCCAGAGAGGTCAACAGGTATTCTGTTCTATGACTGCCTTATGTCATTGAGACAGGGTCTCTTGCTGAACCTGGCAACTAGACTGGTGACCAGAAAGCCCCAGTGATCCTCCTCCTATCTCTGCCCCTCCCACTGAAGCTGGGGTTACAGGCACATGAGACCACGTCTGGTTTTTTATGTGGATTCTGAGGGTTGAACTCAGGTCCTCATGCTTGTTGAGCAAGCACTCTTACCTGGCGAGCCATCTGCCCAGCCCATACCTTTAATTTTTATCACCTTGCTGAGGATGGAACCCAGAGCCCTGCACATGAGAAGCAAGGGTTCAACCACTGAGTTATCCACGGTACTGTTACCATAGTTTTAAAATGGGAGTTCTATCACATCTATAAGCTAACTCACATAAGAAAGCCAAGATGCTGTCCCCACCCCAACCTTCCATCCCCCAACCCCACAGCCAGGCCCCTATCAAGTCTCTGATGAACTGAGGAACAAGACCCGTACCTCCCTCAACACAGGAAGGCTGCATATGGGAAATCTCTGTTCAGCTTTGAAATCAGCTCCTAGCAATTCCCATTCAGTTAGTGCTCACATCTGCCAGTTCTCCAAAGACTCCCATGTGTCCCCATTACAGAGACCCTGGACAGCTCTTGCCTTTGAGATAGTTAGTGGACAGCTAAGCAAAAGGAGATCTAGCTGGTTTTATTTAGTAAGATCCTGAAGTAAAGTCTGAGATCAGTCTGTCAGGGGAAGCTGGACCCCCTTTGGATAAAGATGAGTTCTGAAAACCTCAGAGAGCCCTTTGCATCTGAAGTGAAAAAGCCCTTCCCGATGCTGCTGTCTGTGGGATCCTGGGTGTTTGAGAGGCCAGACTTCTTTAAAGGCTCTAGAACAGAAGTCACAATTGATGGGCTTAGCATTGCTCAAGGTGACGATCTGTGAGGGGGACACAAGTGTGCGGAATCCCTCCTACACTTACTGAGACCGCATGTGATCCCTGTTTCCACTTTAGTGTGCCACATGGGTCTCTTTTCCAACCAGTTACTTACCCCACCTGGAAGTCGGGATGCCCAGCATCTTTTCTTCTCATCCTGCCTACACTGTCGCAGAAAGCGAATTGGGTCAGGGGAGTAGTCACCACCCAACAGTAGGAGCAGAGTTAAGGGCCTGCTTGGCGCAGGAACCCACAGCCTTGCACCTGTCATATAGGTGCTCTCTCAATGAATGAATCCCCAGCCCTCTGCTGGGGCTCTATTGCCAAGAGTCTCTCAAACATAAAGGACTCAGCATTTTTCCCTGATTTGATCCTTTCAGCTGGAGTCAGGCCCAGTTCCTAAGCACAGTGCCTACATTTCCCTTCCTGTATCAGAGTTCCTCGGCACTGGTCCTTGAAATTCCCCTGTGATGTAAGTAAGCCCACACTCTATAAATCTTGGTCACAGTATCCTGAATATAGAGGGTATTCAATAACTATGCTTTGCCTGGGAAAATGAATAACCAAATGATTCTAGAGCTCATAAAGGTCCAAGAAGGAGAGTCCAGAACTCACTAAGTGCTTTTCCAAAATGCATAGGGTGCTAGTGTAACTCATTCTCAAGCACAGAAGTCAAGAGCTTTTTTTAGCCCTTCCCAGAACATACTCTAAAACCTTGCTGTGAGAACTGTCCTCTTCCAGAGGACCCAGGGTTCTTTTCCCAGCACCTGTATCAGACAGCTCACAACCTATTGTAACTCCAGTTCCAGGGGATCTGACCCCTGCAGGCACCTGAAGGCCACAGTTTTACTTTCTGTGCTTAACACCAGCAGGACTTTTACCTGGACCTCTTCTGTGTAAGAGGCTCTAGGTCAAAGCCACTGCAAGGAGGCTTTGTTTTCCATGTTCCTCTAGAAAGGGAGAATGACTGACCTGAGGTGCTTGCCACAAAGAAAATGCTGTAAGATAAGAGATTCTTGGTTACAACAGTTCTTCTCATCACTCTGGAGTTTTCTTGTGCTCCTGTGGGTTCACAGCCTCTGGGATGGGGATGGGGAGAGGTGCTGTGTGGCACTGCCATCTGGGATGCCAGTTTGGAAGCAGCTGGGGAGGGCATCCCAAAGGTTCCTGATGCTGAAGAACCACACAGCATCCTAGGTGTCAGCTGAGAATTGTAGAGCACTCCTTGACAACATCAATCTACCTTGCGTATACCATAAACGGTCCACACAAAAATCACACAGAGCCAGACCCAGACACACACACACACACACACACACACACACACACACACACACACACACACACAGATATCTCAGCTCAGGACCTCTAGGGGAAAGGCAAGGAGCAGCTTTTGTAGCAGATTGGCTGTCTGTGTCACTGACAGTCAGGGGCCAGCAGCTGCCATGGACTGGACACAGCTGGCTCCTTCCACTGCTGTACTGATAGGCTCTGGAAGAATTGCTCCCTTACTATTCTGGGGTTGAAATTCCTTGTCCTGTGGGATATTGGGTTAATGGTAATTATTGCCACTGACTACTTCATGTAGTAATTACATGTCTTGGCAAGAACCAGCAGGTGGCTCTGAGTGAGAAGATGGCAGCATGGACCATAGCACCAGACTCACTCTACCCTGGTTTTTCCATAAGCAGCTCTAGAGATTTTGGTGGCTTACTTAAACCTGGGACTCAGTCTTCTCATCTGTAAAATGGGGATGTGAACGAACCTATCTGGTAAGGTGATTATGAGGAGTCAATGAGTTAGTATATGTTACATGCTGAAAACAGCACGTGGTGCAGAACCAGAGCTACTATCTACATGTTTGCCTAGCATCTCTGCCCACACAGAATATTCAGACAATAGGTAATCTAAGGGACAAGTATAACATTTATAATGTTAGGGGCTCGAAAGAAGGCTCAGCTGTTAAGAGCACTGGCTGCTCTTGCAGAGGACCTGGGTTCGGATCCCAAGCACCCATGTGGCAGATAACATAGAACTCCAGTTTCAGGGGCTCCGATGCGCTCTACTGGCCTCCGCAGGTACTGCATGTACGTGGTGCCCTTAGACTCAGGCAAAACATTCATACCCATAAAACAAAAGTAAATAAAATTTAATGTTAGTCTCAGTGCTCAAGAAACGCTAAAACAGAGAAGGGAAGAGAGTGCACGTCTGAGTGGAGGCCAGAAAACTGGAATTTTAGGGAAGGCAAGACCTCACTGCGACCTGGAATGGAGAGGGAGCCATGCAATGTCTGAAGGGAGAGCATTCCAAGCAGCCGGTACGGCAAAGTGCAAAAACCCCGAGGAGGAGTGAGGGAGGACCACGCAGCTCCAGCGGCAGCGGGAGAGTCTGAGGGAAGACGTGCAGCCGGAGCGTGCACCTGACCGCAAGCTCATCTGCTCACTTGGCGCTGGCTCCGCTGTGCCCACCGCCGCTGCTGTGCAGCCGGGCCAACTAACCTGCTCCTGATGCTGGCAACGCAGGCGCAGCAGCTGGCCATGGTGCTCCTCCTGCAGGCGCGCGCTCTCGGCCTCAAATTGGCGCTGCAGGCGCTCCTGCAGCTCCTGCAGCTCGGCCTGCTGCTGCCAGCCCAGCCGCCTCAGTTCCTCCTCGAACCGCCGCTCCAGCGCCTCCTTCTCCTTCTGTAGTTTCTCACATTTGGCGGTGTTGAAGGCTGGGGGAGCACAAAGCTCTTTAGCACACCAGGGAGGATATCCTGCAAGAACCTGCCCAAGGCGGGGTGCACCCACGCTGAGCCCCACTGAGGCTTTTTAAAAATAAATTTTTAATTGAAATAGGAACCACAGAGCAGGGAATGTAACCCAGCAGTAGGATGCTTGTCTTGGCATGAATGAAGCTCGGAGTTCCATTCCCAGCACCCAATGAATTAAACAAGTCAACAAGTAAAAATAAGCCATATTCTTTGATGATATCAGCAATAATGCAGTCAAAGCTAGTTTTCAGTTTTAATATTTTCATAGAAATTAGCCAAGTAAAATAGTCTGTACCTATCCCTGGACCAACCCATGGAAATTATTATAAGAATCTATAAATCTGGGCATGTTTAATCCCAGCATTTGGGAGACAGAGGTTGGCGGATTTCTATGAGATCGAAGTCAGCCTAGTCTAGATGGTGGGGCTACAGGGAGACCCTGTCTCAAAAAGACAAAAAGAAAAAAACAAACAAACCCGGACAAATTATATAAAGAACAGAAAAAGAAAAATAATATTCCTCGCAAAAAAAAGCACAAAAACCCACAAGCTAGAAAACTAGAAGGAAAAAAAAAAAAAACAGATTGAACAGTTAGAAACAGCTGGGCATGGTGGGCCACGCTCACAATATCAGCTCAGGAAACTGAGGGAGGAGGACCACGAGTTTGCGGCCACCTGTGTTACACAGCAAGACCTTACTGCAAATAAACACTGAAGAATAAGAAAAGCTTAGAGCAGTATAATATTCATGGACAATGCCTCAGTTACTGAAAGCGATAACTTGAAATGTAGCTGTTTTTAAATAACTTGAATAATACGAATAAAGCTTTGGGATGATTAAAGACATTAATGGAGCTCTCGTAAGCATCTCAACTACTCTAGAGAGATCTGTTTCCTTATAACTAATAAATACTTTTCTTTTTTTAAAAGACATAGGGGCAGGAGAGATGGTTCAGTGGTTAAGAGCACTGACTGCTCTTGCATAGGACCCAGGTTCAATTCCTAGCATCCACATGGCAGCTAACAAGTGTCAGTAACTCCAATTCCAGAGTATCTGATGCCTTCTTCTGGCTTCTGAGGGCACTGCACAACACAGGTTCACTTATATACATGCAGACAATCCACTCATACACATAAAATAAAACTACATTTTTAAAAAAGCCATAAACACACCAAAATTAGTAGTACAGTATATTATCACAGAATGACTTCTTTCCCCTTGAATGAGTTGGGATGGTCACCTGCTGTCCCACCAAGCCCTAATTCCACAGTGTGTATTCCTTTTTTACTCACAAGACCATCACACTCAGACCATGATACAATAGTGCCACCCAATGTTCAGAGCTGTTGAAGTTTTAGCAATGTGTTAACCTCCTTGCTAGAGAAAGGACCCAGTCCAGAGCCACTGGCTGCCCTTTCTGTCCTTTCTTCTTGATCCTGTTCAGTCTTGGACAAATGCTCAGTCTTACTTAGACTGTCAGGACCTTGATGCTTTGGGGTGGAATGTCTTCCAATCTGGGAGTCTGAGGATTCAGATCCTGTGGTCTTTCCTTGTTTATAATTGACTAGTTACAAATTTGATTGAACCTTTAATATGTAAAATTTCTTCTTTTCTAATTGTTTATGTAGTGAGTCAGAAAATACCTGTCGCTGATTATTATGTGGTGATCCTAAAAATGGCTCTGTAGTATAAAGGAGGGTGTTAAGAACAGTCCATTCTGGATGCCTTGAGGATGCCCCTGAATATTATGGTCTGCCTGTTTTAAGGAGGTAGAATCAATCCAGGGAACAAAGTGTGGAGAGGCACTGACTTTATGATTACAGGTAGCAAGATGCATTTTGTCACTTGCTAATAAATGCTGACAGACTTGTTTAGCACTTATGATACCTAGTAGAGAGGTGGTGGTGGGGAAGTCAAGAGTCCCCCCACTACCTCTGATTATGGCCCCTCAAAAGGAGTTTAATGGGCTGAGGATGGAGGTCTTAGGCTTGAGGTCCTGGGTCCTACTACTGTCACCACAAAAAGTAGCCTAATTAATAGGGATTGATGGGCAGATTGATCCAGATCTGGTAACAGCAGGGAGAAAATATCTGTTCCCAGATCTGTTCCCTCAGCTCCTGCTTGCCCCAAAGACCTGCCAATAGAGGAGGTGATTAAGGAATCTACCTGGTAGTGAACAAAGCCACGAGGCTTCACAGACAGCTGGGAGGGACCCATGGAGTTTTATCCTGGGGATGACTGTATTTTAGTAGACTAGAACAATGACATTAGGTTATCAATTAAAAATAGTAATTGATAGATTAGATGGGGTCTAACTGAGTCAAGTAGAGAAGCAAGAATTATCTACATTGGCTAAATCAGAGTCATTCTGGAGACAAATGGATGGGCCTCTCTGTTCCAAACTTGGGCAGCCCCAAGTGATGTGCCCCAGAAAGATTTCTGAATGCATGGGTGCGCATTGCAAGGTGCTCTTGTGTTTTGTGATTCAAGGCGATCTAACTTCATAGTGGCCTTTGCCCCATGTATCATATACTAGGGGATGAGACGAAATAAAGTATTGGTATTCCTATGTCTGTACATACTTAGTGCAAGTCTTCAAAGAGGCTCACAGAGAAGACACAAAGGGCCAAGAAACAAGATTAGGAAACGTGAAGAAAACAAGAGATGAGATTTGTTATTTAAAAGTCAGATAAAGATCAAATATCCTGATACACTGGAAAGACAAGAAAATTCAAGTGAAATGCGGACAGGAATATGGCGGATCCCTCCAGCTGCTTTTGGAGGTAAAGTCATTTTTCACAACTTGGTGCTGAGGAAGCAAACACTGAGGGGGACACATAAAGGCTGTGGGTTTCTTTGGGGACTGCTCAAATGTTTTAAAACAGACTGGAGTGAGAGTTCTACAGCTTGTGGGTATGGAAAACCCACTGTACATTTAGAATGCTTGAACTGTCTGTCATGAAAATATATCTTAGTAGAAAATTTTTTTTACCAAAAAAGAGAAAATACAGACAAAAACATGACAAATGCTGGGAAGATGTCTCAGTGGATAAAGTGTATGGCGTGTGAGGACCTGAGGTCAGATCTCCAGCTGCCATATAAAAAAACCTGGTGTTATGGTAAGCCCCTGTAAGACAGGAGAATTCCAGGACCATATCTCAGGGAATTGAATGTAGGGGTTTTTTTTCTGAAGAAAAATTCATGTTCTGAGTTTAGATTCCATATAATCGTGGTGGTGATATGTGGTGGCAAAATAAAATAAAAGTGAAAACCTAACTACTACGCTATTTTACACACATATACACACCCAGAGAGAGCAAATGAGAGACAGACAGAGGTAGAACCTAAGAATAATTCTTACTGTTTTGAACAGAGATATTGAGGACTTACAACTCAACTGAAAATAATAAAAATGCTATCCATTTATTTTGTCTTTGGAAAATATAAAATGCTATTTTATATCAAAGAAATTATTTATCATATGAGTATGTTTACTCCAAAATAAGAACCAAAGCAATACGCTGACTGTTCTGACTATGCAGGTGGAATAAAACAGATGACAAAGTAAAGAAGTGAATAAAAACAAATCAGTCCCACTGATGGAAAAATTAACTGACACATAGCTCTTAACCCAGCCATGTCACAGATACACGCGCCTACAGATGACACTGCCGCACAACACGCTTTAGGAAAACGTGGGGGGCTGGTTAAGCGAATGACGATAAATCCAGCAGGACAGTGGGGACCATCAGGAGGCCAGGGACTTCCTGCTGGGGCGCCATGTAACAATCCCTGCTCCTTCCACTGATCACAGTCACCATTGCTTGAGTTTTTGTTTTTAGGAACAAAACAAAAACAAAAAGGCAATATAGAGAAGTAGTATGATATTATTCTATTTGTCATAAAAACTTTTCTACATCTCTCTCCTCAGTGGGGAGCTGTGTGTTGAGCTGGAAGTTTCACTGCACAATGACCACCCGTAACATGACTGTAACAAAACATTCGTACACATTACAAGTAAAAAAATATAAAAATTACTATCATAACTAAGGGTGATTTTAGGTTATGGTAGCCAGTGGTTGGCTTTTCTATTTTGCTTATAGTTTCATTCATTTTTGTGACAGAATTCTGGGGCTGACACTCTATTGGGGAATCCCAAGACGGTTGGGTTTCATCCCAGCCCTTCCCCTCAAGTGTCGTCTTACTTCATGAATTATAAACTGTGCAGGCTTCTGTTTTGCTTTTATAGTGACCACAATGTAAACCCCAGGTCCTACTTGCTATTACATATGATCACAAAGGTGATACACGCATCATCCCCAACCCATCCCGAAGCTCCAGGCCTGCAGGAGGCGGTAGACAGAAAGAGAAGCTGGGGCACTGAGGGCAAGGGCAGCCATGGCAGAGTCCCCAAAGAAATAAATATTCTCTAGTTTCTGGTAAACTGTCAAAAATGTATCAATAGGAGCGTTTTACAGAGTTTGCATGTGGACTAATTTAATATCACTGGACAGTATCTGAGGTCTCGCTGTCATTATTTTGCTAAGACTATGCCTATTTGAACATAGTAAGTCTTGGCAAAGTATGCTTTAAATAATCAGATCATCACTGGCCACTGGATCATAGTTGGTCAAAGGATTATGATTGCTTCTAACTCATAAGCATGAACTTAAGAGAAAGCAAATTAAGATTTGTTATACTTTTAAAAATAATTAGTCTTTATTGAGAATAAACAATGTACACAAATGAGTGTGTATGTAAGTGTCCATAAGATATACATATACAAATATGTAAAATGTTATTAAAGCTCTATCTGGAGCATCCTCCTATTTGGATAACTGATAAGAGACCAATCTTCTCACATGTGACTACAAAGTACATAGCTGCAGTATGATCCTAAGACATCAGTAGAGTAAAAGCACTGCAACTCTTTATATGACGAGCTCAGTTTCAGCCACAATTCATAAATAAAGTGATAAGAATATTTCGTGAGTCAGGGCAATCTGCTTTAAACTGTCCCCTGCCTCTCCTGAGTAATAATAATGTTGTAATGGTTTTCCAAAGAGAGAGCAAGATAGGTGGGTATGGCACTAGGCTGAAGCTGAGGAGAATTAGGTGGCTCTGCAGCTCACCATAAAGACACAAGGAATACCAATATATTGCATTTTGTGTCGTAATGAGTACCCATGATATAGCAGTTATAAAAGGAATCACCAAGGGCTGGAGAGGTGGCTTAGTGGTTAAGAGCACTGGCTGCTTTTTCAGAGGATCTGGGTTTGGTTCCCAGCACCCACATAGTGGCTAACAACCATCCATAATTCCAGTTCCATGGACGATGACACCCTCTTTCTAAATTCTTTTTTGGTGAACATATTAAGAGTAGAAAAGAGGAGTTGCTGAGAATGAAGGCTGAGATGTTCACAGTGAGTGTACAAGCTGGAATGTCACTAGCTGTCCTGTTATGTTTGCAGATCCTTGCCTCACCTAGACAGACACTGCTGCTCCCAGTAGCCCTACTATGTGTCCAGCAGGCAGCCTTACCTCCATCTGCAGAGAGCAGGTAAAGGCTCAGGAAGGTCACTAGGCACTAAATCCAAGTAATCCAAGGTCAAGGTATAGAAAGCAAGGCACTCCACAGCAAAGGCAGGAACATGGACAAAGAGGCTCTGTGATGCACCGACTGTAATGTTGCAGATATATGTAATTCGGCATACCTTTCTTACACCCCCAATTAGACAGGCAGGCCAGCAGTCAACAGATACTGACCTGGGCTGTTTTGGGAGGCTGTGGCATCTGGATGTGGGCCTGGCTGGCAGAGGCGGGTAGCTAGGTGACTTTGAATGCTTTATTTCACTCCCACTTCCTATCCTGCTCTCTGCTTCTTGGCTGCTATGGTGTGAGCAGCTTCTGCCACATGTCACTGTCACTAGTAACTAAGCTGACCTCCCACGTCTTCCTGAGACCATGAGCCTAAATGAATCTGTCCCGATGTTGTTTCTGTTAAACACTGTAGTCAGTGTAGACCAGGTTAGCCTCGATCTCACAGAGATTCACCTGCCTATGCCTCTGGAGTGCTGGGATTAAAGGCATGCCCCACCATGCTCTGGCTTTGATTTTATAATTAAGAAAAGGAAACTCAGCAGGTTAAGCGACAAACTAAACGGACACCGGATTCCATCTAGGTGACCCTTATTTCATAAATGATCTTTGGAACAGTAATAATTCTGTTATTTGACATATTTTGGAATAAGAGAAACAAAGGAAAACAATGAAGAATAGGCATAAAACTCCCACTTCATTCAAAGTTCCTTGATAGTCACAAATGCTGTGTGCCATGTAATGTGTTCTTTGAGATAAAAGATGAACATGTCAACTAGTGGACAGTGATTGATCCTCTGTGGGAAAATAACTGCAATGCTTCTGAGTTACTTCATGGTTTGAGAACAGCAATATTGCAGGAATGATTTATGGGGCAAAGAAGAAAAGAGGAAATTGATTTATGAAGGTGATTATAAGCTTTTGAAAAGAGAAAACTGCTGTCCAAATGAAAATTAGTAACACCGTCCATAAATAGGAAATGGCTTTATGCAGATGGGTCTGCATGGAGCCCAAGCCTTCCTTTAGTCTCAGTAATCCGGATATGCAGAGTTGTAAAATCATCTTCACAGCAACAACTCATATAACTCACTTCCTGTGGCATTCTGAGGCCAGGCTTCAGTGGGTAGATGATGGCTCCATGTAGCTGAAGTGCTTACATATTTACTATCTCATGTCTCCCCAAGCACTGGTGTTGAAAGGTGAACCTTTTCATTTTACCTCAGAAGAAGATTTGTTCCATAAATTACTCAGGTAATACCATCTCCACATTGAATAAGCTCTTTAGACAGAAGTTTTAGTGAAGGACTGAAAAATGTTTAAACAGAGGTAAAAGTTTCACTCTGGATCCCTGTCACTGAACAGAATTTACTCTACTGAGCTCTAGGAATGAACTCCCAGGATCCAGTCATTTCCCAAGCCTCACAGTTTGCAGGGGGTCCATTCCACAACATGTCACCCACACATGTCCACAACCCATCTTCTTCTACCCCATGGCTCTGGTGGTCCCATTTCATCCCCCTAATTTGCTTCTAGATGGGTGGGGAGGTCAGCAGCTGCTAGATAGTAAATTGCCATGTGTTGTTTGGTAAGAAGTTTCCATTTTTTTTACTCTTTCTTTCAGGGTGTTCAGTTCGGTGCCCACCATGTCATTTTGGGAGATTCCTCTCTCATATGAAGCTTGCCGGGACATGATACTGTGTGTGTGTGTGTGTGTGTGTGTGTGCGTGTGTGTGTGTGTGGTGTGCTGGAAAGAGAGGTGTGGGGAGAGAGAGCTTACTGCCCTTGATTTTTATGGAATGTAGTGTTTTAAATCTTCAGAATCTAATTTCATTTAAGAGGCATGAATTTCCCTATCAGCTAAGCCCAGTCTCTTTCCATTTCTTCCAAACACATCCGATGGGTTCCAGGGAACAGAGCAGACGACCCAGAACTGTTCCTAGCAGCTAATTTTAGGATCTGCACTGAAGCAGTAGGGTATTTAGGCTGTCAACAATAGTCCAAGACTGTGTATATTTTTACAAACTAGTCAGACCAATACTAATGTTAACAATACAAAGAGAAATGTCCATTCATCACCCTGTCTACACTATGGCTGGGCTGTGTTATCTTTGAACTCTGCTCGTTTAGTATAATGCAGGCTCCTGGCATATTTCTGTGGATATGCACTGACTTGAAATAAAACCGGGACATCAGTTCCTGCAGAATACTAGGCAAGATGGTCGAGGAAACAGGAGTTTCCTTCTCCAGGGCAGTAAACTGAATAGATGCAATGGTATGGGAGAACATCTCTTTTAGGATACCTGAGGCAGTCCCGTCTTCAGGTGGTGATTGTCCTGGACAATGGGATCATGTTCTCACTGCAAGGGTGGAGTACACTGAACCAACAATTGATGGACACTGAAAAGTGATCTTCAACTGTCAAAACGCAGGCTGCATCTCACAGAGAGGAGGCCAGGGTTAAACGGACCCATGTTTCTAAAGCATCCAGCCTGGCATCTGGTTGACTCAAAACTGCCCTCAGTGGCATCACTAATGGTCAAACACAAAGTGCAGTTGAAGCCTTTAGAATGCTTGGCCAGGAAGAATGTGAACTTCAGAGAAAAGCAAAACCAGATTGAATCCAGTGATAATTCACACTCACTCTCTTTCAGGGCGGGGCATAGGTCGGACACAAACCTGAATGGGGCCAGAATAGCAACATGCAAAAAATATAACTTTAAGGGTAGCTTATATGATCTCCATGTAATTGCTTTACATACAGCATGCCTTCACAGTGGCACTGAGCAACACAAGTGTGTAAAAGCACGGGCTTCAGTGTCCAACATGCTTGGTTCTGGGTCCTGACCACTACTGCCTGTGTAGGGGATTAATGTTCCTAAATTTCATTTCCTCCTTTGTAAAACGGGACATGCATGGACTGCTCTCTTAGGCTAGTGTGAAGTGTAATAGGAAAGCTCAGTCACTGATTGGCACCATGCTGGCCTCTATAGATCATTCAATGACCAATAGCTGGGACAATCACTGCTGATGATGTCAGGGCAAACAAGTACTAAGTGCTCACTGCATGCAGGGCACTTTACCAAGTATTCTGTGGAGAGGATTACTGAACTTCACAACTCTGTGAAGTAGGCATGATTCTGATGTCATGTTTCCACTTTCTAGAAGAGGAACCTGAGCAAACTGTTATTGCTGGATATGAAGTGCCCCTCCAAAAGGCTCTCAGAGTAAAGACTCTCGGAGTAAAGGCATTTGGGAAGTGACTGGATGTCAAGGATTCTGACCTCACCAGTAGATTAGTTCCTGGATAGAGTCCTAATATGATGGCACTGCTGGGAAATGACTGTGGAACCAGCTGAAGGCCCCCTCTCTGCTCTCTCCCTTGCAGTCAAGAGATGAGCAATGTTGCTCTGGCACACCCTGTCACCATGATGTCACCAGAGGACTAGAGCTATGGAGCAAGCCAATCATGGACCAAAGTCTGAGAACGGAGCCAAAGTAAAGATTTTCTCTTATTTCTTGGGTATCTTGTACGGTGACAGACGGCTGGCCAACATAATCAATGGAGCCTCCAGTCTTCGCTTGTTATTGTCATGTTGTTCTGTCCTAGGCCAGTGGCTCTCAAACTTGAGCATGAATCAGAATCATGAGAAAGGGTGGCCTGCAAAAATATACAATGGCTGGTCCCATGTGTAGTTGAAAATTCAGTAGGTTTGAAGTGAAGCCTGAGAGATTGAATTAAAAAATATTTTAATTATTTTTTTATTATTTTATGTGTATGGGTGTATTGTCTGAATGTATGTAAGTGTACCACGTCATGGAATACACATAGAGCCCAAAAGAGGGCACTGAATCCCCTGGAACTGGAGGTATGGATGGTGTTAGCTGCATGTAGATGCTGGGAATTGAACTCAGGTCCTCAACAAGAGTACCCAGCCCCAGAACCTACATTTTTAACAAGTTCCCACATGCTGTTGCTGGTGATGGTAGTGGTTCAGAGACCACATTTTGATATTCACTGATGTAAGCAAAGACTTTCATACAGCTGCTTCACCAGAGCCCAAATGCATGCAGCTGCTTGTGCTGGACTTTCAGCCTTCAAAGTAGTGAGCTAAAGAAATCCCTTTTCTTTATAAATTACTAGACTCAATTTGTTTCCTTTCCTTCCTTCCTTCCTTTCTTCCTTCTCCCTCCTTTCCTTTCCTTTCCTTTCCTTTCCTTTCCTTTCCTTTCCTTTCCTTTCCTTTCCTTTCCTTTCCTTTCCTTTCCTTTCCTTTCCTCCTCTCCTCTCCTTTCCTTCTTCCTTCTTTTGTTTCTAGAGATAGGGTCTCACATAGCCCAGGCTCTCTGTAGCTGAGGATGACCTTGAATTTCTGATTCTCCTGTTTCTAGCACTCAAGTGCTGGAATTCCAGGTTTATGCAGTTCTGGCTCAAACACAGGGTTTTGTGCATGCAAGCAAGCGCTCAACCAACTGTGCTACCTCGCCAGCTCAGGTACTTTATTACAGAAACAGAAAATGGACTAATGCAGTGTTTTGTCACTACTACAAGGACCTGCCTATTGCTGCCACTCTAGTACACATCTGTCTGAATTCTAGGCCTGTCTGTTGTCCTTCTCCAGCAGGTTGAGCTTCTAATGCTGCCCCTGAATGTACAGGTTTGGCTCCAAGGCTGGTCCCCTAGTTAGTTTGAGTCTCAGGGTACCGAATTTCCTTTGAGCCTCTGCTTTTAGCCTTCTATCATCTATATCCCTTCATTAGAGTCACCAGAGATACCTTCATGTACCCAGGCAATAAGAAACTCAGAACCACCCTCTCCAGACTCCTACAGACACCTATGACATTCACTAAGGTGCTCTGCTCAGGACCAAGACCCCTAGGCCCTGGCCAGAGTCAGCAGCTGCAGCTGCAGCACTTTACCATGGTAGTCCTTGCTATGTCCTCCACTGGCCTTTGGAACTCAGAGAAACAATTCCAGTGTGGCTGACATTGATCCCTTTGCACATTCTTCCTCTGCTCAAAAGAGGCTCATAGTAAAGGAGTCTAGAGTGGGATTGTGGGAATCAGCTTACATTCTTCAGTGCCCAGGACTTGGAGTGAGCCCTACCCTGTGCCTCAATCTCCTCTTCTGCAAGATGCTTTCCCACCTTAGGCCAAAAGGTGTGAGACTGTCCTGTCCCTTCACTCTGAAGCCAGGCTTGCGCGAGACGACACTCCCCAGGACTACCTCTCTGTCCTCTGGGATGCACACAGACGCTCTGTGTCCACTTCCTGTGGCTGCTGGAGCACACTGGAGGCTTAAATGGGCCAAATTCACTAATTCCCAGTTCTGGAGACTAGAAGAGCAGAGAGGCCTCCATGGGCTAAAATGAAGGTGTTCTGGAGACCCTGTGAGACTCTGTTCCCTTGCCTTTCCAGTCTCCTCCTGGGCCTGTGGTTTTGGCCTCCATCTTTGTGACCAACAGCAGAGCGTGCACATTTCTCTCTGACCTCTGCTCCCACTGTCACATCTTCTTTATTTCCGATCCTCCCCTGGAAAGAATAATCTCCCCACCTCAAGATTCTTAACTCAGTCGTATCTGCCAAGCGCCTCTACCACGAGAAGCTAACACACTCGCAGGCCCTGGAAGTTACTGGTCACATTGCTGCATCTGCTGCTGCATCTGCTGCACCTCCTCAGCCTCTTCCAAGCCTCTTCTGCTGTTTTTTTCACTCACTGGCTCTGTGCACACAGTCACTACAAATCCTCTAATCTCTATCCTTCCAAAGAAAAAGGTACTACACACACACACACACACACACACACACACACACACACACACAGCTTTCCTTCTTAAGTATCCACTGGCTAACCACTCTCCATTTCTCTTCTTCATAGCTGAGTGTCTACCTCAATTCCTGATCTTGCATTTGCTCTCCAAGCCACTGCAAATGAGCACCTTGCTCCACGAGCCTGGCTCCTGTCCATGCCTCGCCTCCAAACTCCCATCATCACAGGAGCCACCACTGCCTTCTCCCACCCAGATGACTGAATGTCCCAGGTTGCTCCTGTCCTCAGCCATGAGCCATTTAGTCTCCCAGTTGGGGAAGTCCTAGTGTAGGTTGAATCTGCTCCACTTGCGAATGATGGAAAGCGCTAAAGAATATCTATATGACAGTATTTTTTTTAATGAAAAAGCAAATTTCAGAACTGTGAAAGAAAATGTAGTGACATGCAACCTCCCCTGATCCTGGATCCTCCAGTTGGAGACAACCAACCACTGTTTCTGCTGAAGGGAAGTGCTTGCAGTTGCTAGTCGGGTTTTAACCAGAGAGGTGAAGCCAGAGTTGCATTTCAAATGTGTCCCAGCAGTTGCAGAGAGGAAGATGTTCTGGGGGAAAATGTGTAAAGAGAGACGAGGGAGGAGGCTATGGCAACAGGAGGGGCCCAATCACCATGAGGACCAGGAAGAGAACCAGGACTAGGATGCACTTCCAAATGGGAGTCAACGGATGTGTGGCTTTCTGGACATGAAGCAGAGCGGAGAAGAAGCCACCAGTTATCATGAGAAACGTGAGGGAACGGAGCCTAACTGGTACTAGAGCCAACTTTCAGGAGACAGGACACAGTACATTTTATGCTACAATCATTTGCTGGTATGCACATACCATCTTCTTACCTGACTGTAAATTTTCTGGGATCATGAACTATAGTTCCTCGCTTCAGAATAAAACATCTTTATGTAGTGGCTTAGTGTAGATGGCTCAGTGGTTAAGAGAACTGACTGCTCTTGCAGAGAACCCAGGTTCTGGACCCAGCACTCACATGGTAGCTAATCACCAACCATAATTCTAGTTCCAGGGGACCCAATTCCCTCCTCTGACCTCCATAGGCACTGCACAACATGGGTGCATTTACATATATGCAGGCAATACACTCATGCACATAAAATAAAATAAAAAATATTTTAAAAAATCCTTTATGTAGAACAGGCACTCAAACTTACAATACTTTAAGTCTTAGTAATGAATTGGTTTCCATTTTTCTACTTGGTGACTACAGAGTTAGGCCTTTTGATGTCAGCCTCTAAGTGCTGGGATTTAGAAACGTGTGAAGAAACTGGGAGGACCTTGGGTGGAGCTTGTAGGAGCTTGTATGCTCAGGCAAAGGGGGTAGGTGCTTTCAGTAAAAATTTCAAATAATTCAACAAAAAGTAGGCCTGAGACACTTTATAAAAGAAGCTATAAAAAACAAGTTACTTCATGGAAGAAGTATTCAGTATCAGTAGTGATCAGGGACATATAAATTAAAGCCATAATTGATTATCTTTCCATACCTATAAGAAGAAAGGCTAAAATAACAACCAAACTACTGATAAATGTTGGTAACCTATGGATGAACCAAACTTTGATAACTGAGGAGAACACCCAGACATAAAGAACAGAAATAGATAGTCACTTAACAGAGGCATCATCTGCTAGCTAGTGAGGTTGAACATTTCTTTTCATACATTTATGGGATATTTGTATCTGATCTTTCTTTAGGAACTGCTGTTTCATTTCTTTAGTAAATCAATAATTGGGTTGTTTGGTTTGTTTAGTTTTTCTTTTAGTTTTTCCTATATTCTAGATATTAATCCTCTGTCAGATGTAGAGCTAACACAGGTTTTCTCCCATTCTATATGCTGTATCTTTACTCCATTTCCTTTGCTGTGCAGAACTTATAATCTCATGAGACCTCCATCTGTTGACTGTTGACCTTATTTATTTATTCAAAAAGTTCTTGTTTATGTTCATACCATGAATATTATGACGTGATGAAGTGACTTCCCTTGTCCTCTGAGTTTCAGGCCTTACATCAAGGTCTTTGATCTATTTAGAGTTTTTATTTATTTTGGAGACAGGGTCTTATGTAGACCAGTGGCCTTGAACTCACTACATAGCTGGGGATGCTCAGGAACTTTTGATCCTCTTGCCTCTACCTTCCAAGAGCCAGATTACATACTGGCACCACCACATCCAGTTTATTCAGTGCTAGGAACAAAATCCAGGATTCTGTGCATGCTAGGGAGGCAGTCTACTAACAGCTACATCTCCATCCCTGAAGCCTATTTTTATACATGGCGAGAGATTGGGATCTAGTTTTATTCTTCTGCATATGGCTACCCAGTTTCCCCAGCTCTTTGTTAAAGAGGCTGTCTTTTTTCCAATGTATATTTTTGGTATCTTTATAAAAATCAGGTGGCTGTACCTGCATGAGTTTATATCTGGGTCCTTTATTCTATTCCATTGATCTACTAGTCTGTTTGTGTGCCAATACTATGCTGTTTTTGTCACTATGGTTCTATAGTATAATTTGAAATCAGATATGGTGATACTTCCAGTATTATGCTTTTGCCCAGAATTGCTTTGGTTAACTAGGGTGTTTGTGCTTTCATATGAAGTTTTAAAAATATTTCTGTGAAGAATATAATTGGAATTTTGATAGGGGTTGCATTGGATCTGTAGATTGCTTTTGGTAGTATAGCCTTTTTTACAATACTAATTCTGTCCATCTATGAGCACGGGAGGCTGTTCCATCTTATAGTATCTGCTTCAGTTTCTTTCTTCATTTTAAAAAAAGTTTTCAATGTAGAATATTTCCCTTCTTTAGTTATATTTATTCTAAGGTATTTGTTTTTTTTCTGGCAGTTGTGAATGGGATTTCTTTATCAGCATGATTGTTATTGGTACATCTCTCTCTGCCCATTATTTCTTCAACTATTTTTTCTTCTCTCCAATCTTTCTTTTTTTCTTTTTTTTTCTCAATCACACAGCTCTCTGATTGCATAGTATAGTGCCACAAGCCACTGCAACTCTGTCTACTGAAAAAGCAAACCTTTCTTTTATTTTCTGTTCTTTAGGTTGGGTGAGTGTCTGTTGATCTTTAATCCATTTGTTCTTTATTTCTTGCAGGATTTATTATAAATCTCATTGAGCAAAATTTTTAAGGCTTTGGCACTAACATTTCCATATGGCTCCTTTCACATAGTTTTTTATTTCTTTGTCGTGCTTCCCTATGTGTTTACTCATTAGCATCTCTGTTTATACAAGCACCAGCACATATCCATAATCACTCTCAAATGTATTATCTGCTAAACTCCAACATCTACTTCATTTCAATATCATTTCTATTAACCACTCTTTTTTCTTGACTATGGATTTTGCTTTTCTGTCCATCTATCCTCTATCTATCTATCTATCTATCTATCTATCTATCTATCTATCTTTCTATCCATGCCCACACTGTGGACAGTTTGTATTACACTGTCTTTCTTTAACTGCTGCTGAATTCTGTTCTGGCTATCAGTTAAACTCGTGGACTCTCTGATTCTGTCAGACTTGCTTTCATTCTTGCAAGGGTAGGTGTATTTCATTTTTGTCTTTAGCTCTAGAGAGACTCTTGGTTGCAGTCCTTTTTCTTAAACTCTGAATATCCTCAGATCTACACAGATTGCTCAAGTGCTTTGCGAGAGCTGCCCACTCTGGCTGGGCTGGATTTTTAATCACTCTGCTGGGGTAAGGCACCTCTAGGAGCTGTACTTATGCTCAGTGCAGCAGCAGCGCCCTCTACCTATGTGCAGTCTACCCTTTTAAGAACTCTGGGGAAGCTATGCAAATGCCTGGAGCTTTCTGTTCAGCATGTGTGTCTCCAGTGCTCACCCTGCACTTTCTATCACCCTGAACTCGGTTATTTGTTTCCTCAGCCAGTGAGATGGCAACCACTGCCCAGAATACCCAGAATGGCCAAGTCTAGAGAGTAGCCCCAGCAGAAAACTGAGGCTAAGATGAGACTCACTGTTTCTTTTCTCTCAAGGATAATGTCTATGACAGTCACTGTCTGATGCTTGGAAACATCTGCCTCCTATAATCTCTCTATTCCAGAGGCATGCACCAGGGGATTCTGGGCCTAACATGGTCAGAAGTGGACAGTCAGCAAAAGTTTTCAGGTGATTCTAATAGGCTCTACCTCCTCCCATCGGGGTTCCTGGCTAAGAAATGAGGGCTTGGAAAGAAGTCTCAGCAAAATGCCACAGTGTACAACTATTTTTGCCTAACAGCTTCTGAAGACCACTTTGGCTTTCTAGGTAGATCTGTCTAAAGGAGATATATTTCCCATCAGATATAAATAAATTTGCTATTTGATTTTTTTTTTAATATCTGGCTTTAGCCAACTTAGTTAAAGGTATGCCCCTGAAGGCCAGAGCTATTCTTGGTGTACTAACAAGGCAGATTTTCATGAGCAGGAGCTTTTAAGGAGAGAACAGCTATGGCAAGGAGCCTTGAGGATTTTTTACTTCTTTGTTTTGGGCATGCTGGGGGTGACCCCAGGAGCTCCGTGATGCCAGTTGTCTTACCACTGAGCCACATCCCCAGCCCTAGGAGTTCTGAGGCTTTACTTAGATTACTGTAGAATCTAGAAAGTTTTTATGGTTACTTGCAATGTAAAAATTGGTCTAATTATTACTGCCTTCAGCAGAAATAATTTTCCCCAAGGCAGACATTTGGCTGAAAAAAATTTGTTAGTTAAAAAAGACTACAGGTACACATTGTAATTTATATTATTTTGCTCAGATACTGCCAAATTCAGCAAGTGATGGGACAGTTGTACTGAATGCACAAATGTGGCTCTGGTAGATGGAATGAGAAAAACCATAACAGTGTTAGTTATGGCAAGAAAAAGTGAGTGTCAAAAATCTGCCCAGAGGAAAGCGTTTGCATCTTAGATACTAACACTTTTATGCAAGTAAGTTAAAGATTCTTATTAGCATACACATTTGCCCTAATCCGCTTGCTTAGAGTTACCCATACAGAAAACATAACTGTCTTCATTATTTTTCCCATTTGCAAATATAAAGGTTAATGCCACCTTTGTAAAATATCAAGATATCAAAGAATTGCTTGTCAGAGACTCCTAAATTTCCTTTAGGCTCATCTGTATAGCCCTTAAAGATTTTCTGGACTCTTTGTAAAAAAGTTTATGCACCCATAGGTACATAAGAGCACCCATATCATGCAATGCCCATAGAGGGCAGAAAAGGGCATCAGATCCCCTGGGACTGGAGTTACAGACGGCGGTTAGCCACCATATGGGTGCTGGGAACCAAACCTAAATCCTCTGCAAGGGTATCCAATGCTTTTAACTGATGAACTATCTCATCTCTTCAGCCCCAAGATTTTTCTGGACTCTTGACTGGGTTACCCAAACTCTGAACTTCCAGACCCCTCACTTCACTGGATCTCAGTCACAGTTGTCCTTTGGTGTCGATGATAATTGGTTCCAGGATCCCCCAGCAGATACTCAAATCCAAAGATGTTCAAGTCCTTTACAGAACACGGAGTGATATTTGCATAAAACAAAACACACCTTCCCATGTATTTTGAATGATTCTTATGTTACTTGTACTATATTAGACATTGTAACTGCCATATAAACAGCTGTTGTACTACAGTGTTTAGGTAATCATGACAAGAAAACACACCTACATGTTCAGTAAAGATGCAATTTTCTTTTAAACTATTTTTGATTCGTAGCTGTGGATGTAAAACTTGTGGATACAGAAAGACAACTGTATCTGATTGTGTCTGACTCTCTATAACAAAACCAAAGCATTCCTGGGGATCAGAGCCTTTGTTCATTTCTGCCTGGTAAAGAAAAGGGTTTGTCCTTTGCATTCAATTAAATTTATGAACTTGGATGAAACAGAGAGTGGCCCACTTTCACTGTGCTAAACCCTGGGCCCGAGGCTTCAGATGCATAGACTAGTAAGAAAGCATCTGTGTGCATGGACTAGTCACAACGGGAAGAGATTATGCTTTCAAAACCAGTATGTGATTGCAATTTATAATACATGTTTTTCAAAATATTCCTTAGCATCTTTCAGGTGATATCTATAATACATCATATCATTTTCTTGCTTCTTCTTATCTCCCTCTAAGCACCATTTAGATCAGCCAACATGAAGTCAGTCTGGTGTGGTCAGGTTGAAAAGAGATAAGGAGCCAACTCTGATGTTCTGCAGAGTTATGTGATTTGGGACATGTTTCAACTGCCTCTGACCACAATTTATTTGCCACACTTAAATGGCAGTAATATTAACTACTTTATCTATTTCCTGTGATTGTCAGGATCAAATGAAATGATATATGAAAATGTTTTGTAAACCATATACCGTTGTTTATTTATTAGATGGCCTCAAATCCATGGTGGCATCTGGCTCCACAATTTGAGAGGGTAGGGTGCTCATTCCCAGGTGGTTTATCTTCAGTACCTGAGCTGTACTTGTCAGTCAGTTCAAGTTCATTAAGATTTAAACCTGAGGACATTTGAATGCCTGTGCTGCTGAGGATTGAACCCAGGTTCTCACGCATTCTGAGCACATGCTGTACCACAGAGCTACACCCCTCACTCTAAACCTGCAGACTTCAAAACATTATCATCAACATACACAAGAAAGTAAAAATTATCCTTAAAAGACTCAGTATTTCATAAGATTACAAAACTAACGTCTCCATATAAAACAACGAGAATGTACTATGCACAGGGATGTAACAGGATTTATAAGAATCAAAATGTGTGTTGTTGCCACATGGAATAAAACATTGTCTAAGAAAAAAGTATAGCTTTTTTTTGTGTGTGGAATTGTGGATGATAATGTATTTTCCATGGCAACCAAACCCAGTCTCTGGTACATGTAAAGGGAATTGGCAGCTTTGATGATACTGTGGATGGGTAAGCACCTGTTTGGGAGAGAAACTAAAATGACTTTGGAAAATTACATGACTAGACTAAAATTTAAACATAGTGGTTGAGATCATTGGTTTGATTTTTCCCAGCTTGGAATGCATATTATTTACTTGTAAGAGGGTCAGGATTCCCAGGCCTTGTCATGTTGGACCACAAAGCCTGCAGGAAACTGGTGCATTTTAAAGTGTACTGACAAACTCAAATTTCTGACAGTAGGCTAGACCTTCTGGAATAAGACCCTCTTTCCCCGCAAATAACTCTCCCCACTTACTATCTGATTACCTAGGACAATGTTTAGTATATTTTGGGTTCACTCAAATTTTGTGGGACAGCTAAAATGGGAAGATTCAACTCTGATGCTTAGAAAATTTTGCATCTGACTTCTAAGGGCACCTACAGTAACATGCACAAACCTACACTCAGACATACATGCATATACATAATTTAAAAATAAAGTAAATCTTGCAAAGTAGTATATTGTTAATTTCTTTTTTATTTATTATTTTTATTTTATGTGTCTGAATATATTGCCTGCATGTAAATGCACTCATATCATGTGGTTCTTGCAGAGGTCAGAAGAGGGCATCAGATTCCCTGGACCTGGAGTTATGGACAGTTGTTAACCTCCATGTGAATGCTGGGAATCAAACCTGGGTCCTCTGCAAAGGCAGCCAGTGCTCTTAACCGCTGAGTCATCTCTCCTGTCCATATAATTTTTAAATGTTTGCAGTTCTCCAATATATTGGCATGCTACTGACCTATATTCTGTTAGTGCCCCAAACAATTTGATTTGTATGAATTAAACTCCTTTATGTCCATTGAGGTTTGCCTTATGGGTCTGGATCTGTTTATTTTACGGAATGTTCCCTGTGCATTTGTAAAGGGTATGTATTCTACTGGTGTTGGATAGAGTTCTCGGGGATAGGAAACGCAGAAGGACGCTCTCTGTCTATCAGAGTTCAGGTCTAGAAATGATGGTAACAGGAAAACATGGCAAGAGAGTAGCTGGTGTGATCGAAAACTTCAAAGATAGGAGTCAGTTTCCCATCACAGTCCTGTGATCACAACCCTGAGCAGCCAGCAATGGACCTGGCCAGAGTCTTGCACCAGGGTTAGCATCAGTCCAGCTCCACGAGTACATGTGCATGTGTGTCAGCAGGACTTTCCATCAGGTTACCAGAGCCTGGGGTCACTTAGGAATGCCAGGCAGGCCCAAGTGCTGCACTGCTTGCACCTCTGTCTGATTATCTAATCCACACTGATTCTTGGGCTTCAGGGTCTCTAGCTTGGTAGTAGAGACGAGACTGTGATGTTATTCTCAGCCTTGCCACCTAGAGGACTGGAAACGTCCACCTTAGGCATAAGCCCTCCAGAGGAAAAAAATCGCTTCCAGGAGCCAATTCTTATAAATCTATCCACAGTCATAGTTAGAGCACTACATTTTGTGGGAAAATTGTACATGTGATTTATGAAGTAAGTGCTAATATCTGTATAGGCTTATTAAATGAAATAACCAGCCAGCTACAGACATGGCAGCTCAAACAGCCCTTGGAAATGGTCAAGACCTCCCACAATGTGCTCAGTGAACTGTGCTGGGAGCCCTGGAACATGGAAACATGGCACTACTGCTCAGCTTGAGGCCACTCGGTGCATAACCTGTTCTTGTGTATGCACAATAAACTCTTCACATTCAAACTTGATTTGACTTCATTGTTGGCTCCAAGAGCCCTGTCCTTGGAAAATAAAATGAAGCACAGATACTGACAGATTCAGTGACTTACAGGTATGCTACTACAGGGTGCAATCTCCACCCAAAACCTCACTCTGATACATAACCAGATAGGTGTGTGTGAGTGTGTGTGTGTGTGTGAGAGAGAGAGAGAGAGAGAGAGAGAGAGAAAGAGAAAGAGAGAGAGAGTTCACTCCTTCTTATAAGGTAATCTAACCTACAATGAGATTAAATCCACCACAATGTTTTATCTGGATTTACAGAATAACTATTAAGGACAATTCACATACAGATGACTTTGGAATAACTGTGAAGTCCTATTAAAATTATTGGTCCATCCTTTTGAGGATATAGATCCAAGAAAACAACGCATGAGAAAAAAGTAATTTGCAAATACTACATTCGTTATTATATTGTAGTAAAAATTCCAATGGTCACAGGAAAGCAGTGTCTAGTAACAAGTGAACACTGAAGTGTCTTACTGTTAGGAAGTGACAAGAGTGGAAATTTTATTGCTGTGGAAATAGGAATGGGCAAACAAATCACGCTTTTCTTCTTTGAGGAGGAGGGGGTGCATGGCATCATTCTGTGAAAGGCAGAGGATGTTAGTGTGTCCCCTGTGCTGTGCTGTCCCCTGCCTACTTCGTCATCTCAGCTAGCCCCTCCTCCATGGGGCCTCTAATTGTAAACCCCATAAGGATTTCCACACACTCGTGTTCACTGCCAAATCCCCATTACACAGCACCATGCCATGCTAGTCTGCATAGTTGCACTTGGTGCAAATTAGGGGGAAAAAGAAGTCCCTTCCTCATGAGTGGCAGCTGCCCCACACTGGGATACAGGGTTTACTGAGGGCTACATATGGATGCATTTTGGCCTCTACTCAGAGGGGCCTCCACTTCAGGGATTAACTCAATTCACCATCCATGGAGACCCTGTCAAGCCTGTGTCTGTCATAAAATAGGCACTGAATAAACATGTAATGAATGAAAAGACTGAGAATAAGAGCTCAATTTTTCTTCTTGGCAGAAGTCACAGCTTTGAACCACTCTGTTTATTTGTCTCTAGAACTGGATAGTTTATAGCTATTATGATCTGGACCAGTTCTCAAATATTATGCTTTCTGTGTGTGCTGCATATAAAATACTCAAACCTCTTTTAAAAACAGTCATCATATCTGCAGTATATTAGCTAGTCATGATATAATAATATATTTATATTTAGTCTTTTAAATATTTTGGTTATTCCTGACACAATTTCTAAAAAGCTTTAAAAGTTCCTGAATGACAGGAATATCTGGTGTTATTATGAGTTCCTTTCTTTCCCATATAGCTTTAGGCTAGCATTGCTTAAGATGGGGCCCCTAGTTTGCTTCAGAATAGGGCTCATTACCAGAAACACCAATGGATTAGAAAACCGGAACTTTTAGCACTGATTTTCAGGGAGAAGAAGGCTCCTGTTTATCTCCTTCTTAAATATGGAGGTTAGAAAACTCTTCAACATCAAGAATCAGCATGCCTCTGGGCTGGCCAACACATGGAGGTTCTAGGAAGGTAGCACTTGCAGAGACGCATGGCAGCTCTCTACCCTGCCTGCCTACCATTTTAGCAACTTGACAAGGGGGTTGTAGGAATCACTGTGAGTCTACTACCAGTTGTTGACAACTCTAGTGGATCTCTAGTTGTCAGGACTTGGGGCTGAATTGGGGTTCAGTCTTGTGGGATTGAGCCTTAACCTATGGAGTCTTTGCCAACTGTGAGTGGTTAGAGAGTCAGAATGGAACTGTTAGGAACCAAGCTGGTGTGAGGTAGTAGGCTGCTGACATGGAAAAGTGAACCCCACATTTGCTGGCAGAAAATATCACACTTGATGGCATAGTCTCACAATTCCCTTGGCAATTGGTTGCCTGGGGATTCCTACTTAACAAGCACCAGGGATTGTCTGTCCATATAGGATCTTAAAGTTCCTTGAAGTAGAGGGTACTGGTCAAACTACACACCTTCTAGAAGATTCTGTTGTAGTCCACCAGAGATGCCATAAAGGAGAAGGTACTGTAACTGTGACTTGTCAGCAAACACAACAGAGAATTACTTTCTATGGTTAGAGCCTGAAAGCCCATCTGACCCCATCTGACTTGGAGGATTGAGCATTCCAGTTAGACAGTCAAAGATGAATGGAGGACCCCATTTCTAAAGGCTGGGTCAGCCCTAGAGGTCATTTCTAACAGGCAGAGTTTGTCTTTTGTAGTTTTCTTTCCTGTGCCTTCCTTACCCACCTCTCTGCTTCTTAGGTTTGACTTCGCCTACTTCCCAGAGCCCTCACAAGGAAACAGGTACTCCTAGGCCCATCCCTAAACACCCGCATCTCCTTCAGACACAGATGGGAAAATTAAGGGGATGAAGGAGGGAAAGACCATCCTTACCCCAGGATCTTGTTTGCATTCCTTACTAGATAGCAGTTAAAAACTTCAACACAGCAGACAAAATCAGCAAAGACTCCCTATACAGAGACAATGCTTGCTTTACTACAGACAAAGTTTAAACCTTGACGGTCCTTCTTTCTCATCCCTAGGTAAGCAGTTCATATATTTTACTTATTTTTTTTCTTAAGTTTAAAACTGTTTAATCTTTGAACTTGGTAAATCATAACCTTTGAATAATATAACTGTAATATATACCTATGTATATGTATATATATAACATATATAGTTAAGTTCTGAATATATATGTCGTATATATAGTCATATATACATAGTCATATATATATTGTCATATATATATGTCATATATATATATATATATATATATATATATATATGGTTCTCTCTCCTTTTCATATTAACTTAATAAACCTAACTCTGTTTCATACTGACTCATATTGGAATTCTTCCCGAGTGGTGCTCCTTAAGGGAGGGAGGGAACTCCACACTTACATCTGGGGAGCACCTGGCTGTATTGCCCCAGCTGCTCCTAACACTTCCCCACCTAGCTATGACCCAAACCAAAACCCACTTCTTCAGGGTACTTATTGATTATCAGATTTCACTTTCCATAATAAATATCTGGAAGATTTGAAAACTAGCGAGGATTCACTCTCCAGATTCTCTTGTCCAGAGAAGCACTGCAGGTGATTCTAACAGGCAGCGGGGCAGAGTACCACCCAGGATGCTGTTTCTGACTAGATGCTAGAAGCCGTTGCTGCATTTATTCATCCAAGGGTGTGGAGAACTGATGGGGGGCTTATAACAGATACTGGTGGAATTTAGGGTTGTAATTTAATCTGACATGGAAAAGGTTAAGCAGCAAGTTTTAGACTGGGGCCAGACCAGTCCTGTTCTCGAATCTATAATAAACATGACTGAACGGTTCCTCCTTTTGGTAGTGTCTTTTCTTTACTGTCTGAATTCACAGGTTTTAGAAATTCCATCTCCCTAGCCCTACTCTCTTGTTCGTGGTCCCCTACCTCCCATGACTCCCATGGGCCCAGTTGATAATGGGTGTAAATAATGGCAGGGCTGCTGGTGAGGGTAAGGCTGCGCATGTCTTTCTCTCTGGACTCTTCATAAGTCAGGTCTGCAGGCGTCACTTTTTTTTCAAGGGAACAAAGAGGGTGTCACGACACTAGAACGTGCGGGCGTTACACTTGATGGTGGGGTGCCGTATTCCCCTCTGCCTTTCTTCTCTTTCACAAGTGTAATCTTGACAGTGAACTGGAGACTTGTTCCTGAAGTGTCCTCAGGGCTGAATGCTGGGCTGAATGACAGGCTGTGGTGCTGCCAGGGACTTCTACTCTGTTTCTGGTGGCGTTTTCCATTTGGCAGACAAATTCTGATTCTATTCTTAGCGCTAATGCAGAAATCAGATGACTTAAACCCCAAACCAGTGCAAATCCTGCTGCATTTAGAAATTTCCAGAACTTGCTAAAGATGGTGCCATTGGAGTTGGCACAATCAACCCAGGTACATCAGAGGGCCAGTCCCAGATCCAAAGCCTGCCCATGAGACGACAGACATTTCTCTGGGGAGAAATTCAAACTGGAGAGGAGAACTCTGTCCTCTGCTTTTAGACTTTGGGTGTCACACTCTGCAGAGTGCTTCATTAGCAGTTTCTTCTGTAACTGGCTTTCCATCTTATGAAAGGGAACCTGAGGGTCAGAGAGGCCAACCCATTCATTCTATGAGTTTCTGGGAAGTCCCCAAGCATTGGAACCACCTACCAACTTGCCATCTCTAGGAGAAACACATTCAGAGGCTGCTTCCAGCATTTCAGGGATATCCTTCACATGAAAACTCTGCAGAAAATCTATTTCCTCATGCTTTCCCACCACTCCCTAAGAATAGTATGCTGCTTATGCTATGTGTCCTAATGATTTAGTGACTATTTGAAAAAACTATATAAACTTAAAGAAAAGACAGTACTTTCATTTCATTTAAGGAACCCCAAGACAGAATATGTGCATGGATCAGGCTTGCAAACTGTGGAGGAAGAAGTGCTTAAGAGTCTCCCACTCATCTTCACTCTCAAACCTCTTAGCCAGTGAGGGAAGTGTCCCTAAGCCAGTGGTTCCCAGACAGTATGCTACTGCAGCTAACCCACAGAGGTCCTGCACGATATCTTCAAATTCCAAGGTCAACACCTTAGGAACTCTTAGTTCCCAGCTTGACATTGGCTCCCCACTATCTGCCCTTCATTCCTCTTGGTGATACTGTCTCTTTGTGAAGCTGAGCTTTGGCTGTTGCTGTAATGAAACCAGAGTGACAATTTCTGTGAAACAGGACCTGAGTGTAAGGTTTGAGAAGTACACAAAGCCCCACAGCCCAAATGTTTCACTAGCAAGTAACTGTGATTACATAAATGAAATGAAAACACTGCTTGTTCTTCCAATTTAAGTTAGTTTTTCAAACGACCACTAAGTTGTTAGGACACAGAGACTTAAGCTTAAGTCCCACCTACTTAATAAGTGGAACTGGGAAGTATCTATTTGACCATGAGATGTTAGTCACTATGAATCAGCACTGTTCCTGTTCGGAACCTGTCTCCTATGCCTGTGAGCCTCCTCCCCACAATGCCACTAGGGGTCACCTGGGACGAGGCTGTGATTCCAGCAGGGACAACACCTAGAGCTCACAGCAATCCCTGGCCCATCACCTCACTTGAGATTGACCTACGGGACAGTGTAGGTCAGACTCAATCTTTTGCAGCTTTGGGAAGAAGAGGTCTCGAAATCATATTACAGAGCACAGAGGCCAAGGTAGGATGAAAGAGGATCTTTGCTGTTAAAGAGCAGGTGAAGAAGAAACTTCTTTTTGCTAAGGCAGACTATCTGTCCCAAGAAGAATGTTCTTTCAGAGATACCATGGGAACTCATTGGCAGGAGGTCTCCTGGATATCTCAGCATCACAGCACAATCATACAGGGATCCCAGGGCTACACTGGTGAATGGAAGTCAAGACATCGCTAGAGAGGCATAAAAATAGTCCTCAGTACCAGCAAGGATGCTGTCAGCTGCTCTTCATGACAAAGTGGGGGTTATTCCATGCAAGACTTCGAGGAACTAGGTGGGATCTGGTTCGTGGGGGACAACACTGGGGGAGAAATGTTAAGTGAAGTACAGAGGTGCTAATCATGAGACACCCTGGTCATCAGGTCACTCGGGAACTGTGGTCAAGAAGCTCTAGGATAAGAGTCAAAACAGCAAATTGGAAGAGATGATGGCAACTTAGTCTCCATGGAAACAGGAATGAAAGGATGACACTTTTCAGTAGGGAATCTGGGAGAAGCAGGAAGAATGTCCTCTCCCTTTCTGGTGCTTGCTCTTCCAACATGGTAAGCAGTAATCTCATGAGCCTCAGGGTCTTCCATCTCAGGCTGGAGGGTTAGAGTGAGGACCCTGTAGCCTTGGATCACAAGCAGGTGGGGCAGGTGCAGAACACTGTTATTTGTTGTGTTCCCATAGGGTCCTGCTCTTAGAGAGAAGCGAACTACTAAGCTGTTTCAATAACAAAAGAAACTGCATAGCTCAAAAGTAAGAAAACAAAATTTTACAGGACAGGAGAAAAAGGAGAATGGGGAAAGCTAAGTTTGAGACCTAGCACCCTGTCTCCAGAGAACCTGTGTTCTCCAGGGAGGGCTGGCTCTCTGCTTATTTGCAAGGCTGGGTACTTGCCAAGGATGGCCTGGATGGTTCCCTTTACTCATGGAGGAGGCCCCACCTGCACAGTGGGCTGCTCCAGGGTCACGTTAGGTAGAGAACAGATTCTGACTTGTGAATAGTAGAAAAGCAGGTCAATGGAAAAAGGCCAAGTTTATTTCACCTTTGTTGACTGATTTCTGAGGAAAGAAAACTGCAGGTGGTCAAGAGAGAAAATGGAATGAAGAAGGGAGAACACAGTAGAAGCTCATAGCACAGGTCTATAATCTAGCTACTTAAGAGACTCTGGAAAAAGTCACACTAGGTCATTCTGGGCTACAGAGTGAGTTCAAGGTCAGCCTTGATAACTTAGTGAGACCCTATCTTAAAATACAACATTTTTACAAGGGCTGGAGATATAGCTCAGTGGTCTAATGGCTACTTAGCATAAACTAGGCCCTAGGTTCAATTTCTAGTACTGGATAAAAAGGAAGAAAGAGGAGGAGGAGGAGGATGTGGTATGGCAAACACTCTTGCCAGTCTCTGGCCTAGTGGGGAAGCCTGTCTCCTACCACATATTCAGGGCCTAGGGATCATCTTTATTTTGGTAAGGCCTCTTATGGCTCTGAATGAACTAGACCATTCTATTAGCTAAAGATTAGGTATTACAATATGGCCCCTCATATTTTTGATTCAACCAGATATGTGTTTTTGAACTTGTTCTACATGATAGAGTTTCCAAGGCAAGGTATAGATAGAGGAAGGAAGACATGTAACATTTGCATCTTATACACAGCCCTGAAAGTCTTAGGAGGTGTCCAGACGGAGAGAAGCTTATCACAACCAGTGTTATAGACTGATGTATGTGCTGCCATCTGTGAACTGCAGTCAAGCCCCAATTGATTAGTTCCACTGCTAACTGTTATGAAGCTATCTTTGTAACGACAGACAAATAAAAAGGAAGGCTCCCTGTGAGGCTCCAGCGGCCCACTGTGCTAAGACACTCATTTGTCTGGGCAGGTTTGCTCTGGCTTATTATAGGAGGTGTAATGGCTTTTGTCATACGTTTATAGGATTCAGGAATAAGCATTCTTCAAGGTCTTCATTTTCAATGCCCTACTTACCAACTTCATCCCTGATGTTTGCAAGTTCGATTGACAGCTCTTTTCCTTTCACAAGGGCACTTTCATTCTGAAAAAACAAAATGGATACCGAGAGTCCCCTAGTTTTATGCTAGGTAAATACTTTTACACGTTTAATACATGAATCATATTAAACAAGTAAGTCCAGCTCTTAAGCTGGTGACTGTTCTCTTTATATAAAAACTAACAAAGCCATGTCAGACTCATTTGTTTACATTCATTCACATGTTAAAGTTTGCAGCATAATACACAGTAACACCCCTAATCATGCTTCTCTCTTTTAAATCATCCTGGAATCACATCTGTGCCCTACACATTAATATTAAGTATTATTATATATTACAAATTCTCATTAGATTTTTATGATAGTAAGTGATGTCTGGACATGAAGAGCCCATGTATACATATGAAGGGTCACAGCCTCGTTTTACCAATTATTCCCTTAAACTTACCCTTTTGTCCATAACTGGTTAGTTATCTAATGAATAACGAGAATCAAAGCAGAAGTCTTGACATGAAGTATTTCTTTTTGTAACAGACCAACAACAGTAAGGTTTCCAAGTGTTTCTGCCTACTACGGACATTACTAGAAGGGACAGGAAGAACTGTACACTTGAAGTGTTATTTAGGGTAAAGAATGCCATTTGCAACTTGTTTCCAAGTCAAATGCATTCTATGACGTAACAAAGAGGAGTACCTGAAGATACAGTATATTGGAAATCTGCTTGTTTGAGTGCCCATAGATGATTTCTTATGATTTGACTGCAAATGCTACTACTAATAATTAGGAAATACTATTAACAATAAATCAGAGATACCAGCTCTTTGGAGAGAGTCCCTATCATTCAACACAATATATTAAAGCAAACTTATTTTTCAGAGAGAATGCTAGCTAAAGTGTAGACTAAATATAGAACACAGATACCGTCCAAAGCTTGTGATTGTTTTCTAGAGTTTGTATGTTCAATATCTGAAGGTTCATGTGTCAAAGGCTTGGTCTCTCGGGGGCTCTACTGGGAGGTGCTGTGAATCTAAGAGGCAGGGTCTAGCGGGAGATCGTTAAGTCACTGGGAGTGTGACCTTTTAAGAAGGCTGTGCGCTCCTAACCTCTTCCTCGTTCTTTTTTTCTTCCTAGCCATGAGGCGGCAGCTTTTTCTTCCAGGAGCACCCCACTACTGCTAACCTAGCATGCCCTCTGGAGGCCCAAAGCAATGGTCTGCATGCCCTTAGACAAGAACTTCCAAAACTAGGAACCCAACAAACCCTGGCTAATTACATCAGGTATCTCACTAGATCTGCTCTTAGAAACTACTACAATGTTCTTTAATTACTGACCACCTTTGCCTCTGTTTTGGATGCCTCTCATGAACCTCAGTTCTCACAACCTTGTTTGTGAATCTGCTGCATTTAGGCTCAGGTAATTAGGGTTTACTTTAGGTTCCTAGGAGAGCTTCAGGTTATGCAAAAGGCCTTTGCTAAGCAATGCCATGATATTCATAATACTCAAATAAGACTCTGTAACTCAGTGGTCCAATGGCTATTTAGAATAGGGAGGCTTAGGTCACAAGTGTTTGTTAATGGATCTTTTTAAGAAGGCTGGGGAGATGGCTCAGTGGTTAAGACACTGGCTGCACTTAAAGAGGACCTGGGTTCAGTTGACAGCAACCACAATTGTTCATAACTCCAGTTCCGGGAATTCCAGCACCCTCTTATGGCCTCTGTGGGCACTGCATGTATATGCTGCACATACATACTTACAGGCAAAATTCTCATACACATAAAATAAAAATAAATTAATTAAAAAATAAAGTATACCAATAGATCTGTTCTTTAAAGGGCAATGGGCTGCACAGTCTGAATGTCTCTGCTTCACCCAAATCCACATGTTGAAAACTTTAACTTCCAAGGTGATACTGTTAGCATGTGGGGCCTGTGGGGGACGATTAGATTATGAGGGTGACCCTTTCATGAATGGGATTAGTGTTCTTATAAAAGAAGTATCAGGCTTTATCTCTTTAGAAAGTGAGCACACAGTGGGAAGCAGCCAGACACTAAATCTGCTGGAGTCTTGATGTTGGATTTCCTAGCCTCAGAATTGTGAGGCACAAATTTCTGCTGTTTATAAGCCACAGAATTTTATTTTGTTATATGAGTCCATATCAGCTAAGACAGAGTCCCTATGTCATTCATGAAGATCTTTCCTTCTGGCTCATGACATCTTTGTGTTCCCTGAATCTAGGGCAGCAATTATACGTTTTCCTAATTTTTAAAAGATGTTACTTCAAATGCCATGCCTACTGCACAGTGCTGCAGTGAGGATTAAATGAATGAACACATGGAATGCTATTATAATAATATTCAGCACTGATCAAGCGTACATAAATGCTAGGTGTTGTTATAGTTCTACTGTTTCCTTTTGTTTTATTTGCAACTTGAGGACATAGTATAGATAATAGGAACTTTTCTATATTGATTATCTATCTGTTTAGATGTGCTCTGGTTTTATTTATTTATCTGTGTATCTATTTATTTGATCATCTACTTATTTTTCCAGTGCTGGGGGTGAAACCCAGAGTGATGCGGATGCCCAGCAAACACTCTACCACCAAGCTTCTGCCTAGCCCCATGCTCTGGTTCATTCAGCACATTTCTGGGCTCTGCACTGATTCATAATTGTGTGGTGTGTGTATGTGTGTGTGTGTGTGTGTGTGTGTGTGTGTGTAGCTGAGAATCAAACCTAGGACTTCACAATATCAGGCATATATTCTACCACTGAGTCACATTCCCAGGCCCCTAAATTCTGACACAGTTCAAAGAAGGTGGAGGCCAGAAGTGGGAAGGGGTTCTAAGTGAAATGATCCCAGGGCCTATGCACTTGTTCTAATGGCAGTCTAACATGGCCATCTAACAACCATCTTATATACATACTAAGACTATTTCAGACTTTGGAGAGGGGTCATTTCAGTATTTGTTTGTAGTAAAGTAGTGACAACAACTAATTTGCTTCTATTTTCAAGGGCAATTTGGAAAATTCATGTTTTCTACTTCACAAACGCAGCAGGAGAACTAAGATCTTGAGTTTATCAGTCAAGAAATAGCATGAGTAAGGTGTCCATCTCAGAGTATAAAAGACTCAGACAACATCTGGCAGTAAACCACCATAGCTTAACAAAAACCACACACTCTCTCCAACTTTAAACCCAAAGCCACTGCTTTCCTCAGCTTCCTGTAGTAGCCGGCTCCAGATGGATGCAGCACCATCCTGGTATGGGATTTTCCACATCATAGCAGATGAGCCTGCACCTTACAGGAACAAGAAGAATCGGGCATTTGGGAAGGAGTGGTTGGAAGGCCCTGTTGGGGAACAGTTTTCCATTAGACACTGGGCTAACAATGGAAGACCTCATGTCTAAGTGTCTAAATCACTTTTGCTGATCTCTGTCAGTCAGGTCCTCAGGAGAAACACAAGGTTGAGAGGCAGCAATAATACAATAAAGGATAAGAAGAGAGAGATGAAGATGGGAAAGAGATGAAAGGGGAAGTGGAAAGGGAACAGAAGTGAGATCCTGCATCTTCTCCCTTTGTGTAAGACAAGAGTCAATAAGAGATCAGGAGACTGGGGATGTGGCTGAGTAGACACTTCCTAGCAAACATGAGGCCCCCAGCCTGATCCCCAGCACTGCAAAAATGATTATTTTTAATCAGTAAAGATTATTTATGCTAACTTCTACCAGATACTCTTTTTGGCCTTGCACAGGGTCCAGGGTCTCTGTTACCTTATTTACTTCTCCATATATAGTCATCCCTGGGTATCCACAGGGAGTGACTGCAAGAAAACAAAATGAAGTGAAGAAAACAAAATCCATGTACATTCAAGACCCTTATGCCAGATTTGCATAGAACTTACAAGTCTTCCTAGAAGTTAAAAATTATGTCTAGATTGCTTTTAATATTGAATATAGTGTAAAATATCATGAATAGTTGCTGTACTGTACTGTTTAGGGAATGATAATGACTAAAAAGTATTTTTGATTCGTGGTTGGTTGAATCTGCGGGTGTAGAAACTGCAGATATGGGCTGACTGTCTATGAGCCCTGGGCTTCCTTTCTCTATAGGAGAGAAAATGGGCTCTTTGGAGACGGAACCATCTCTCTGGGAAGCAGCAAAGGCAGGGTTTAACTCAGTGCCCCTTTACCATCAAATATCACACACACCAGGACTTTCCTCTCCTCTCCTTGTTTATACATGCAGTCTTGACAACCAAATTGGACTTGGAATGAATCCAGAACTTCTGACCGCACAGCTTTTGCCATCTGACTAAAGGAGAAGCAGTCAGCTCCCACCTGATAGGGCTCTGTGGAAAATTCTATGGCTGCACTTCCCCTACTCCACAACCTGCACTACCTGCATTTGCCCTTGGCACTGAATGGTGGGTTGCACGTTGGTACATTCCCAGTGTTTGGCCTCTTTCAGCACAGTCTTCTTGGCCTGTGACTTCAGGATACGGTAGCTATGTAGTTTTCTCCATCAGCTCTAGAAGAGTCTTTCTGATGGTTGCTGAATGCGTTCCTGCTGGATGTTGGTTCATTTCAGCCAGCCTGTGCACTCTGGTGACAACCCTTCTTCCTTAAGTGCTCGGTTTTGAAATGATATCAACCCTTCTAATTTATGAATTCACTGCACCTTTTTGTTTCCTGCAAGCCAAACCAGAGTGACGTCATGAGAGCTGCAATGGAATGAGTCAGAGGCTATGACCGGAGGACCGGTACTTCTTTGACTAGAGGTGAATGCCAAGGACCGCTGCCACTCATTACTCCTCCAGCACATGTCCCCACCCATCATGGGTCCACAGAACCCAGAAGAAGTCTTGGCCTGGAGAAGTCTATAAAACTCTATAAAAACCTCAAGTCACTCTTCCCAGTATTCCTCAGATGACAACAGGCCTGGGTGATGACAAGGGGGATGACTGGAATAGGAGCAAGGCCTCCTTGGGTGCAGGGTTAGTTAGATCAGTGCTTCCCTAAATGGGGAATACGTGGAAAATTCCTAACTGGTGCCAAGCACATGAGCTCCTGTGTTCACTCAAGAAGGCTAAATATAGAACTCAGCTTCAACCATCCAAACTGTCCTAGTGATATAGTCCAGGCATTGCAAAGCCCAAGAAGGTCATTCCTCTCTAGTGACTGTTTAGTCTAAGACAGGCTTAGCTGGAAATGGATGTTTGGGGAGCACTCATTACTCCCCAAGGCAGAGGCTACATCTTCTTAGCCCCATCTTCCATTTAGTCCTGTACCTCTCCTTTGCACAGCTAGCTCTCCATTCATCTCAGTGTGGTATATAAATCTCATTCAAAGGGAACCCAAGAGGAGCAGGTACCATAAAACATTCAATTCACCCTTCTTCTCCAGTCCTGAATATCTATACCCCGGCAAGTCTGCCTCTCTTAAGCCTACCCTTCCTTGAAGACTTGGTTCCCAATGCCACAGTCTTTCACAAACTCTTGGAAATGTCCCCTTTCATCTTTCTTAGTTGGACACACCTGGCAAAGTGTATAGCCTATTCATCATTCCATTAACATCAAGCAACTGGATGTGTGGATAGGCCCCAAGCCAGACTGCCACACTGCGTTATGTTAACCTGCTTAGTCACTGGGAGTTATCTGTTCAGATGGCTGATGCTATGGTGTGGAGCTGGTGGTAATAGGAAATGAAAATGCCTCTTCTTGTCAGCATCACCTGTGTGATTCCACACTTGGCACCAGTCACCCAAACCTCTCCTTGAATGAGCAACTGATCACCAAAACTAAAACTGCATCCCAGTGTCTCTGGGTGGCTCCAGTGAATCTAGAAATGGGAAGCTTATACAACACAGACATATACTTACTGAGTGCCTGCTATGTACCAGGCATGGTATTTTGGCCTTCAAAGAGCAAATGCTTCAGAGTCAGCTATACATAAGCAATTACAGTATGGTGTGATATAATCCGGTGGGACAGGGCTGTCTTGGAGATTTAAACTGAGAAGGAACACGCAGGGGGGATAAACAGAAGCCCCCTACCTACAGGCAAAGGCCAGCAGAACCAGTGATACAAAATGGCAGCTGGGGTTTCCAGCACGGTAAAATCTGTCATACTAGGGAAACATTTTCTCTTGTATTTCCAAGTGAGCCAGCCACAAGGTGACATCAACAATACACATAAGCCTTTGGATTCACTTTTGTGGCTCCTTTTGTATAAAACACATTCATTTTCAATATCAATATCATAAAGACTGGCAAGATTCATAATATAGGTCTGTGGAAAAATCTCTTGGGAGATGAAGTGACCTTCTGTCATCCATTTCTGTTATAGCTTTAAGGAAGCCCTGATACTATGTCTGAGCTAATCAATAAGTATTATTTCTTTCACATATAATTAACACCAAGGCCTCTGTGTGTTTGTATAACAATCTGCTTTTCTACACTGAAATGAAATTTAATATAAACCCATTAAACACAAAGCACCATTCACAGTTAAAATTCTTCAGTATACTTCGGTGTCTAATTGTGTGAAAAATGAGCACAGGCTCATTGAAAGAAACCAGAATGACGAAACTTAAAAGGTTGTTCCAGCCTTTGCCCCCATGCATGCTGGGGAGAGTCACTAGTCTTGTTTACCCAAGAGACTGTGGCTAATGAGGGAGCGTCATCCTAGGGGGGAGATAACGAGGGATGCCCACATCTGGGTGGCTAACGAGCAACTGGAAAGGACAGAGACGGATGGGTCGAGGAGAAGGGATACTAATCAAAGATGCAGTGAGGGCAATTCGAGAGTGAGTGTAAGAGAAAGGAAAATGAGCCAGTAGAATGCATTTCAATATATGTATGTTGTACTTACAAAGCTTCTTAGCCGTTTATGGATTCTATCTCCCTTTTGTCACCTTCCCAAAAGTATGACTGTCAAGCCCCCATGTGCCTAGGAAGATTGGAGGGGTGGCTCCTCACAGCCCCCACCTCTACTAAGAATTTAGAGAGAAGGTGATCAAGATTAACCTTTGATTATAATGAAGATTATAATCATACCTACAGGTTTTGGACAGAGGTATGCAAGTTAGTCCAGACGGGGACAGAAAGTTCCTAAGCCAGCAAGACTTGGCAACATACTTACTCTATTAACATAGCCTGAGAAAGAATAAGTCCGTTGTGCCCTAAGGGGAGTTGATTAGCAAAGGGAGTAGAGAATCGACAGTTGCTGAGGCCAGCCAAAGTCACAAGGCCTTCCCAAGCACATCAGCAGGAAGAAGGGATGGGATAGGAGTGCATCAGACCTGGAGACCATTGGATTCTTTTTCTTTTCTCTGGGTTGCTAGAGATCAAACTCAAGGTCTTGCACGTGCTAGACAGACTGTTAACACTCAAAACCCATGGGCCCACAGTCTCTTTACATTAGAGCTTCTAAAAGCTAGCCTGCTGACTCAAAGGTGAGATGATATGATTAGTAGATTTGCAGTCATTTGTTTGCTTGTAGGTTCTATTGCTGATTTTTTTTAAAAGGGGGGCTGGCATTCTGCCTTATACATTTAGTTTCTTTCTCTTAATAACCCAGACGTCCTAAAATTGATCACTTGTAGAAAATAAGGATAAGGAACTCTTGTGAACGTAGAGCTGTGGGCTTCATCCTGGACCACAGTGAGTTCACAGGTGAATCCACAACTACATGGATCTTTTGGGGTCTACTGGGATCCATCACTTGTCTGCGTGGCCTTCTTGGGTCTTGTCTTTACTCTCAAAATGCCTACAGATGAGTCTTTCTAGATGGACTGCATCTCTGCTTAAAAAGAATAAAAAACCCAAGGTTTTTCTTAACACAAGTAAAGAAACTTAGGTCTGGCTTTCAGGCTGGAAAATTTTCTACACTCTATGTGTGTTGTCTTTTCCAGTGAGTTCTGCCCTGGGACCTATTCTCTCATGTTTCATCAAAGTAGGCAAAATCACTTTTCCTTATGCACTGTTTGCTTGAAATTCTATCCTTTCTCAATTTAATCAAATTCCAGCCTATTCTTACAAATGGAATTCAAGTTCCATTTTTTTCCCAAGCAACCTTGCCTGTGATTCTTTCCTAACCTGTTTCACTAAATTCCAGAAACAGGGAGTGGTCAAGACCACAGAATCTTCAGTTAATAATCCTGTAGTTTTCAATGGTGTTTCAATGATAGTGTTCAACTATCTGTTTGTGTCACTACTGTCTGCACAACTTGTAATTTTCCTACAAAATGTGGAAGTACAACAAAAGCAGTAAATAATAAAGGCTGGCCATGATGGTGAGTTCTTGGATAGTAGCCAGGCATAAATACCAGCAAAAAATACTGCTAATTGGACAGATTTTGCTAAATTGGAAGATAATAGGCACAGTTAGCTTTTAAAAACCATTTGCTCCCTTAACACTTCTGTTTTGCATTGTAGACAAGGTCCTATAGTTTCACCTAATGCATTGCTGTAAAAAAACATTTTTCTCATGCTAATTTCTTAGTTCAATCTCTGAAATCACTTAAAAAGTTCCTTTAATTGTTCTACCGTGTTTTACTCAACATCTTTAACTGCAGTATAATTGAACAGCAAAAAGTTGTTGTTTCTTAAGATCAAATTTTCTCTTATATGATGTGCTGAGGAAAAGTGTGTTTTTAAAGGGATAATAATCTGGACTAACGCAATCGGGAAAACTTTCTGATGACCTTTGACACACACTTTAACACTTTGTAAACTACGTTGACTGTAGGTGGTGAGAGGTAAGGGAGAGAAGGGTTAGCTGTGGGACCTGCAGCTTTCTGAAACCTGAGGCTAGAGGCCAAGCGTTACATCCTAGGCTGACACCCCTACATCACAGTGCCCGGCCAACAGGTAACTGGAATGAAGGATTCAGGCATACTGCCAGCAACCAAACACTGCCTGCTTCTATTTTAAAAGAAGAATATCCTAAACTCTGTTTCAGGCTCTGCAAAGGCTCACTAATGCAGTTTAAAAATTTAAGTTTTCATCAATAGAGAATATCTGTACTGAGTTTGGTGCTTCAAAGCTAAAACATAATGAAAGTTACTTAAGTGCTACACTTCTAAAGAGCTGAATAATGGTGATTATTTCCCAAAATTGTTAAATTCAAGGATGATACAGGGAAGATTTATTTTAGCCATTTGACTTGGAAGGTAACAGGGGTAGCTCATTATAAGACATATTTTCTCCAACAAAAAGAGCTATGTATTATAGCCTCTATTCTTAAACAGAAAAAAAATATAAATGGTGGTCTTATGTTGCCCTTGGTGACCTTGAATTCTCAGTTCATCCACCTCATCCTTCCTAGTAGCTGAGACCACTGGCACCATTTTTGTTCTGGCTTCATTTCTGAAACTTTTGGATCTGAGTTTAGACATATAAACTATAGTATTATTGTGTATGTGATATATCTTTCCCCTTTATTAAAGTATTATAAAGCTTCCTTTGACTCTTTCTTGCAACTACTTCTCTTGAAAAAATGTGTTGGTTATGCAGATGACTGAATGTGTCTTACATGTCTATTTCTTAAAAGCACACAAATGTGCCCATAAAATTTAGGTTCATATTCAAGCTAGCAAAAGCCAAACCCACTGATATTTGTACTAGAACAAAAGTACTAAGCGAGTTTTAAGGGATAGTTTAATTTTCTGAGGTGGTGGTATATGAGCCCACTTTAGGTCAAGGTTCATAAGCAGAAGTGACAGAAGATGTTCCCCAGTGACTGCCTTGTAATAAGTTTAAAATGAAGTCATATATTTTCCTTCACCTGGTCACATTCTATGCCTCATGCTATCTAGCTGATGCCCACTTGGGTAGAAAAGAGGCAATTTCAGCCCTCTGTCCCATGAGATCCCATTTCATGCATCTTTGAGAAATTCGAATGTGCATGATAATAAAATACACCATAGAGACAAGAGTTCTTGCCAAATTACCTAGTGATGAAATGAAAGGTAGATCTGCATCCCCCTGTGAGCTCACGGAGGAGGTGTCAGAAGCAAAGCAAGGCTTGGTGTTGGGTTACTATACAATTTTCATGCTCATCCTATTTCAGTTGCATGGCTGTGAATTTTCCTTCTAGTGAATCCTTGGACACACCCTCAGATTCCCTGGCTCATTAAGTTTCCATCCCCGTGTCACCCCTCTGTGATAACTGATACAGAGGGAGTTAGATGGCTGTGCTTGCTTCTCCAACCTAAACACTATCAATTACAAGGGCGGTCATTCTTTAAAAAACAGGGTGGTAAACTTTCAAAGTGCCTGGTGAAGCAAACCGTGCCTAGCTAATCTACATTCCCCCCACGGGAACATCCTAGGTTTCCCAGGTATAGGAAAATTCTTGAAGAATATTCCAAAGATTCCTTGTCAGTTTGGGTTTCAAGATGTTCCCACTATTTCAGGAATATGCAACAGTTTCATCTGAAACTACAGGAATACACAATTATGTAAGGCACTGCAGAGTACATGAGAGCAAATGTTTCCGTGAACACCACTCACAATTCAGCACCCTGGAAGGCGTACCGGGGTCTTTCTGCTCACCAACAAAGCGCACACGCATGCGGGGGAGGCGGGGGCCAAAGGGGGAGGCTCGCACCCCCTCAGCCCTGGCAAAGGAGGAGGGGTAGGAGAGGAAAGAGAAGGCAAGGTACCGTCTTGTCCAGGCACTGAAGGCAGTTATAAGGCTTGCAGCAGCTGTGGCCCATCCTGGCGGCCAGGCTGGTGGGACCTGCATTCACCGTGTCAGCGGCAGTCCCCAAGCCGAGGTGCTGGCTCCAAGAGGGGCGCGCCGCGGGGAGCTGTCACAACTTCCATGTGGTCTCCCGGCTACCTTATTTCTCCTAATAACTTCAGCAACCCGGGATCCGAGGACTGGGGAGGGGAGGGCGGGGCGGCGTGCTGATCCTGCTGCGGAGGGAGGGGCGGGAGCCAGGCAGGCTGTCCTCAGCAGCCACGGCCACTTCGTCCCTGGAATCCTCAGAGCCAGGCCGATGAACGGTCGCCTAGCAGGCGAGCCTTTCTCAGTGGCATCTCCGCGAGCGTGCAGCCCAGCTGCTCGGCCCTGTGACTCTGATCCTCCCGGTGCAGCCGCGCCCTGCACCACGCACACACGCCTGGAGAGGACGCAGAGCGCGCACAAAAGGAGCCGGGCGGCGGGGACACTCGTCTGGGACCACCAGACCGAGGCGCGCCGGCCTGCTTCAATACTGGCTTTCTGTCCCTCTAAGAAGTAAACATATTTATAAACCTGACGGACACGGTCTCTCCGCCCTCGGATTCCTGTCGGGGCATTGCCTGCAGAGACCGCTCATGTGCAAATCTGCGTGTCATAATTGTTGGGCCTTATTTCATGGGATCTTTACATTTAAAATATAATTGTGCAATCGTTTGTCTAAGCTGCCCCACGTAAACCATTCCAGTGTCCCAAGTAATTAAAATGAAATTGGGGTCTGATGCAGCTATTTTCCCTGAGCAAAAGCCTAAAAAGTCTTACAGGATTTGAATTTAAAGCAATTTTTAATTTCTCAAAATTAAGAAGAAAAGGGCAAAAAGTAAAAGTTTTCTTCAAAAGAAAAAAAAAACAAAAAAGATCTTGTATTTAAAAAAATATATGTATCCATTCCTCAAAGCAGAATATGTAAATTATTTACAAGATTAACTTTCATTGGAAAAATCCTAAAATTTATCATCAGTAAAAATGTACAGTTGCATTCTTGTCCAGAATGTGGCCTAAAGCTATAAGCAGATAGTGCTTGTTGAAGCTGGGGGAATTCACTAATGTAACTGAGATTTTTCCAACAAATTTTAATTAATAGGCTGTGTGGATTTACTTTAGAGAAGACAAGACTATTCAGCGATCAAACAAGAATAAACTGAAATGTTTGCCCTCCATTTGTAGGAGTGAGCATAACCCACCCCCCTTTTCTTAACAGATAAATTAGGATAATCTTTAAGGAAGGAGATTTGGATAGATTTAACAAATTGTTAAATATTCATGCTCTTTGACCCAACCCTTCCTTTTCTATCCCACAGCAGTACTCAAATCAATAAGCAAGGATATATGCATAAGGATATTAAATTCAGGATAATTTGTAAGCATAACAGTAGGAAAAATGCTCAGATTTCCAAAACTTAACTACACAGGGAGGTGATGTACTACTGAATGAGAAAGCAAATGTTACCAAAAACACAAAGCAAACCTTTACTGAGCATGGTGACACACACCTGAAGACTCAGCACTCCTGAGCTTGAAACAGGAGGATTTGGAGTTGGAGGCCAGCCTAAGCTAAATAGTGAGATCCTTTCTCTAAAAGTGGGGAGGAGAGTGGAGCTGGAAAGAGAGTTCAGTGGTTAAGAGCACTTACTCCTCTTGCAGAGGACCTGGGTTCAGTTCCAGCACCCACATGGTGGCTGATAGCCATTCATAACTCCAGTTCCAAGGGATCTGATGCCCTCTTCTGGCCTCTTTGGGCATTGTACAATATGACACAAGTGCACTTACATACAGGCAGGCAAAACACTATTACACATAAAATAAAAATAATAACTAAAATTAAAAAAACACCCACCCACATGGGTATACAATCATACACACACACACACACACACACACACACACACACAAACACACACACATTCTTTTGGAATGAAGCTTTAGAAACAGCCAAACCTCACAGAGCAAGAAGCAGGCAGTGCTGAGTGTCTTCCAGTTCTGAGTGTCTTTCCTATATGCTTTACTGATTATGGCTACTACTACTTTTTTGTTTCCTTTAAAATGAAACGTGCAGGAAATAGGCAGGGACCATGTACCGTGCAGGCTCTGTGGAGTAAGGAAAACAGAGCTAAGCTTATGCTTTGTGGAAATGACATTGGACCAACCTCTCAGAAGAGGAGTAATTCACATCACCTTGAGTTGAAACTTGGACTGAGAGCTGTTCCTTGGACATTTGAAACCATGAGACTAAAATACGTGTTCAAAGTGATGGCTTGGCACAGTACACTCAGGGCAGCATCACTAGAAACAGCCCCAGTGTCTATGAATGGATGAACATTAGAAGAAAATGTGTGTGTGTGTGTGTGTGTGTGTGTGTGTGTGTGTGTGTGATGGAATATTACTTGGCCTTGATAAAAAGAAGGAAAAAAGTTGCTTACAGAGCCATACATGGTCTAGGCATTCTATTACTACACCACACCATCAAACCAAAAGTAGGGAGGAAATTTGACAATGCTACAATATCCATGAGCCTTAAGGACATTACTATAAGTAAAACAAACTAAAAAAGCCATAACTATTCTGTAATGTCAACTGATTGACTAGAACTTCATGATTATTTAGAGTTGGAATGTTGTAGATCTGGAACCAAGTTGGGCTATTTTTAATACTCATTTTCTACCTCTGTGACTGACCTAAGAACCTGTGAGTTTCATGGAACATTTTCTGGAAGGTCTTAACTAACTACTAGCTTCTACCAACCCAAAGCTAAGCATGTCAGCAGATAGCATCTGAGACCCAGAGTAGAGGGTTCCCTGTAACCTGCCTGTCTGATATTTCTACCAGTGTATTGGAAAAACAAATGCATTGAGTTGTGACTTTCTTTTGTTAACTATAGAACCTTCATGAAACCATTTTCCACACTGAAACACATTACTTGGGGCAAACTAAATCTGTGTTCCCAGGCCATAGTGAGTCAAGAGAATTCAAGTGGAGAGGCCCAGCACGGCCTTGTGCAAAGGCTGAGAAATTAGCACATGAAGGAAAGTAAGTTGGCAAAGAGAAGGGCTGGAGGCTTCCCCACCAAAGCTGAGGCTGGCTAAATTTGGCCACTGTCTGCACAGAAGAGGCCATTCTGGTGTCTGAAGGTGACCCGTGGTTCATTAGAATACTAAGATGCATATCCCAGGGTGGAGATGCAAGATGTTAATGAGACATGGGACACATAAAGTTGTATGCAGCACTACATGTTACACAGCATGTGTGGGAGCATTCATGCTAATGCAAGCATGCCAGAAAGTGACATAAAGGTCCCTGACAAGAACCTGGGAGCCTTCCAGAGGTGCCCACCAAACCCCAGTATCAGCCAATATCAACGGTCATTCATATGTGGCTCAGGAATAAATATCTCTTTGTTTCCTTTGAGGAGAGAGCTGTTTTACATCAATAATACAAAAGGGCAAATGCTGTTTAACTTACATGAGCTACATTGCATCCACAGATGCAGAGGCAGAATGGATGGTGACTGCCAGTGGGGAGGAGAGAGCGGAGATCTGTTTAATGGGCACAGACTGTCAGCTTCATAAGATCAAAGAACATCTTAGGGGCTGGAGAGATAGCTCAGTCAGTAAAGTGCTTACTATCTAAACATGAGGACCTGAAATCAGATCCCCAGCACCCACATAAAAAATCTGTGTGCTGCCGAAACAGGAGGATCCCTGGGGCTTGCTGGACAGACATTAATTAGCCAAAGTCAGCAGAGTCAAGATTTACTGAGAGACCCTGTCCCCCAAAATAAGGTGGAAAGAGACTGAGGAAGGTACCTAACATCTACCTCTTGCCTCCACATGTGCATGCACATATGCATACACACAAATATATGCACACATACAGATAGATATTGTACAATGGGAATGTACTTAGCAATACTGAACACTATAGTTTAAAAGATTTAGTTGCCAGGAGTGGTGACCCATGCCTTTAATAGCAGCACTCCAGAGGCAAAGGCAGGCTGATCTACATAGTGAGTTCCAGGCCAGCTGTGCCTACAGGGAGACCCTGTCTCAAAAAGATTCCCCAACCCCAAAATTTATATGTATAGTTAAAGGCAAGTATGATGGCTCACACTTAGTAAAATCTAGCTTTCAGAAAGCTGAGGCAGGAGGAATGCCACAAGTTTGATGCTATATAGTGAGTTTTAGGCTAGTCTAGGTTATACTGTGAGACCCTGCCTCACCCTCCCCAAAAGTAAAATTTAAAAAATAGATTTTTAAAAAGAATTCCATACAACATATTTTGGTTCTAGTCACACCCCATTACCGCCATCTTCCCTCCACTCCACTGCCCTCCCAGTCTTCATATCCTCTATTACTGTTTATACATATAAAATAAAAAGGGTTTAAATGGAGTTACCCTGTAATGGGGATTCAATGCCCTATCAGACACCACAGATTAGCAAATACTCCCTCCTTTGGAGTTGTCAACCTTTGAGTCTGTGGAGGGGTCCCATAGACCCATAAACAATACTGGTGGTTGCCATTCCTCTGCCAGACCTTGGCAATAAGACCCTATTGCTGAAGACACCACATACGTGAATTATACAACAAGCAAGGAGAAATCAACCTGGCACTGACCTCAAGGCTTCATCTCTACTGCCTAGTTTTCATAGTACTAGAAGGTGCTATGCATGCTACTGGGAGAAAAGTAATCATCAGCCTTATCTAGCTGTGAGCACTGCAGGCTACAATTACAACTGGCCTGCCAAGATATCTTCACTGGTGAAATAGTGACATGAATGTTACTGGTGTAACTCACCACTTTCTATTTGGATTTAAAGGTCCACTTCTCAAGTTAGAGCCCATACCTGACATTGTTATCAGGGCTAAGAACCTATGACTAGTCAGGTCACAGGCTGTAGGGGAGAACCTACCACTATTATTCTGCTAAATAGAAATAGCATTAAACTGACTCCTAATGACTTATTGTTAGAACCATAAATTAGTGCAGCACTCAACTCTCACCAGAAAAGCTTCTTCTTTAAGCAGACAGTGATTAACACAGAGCAAAGAATACAAGACTATAGAGTGCTCAGCCCTAAATGGGAGATCTATATCACACCCTCTCCACCCAAGGCCCAGGGGTCACTGCGGAAGAGAAGGCAGAAAGATTGTAAGAGTCAGAGGTGGTAGTGGAACAAAAGGAACTGTGTTGTCTGGACACCACAATGTAGTTGTACATACGAATAGTGCTTGCGGCAGCAAGCACAAGACCGGAGAAGGCTCAAGCCAGACAAAACCCAGCATGGATGAGGGATGTTGGCAAGAAACCTCAGCCCTAACTGAGGAGCTATTGGCAACTAATAGCTCCCAGGAGAGAGAAAGAGTTCTCCTTACTGGTGCAACTCCTGGTAGATTGGTCTGACCAGACTCCAAAGGATGGATCCATAACCAAGAGTATGTGGGGAACACAAATTAGACTCAGAAGGCTTTAAAAATAAGACAGTAAAATTTTAATGAAACCTTTTTTATAACAAGAAAAAAAAGGCAGCTTGGAGGCAAATAGTCCCTGCACAATACATATAGATGAAGAAGTCAGGTAGAGGGCAGGAGGGTGAAGGGAGACTCCACAGGCTAATCCTCCCTGGCGGATGAAGAGAGAATGTTTTCTTTAGGCAGAATTATCTTTCTGCAGCTACTCTGCCCGAGGAAATGGTTTCTTTCTAGATTAGAAAGGATGCTCTGCCTTACTAGAAAATTGCTCCTTATTCTTGGGAGATACATGAGAATTTCCCCTAACGAGCTTCCCACAGGAAGAAAGAGTAAGACGGAGAATCGGTACAAGGAGAACGAAGCTTGGTCTTCCTGCGCTGTAGTGAGCTGGGTTGCTGCATGCCGTGGTGAGACTGCACACGTGATATGATTTCAGTGCATACAACCTATATTTTAGAAATGTGCCACTGTTTTAGAATTATTTCCTTTTCAGGTTATCAAAATTATAAACACACTCAAAAATAGAAATAAAAGGATCTTCGCATGCCCATTTCCAAACACAATTTTGGCACATCTGTTTTGTCTGTAATTTTATTCACTCATCACAGATTCAGCAATTATCATGATTTTGGTGGGCTGGGCCCAGTAGTGCAGGCTGGTGATACATACTTGGGAGGCTGAAGCAGGAAGATTGCAAGTTCAAGACCTGCGTGGGCTACAGAGCAGCTAATAGCTCAGCAAGAGCCTTTCAAAAATAAAAGGGACTCAGTGGCTGGGGTTAGGATTAGCCTAGCATAGGCAAAGCCCCAGTTTAGTCTCTGGGACTAAAAAATAAAGGTCACCTTTATTTTCTCTCATCTTTTTCTTTTTTTCCTTCTTTTTTTTTTATCCTTTTCACAAGTACGTTAAAGCAAAGTTCTATTTACTTCAATAGATATTGATAAAAATGATGGACATTTTCTTATATAACTTAGAGTAGCAATAAAGGCCTATTAAGAGAAAACTTCTGGTCTGAATGGATATCCAACATTCCAGTTAAGCCAGGTCAAGCATGTGGCCAAGGTAACACATCTGTGTAGGCGGGATGACCTTAAGCCATGCTAAAGAGAAAGGAGGTATATAATTCGTGTTTTAGTGAGATAATGTGCCTAGATAAACTGCCTAGTGCAGCAGCTTGTCAGGCCACAGCCATGAAGTCTGCTCATTTTTTTGTGTTTTCTTCTCTTTGTTTTCCCTAACACTGTGAGCTTTTCCTACATTTGGGGCTTCCCTGCCCTTGCTCCAGTGCCTCCTTCCCTGCATGCTAACTGCTCTTCTGCCTTGTGTCTGCCCTCCAAGGGGGCTTAAATGACACGGCCTTTTCTCCTTCCCTCCTCCATTCACCTTCTCTGGGCAAGCTTCTACAGCTTCTACAATATCTAATACAGTTATCCAAGCATCCATTTGAGTGCATTCTTAAATTCTTTTATTATTAATAATAAAACTAAGAAGCTCAAGAGGGGATCCTGATTTCCCCAATATCAGAACTACAATGCCACCAGCATATTGAATAAAATGGACAATATATCACTGGCACCTGATACCTACCTCACAACAAAATTTTGTGGGTTTATTTTTTTTCCAATTTTTACCTGTTTGCTCATGGACTCTATCAGGTTTAAGTCTCTCGGCCCTCTAGGGACAGCAATCCCCACTCTTTCTTTCTCATCCCTGGCCTGCTGCCCTGCTGAATGCCCCATAGGCAGGGGCCACCTCCTGCCTTCCTTGTAATGCCTTTCTTTTTGTTCTCAAGTCTGGCCTAGATGCAAGTTCAATTCTAGCAGCTAACAGTACCTCAGATGTGAGGTCGTGGGAAGCTGTCAGGAAGCACACAATGCCTGTGCTTTCCTTTTGCACTTTTATTGGTTGGGATTTGTATATAAAAATATAGCTCAGTGGAGGGCTTGCCTAGCATGAACAGGGGTCTGGGTTTGATCTTCAGAACTGTAATAATAGTAATCATTATAATAAACAGTAATAACTTTCTTCATTGACCAGAGTTACTTCTATTCTCTGCACTATAGTTTGGACAGAAAAACAGGCTAAAGGTCCATTTCTTTCTTTTTAAGTGCTATTTTTTTTTAAAGACAGGACCTCACTATGTAGCCCTTGCTGGCCTTGAACTCTATGGAGACCAGGCTGGCCTGGAACTCACAGGGATCCACCTGCTTCTGCTTCCAAAGTGGTAGGGTCAAAGGCATGTGCCACCATACCCTGCTAAGTGCTAATTTTTTGAATAAAGGTGTGGAGGTGCAGTAGTACCCCAGGAGGCTGCTAGTGATGTTGGCATTTACTTTCTCTAATTATAAGTTATGACCTGGTGTTTATCTTAATATGTACAATATGTTTTTAGTTGATTGCACTTATCCTTGTCAGATGCTCAGTAAACCCAGTCTTCATCCTACTGAGCCCTTTCTTTTTGGCCCCTGTGTCCACTGATACAACTCAGTAGTCTGTCTTTGCTGCTTCCTGACACAAGAAGATAACTGAGGCTCTCGGTTTCCTGCTACAGACCTGGAATCATTCCTCCTTGCCAGGGGCAAGGCCTCCTTCTAATTTGGAATAGCAATTAGATTCTACATGCAATGCACCACCCAGAGGAAAAGAGGATGCCCCTGAAGGAAGTGATCCTTCCTACAGAAAAGTATTCTATGAGGAAGAAATCAGGATGTGGCCTTGGGCTGAGGTAAGAAGGAAACATTTCCTTGGGAAGCTGGAGTTTGACTCCAGACAGAAGAAAAATGCTCAGTGAAACTCACTCCAAAGAAAAGAAACTGGTCCTAAATAATAGCAGCAAAGGACCAGGAAAGGAGCTATGTTCTGAATAACAGTTCTCCAGGGCTGGGAGGACAGCTCAGTGCTATAGCACGTGCTTAAGCTTGGGCGAGGCCCAGGTTCCACCCCAGTACAATAAACAAATGAATCAAATAAACCAAACTCAAGGGACTTCCAAATGCTTCCACTTCTGAGAGGCTTAGCCTCTCAAGAGTAAGGAGAACAGGGGTTTAAACTGTTAGGATTTGGCATAAGTGAAATTGTGGCCTCAAAGGCACTCAAAGGCAGGAACACGTTGGCTCTTAATTCTTTACAAAGCTTGAGATGGCTTTTAAAATGTATTCATTTTAATTTTATATGTATGAGGGATTTGCCTGCATGTATATAAATGTATTTGTGTCATGCAATGCTTGTGGAAGCCAGAAGAGGACGTTGGATCCCTGGAACTGGACGGTTGTTAGCTGCATGTGAGTGCTGGGAACCAAATCTGAGTCCTCTGCAAGAGCAACTAATGCTCTTAATAGCTGAACCATTCACAGCCCCTTCAGATGTTTTTTTTTTTTAATTCTGGTCTATTTCCTTGTGTAAGAGTAGGAGTGAATATTTAAAAGGTTGTCTGAAAGCCTCAGGGAACAAAACTCCATGAATACTCAGTGTTTCTAAGCAAAAATAACTGGCAACAGATGAAGACTCTCTTGCACCAACTCTGTTTTACAGATGAGAAAATGGAGACTCGGGTTGCACAGCCTGCACAGGAGCTGCAGCGTCACATTGCCTCTTGTCCTCAGCTTTGCTTGGTGACTGCTGAGCCTCCTGTCTACAGAGCTCATGAGTCTGAAAGACTGTGTGTGAATCTGGAAGGAGAGCTGAGCATTTCAACCTGTAAAAGGAACCTCAAACATCTGTAGAATTGCTTAAAACAAGATCTTTCATTTCAAGTAAAAAGAAAAAAAAATGTTAAGACAATCTTATGTAGCCCAAGCTGACCTCAAACTTCCTCTGTAGCTTGGGAGAATAATCCTCCTGCCTCCACTTCCAAGTGTTCGGATAACAGGTGTTTGCTCCCATGCTTAGCTGTTTTGCTTTTTCTTGAGACAGGATCTTGCTATTTAGCCCAGGCTGGTCTAGAACTTGCCATGTTCCTGCCTCCATCTCTTAAGTGCTGGGATTACAGGTGTGTGTCACCATGCCTGACTATTTTAATATATTTTATTATTTTTATTTTATGTGTATGAGTGTGTTTCCAGAATGTAAGTGCACCTTGTGCACACAGTGCCTGCAGAAGCCAGAAGAAGGTGTCAGATACCCTGAAACTGGATTTATAGATGTCTGTGAGCTGTCATGTGGACACTAAGAATCGAACCCGGGTCCTCTGGAAGAACAGCAAACATTCTTAACTGCTGTGTCATCCCCAGTCCTGATATCTGGCTATTTTAATTTTTTAAAAGTACATTTATCAAAAAAGTAATAGAAAACTGTAATTGGCACAATAGACACTGCATATATGTCAATGCGAAAATGTTCAATTTTGTTATTTCTTTCTCTTCCTTAAACTGGGGATTTTTACTTATCCTTCTTAATGGCCCCAGTGAGACTCAAGTATCTTCAGTTCAACGTGTTTCAAACTTGCTTCTGAGGTGGCCCACATTAAGACTCCAGAGCCTCTGCTGACCCTCGCATTTCCCTACTCTGGGATTTAATGGCACTCTGCATGTTCTCGCCTCATGTTATAATGGTTCCAGTTTGTCTTCCGTCAAGTATCGATGACCCCCTTGCCCCTTGCTGTACCACACTCCAGCTTCCCCCTACCCCCCAACCACTAGCAGCCTGCCTTGGGAGCAGGTCTCAGGGAACACTTCCCAAGATGGCATAGGCTGAAACTCCAGAACCCAGCGCAGGTGGTGTCTTGCGGTGAGGAATTGGTGCTTTGCGCCCTTTCTGAGTTTGGTGCCATTTGTGGGAGTGTGACATGACAAAAAATAAGCATGTATCCCTGAATCACTATTTATTTCTAAAGAAAACCATGAAAAATGACCATGAATCTTTCAGAGGGACAGTCAAGGCAACTATTAGATAACTTCGTTCTGCCATCATCACTCGCCGTTTTCCCATGTCTCTAAGCTGGAGCTTTGGTACTAGATGTTTGCAAGGAGGGCTGCCAGGAAAATGGGGACAGCTCTTACAAGACACAACTGGTCTGGAGATTTCCATTAAGTGAGAGCAGACCAGGAATGAAAAAGACTAAATAAACTTCTGAGCCGAAAGTAGCTGAGAGCTGCAAATACCTGCACCTACAGACAACAGAGGCTTTGAGACACTTTTAGTATAATGACTTGGACTTAGAAAAGTAAGATTCAAAAGTAGCAGCAAATAACATGTGTGCCTTTAGATGTATCTTCGACATTGTCAAAGAAAATGTTCAAAATTCACTTTTCTGTAACCATGAAGTTATCAGTCAAGGTACTCTCCTGATGCCCAGTCTGTCAGTCTTTGACAGTACCTTTATTTTTAAATTTTCCATTTTGAAGTCGATTTTTGAGAGAGGGTCTCGTGTAGCCTAGGTGGGCCTGCAGTCCTGATCCCCCTGCCTGTAGCTCCCAAGTGCTTAAATTACAGGTATGGGCACTGCCTCCAGCCTATTATTTTTTTCCATTTAAGCCACTGATTAGCAAAATTGGAGGAGAGGTATCTTCCACATGTTTCTGCTTTATATCAAGAAGATCTGGCTATTCTCCAAATAGAAATGAAATTGAAAATCATATTTACTAGCTGCATAAATAGGCGGGACAAGATTGGACAACTGATAGGCAGAACCAGATACAGAGGGGGAAGAAGTTGGCAAAATCACAAAGTGCATTTGTCTATTTGACATTTATTGGATGGGACGGATGCTTCTAGTGAACCGTAAGCTGAACATCGATCAATCATGAGACTGCTGTTACAAAAAGGGCGGGTTGGGTGACTTGGTATTAGATTCTTTCAGAGCCTCACTCCTTCCCCTATAAAATGGAGATAAGATTATCTATCATGTAAACATTCCTGGAACTAGCTCATTTAATTGGATTTAAAGATGCTAATGATTCTATTTCTATTAATAAAGCTAGCTCTGACAGTTCACAGGTGAACTGCTTACAGTGATACACAAGGTATGGGCAACTGATATTCCTGATCAATCACTTATAGGAAGCAAGGAGCTGAGTGACAATAAAGAATATTTTCAAATATTTTTGGAAAACCAATGAATATGATGATGCTGGCTGCTTACTCCTAATGCCTGTAGACATGGTAAAGCAAGAAAAGACATAGAGATTCAACTTCCCGGCTCAACTGTCAGACAAATGACCCAAGAGCTTCTACCACATATCTTTGTCGAGTGTAGATGTAGGGATGAGACTGCTGGAATCAAATGCGAAATCTCACCCACCACAGGCTGAATGACAGCACAGGTTCAACTCCCAGCCTTGTGGGGTGTCTGTTGCTCATGTGAGAGCATCACTTGGCAAGGATAGGGACATGTAAGATGACTCTGATGAAACGAGAAGCACAGAGTCCCTAGATTCTGATAAGCTGTCACAGCCTAAACAAGATAGCTCCCCACCTCCCACAGAAGTGGTTTCCCTGACTTCAGAGGAAGTCACCTTCTGGCCACCTCTCCTCCTCTGCATCACCTGAAGAAGCCATGATGCCTCCCCGAGGCAGTTTCCTGCCAGACAATGTTGACTGTCCTCAGAATCCAACACCATCCTTTCTGTTTCTCAACCTAACTAGACTCACGGTCTGCAGCCCCTGAAAGTCTGACACAAAATATGATTTATTACAAGGCACATTACATTTCAGAACTAGTTTATTTTTTCTTTTCTCTTCTTTATTATTTTTATGTATATGAGTGCATTGCCTGCATGTAAGTGCAACTGTGTCATGCAATGCTGGCAGAGGCCAGAAGAGGGCGTTGGAGTCAAGCTCTGGAGCTAGGGTTCCCAAAGTTGTTAGCTACCATGTGGGTGCTGGGAATTGAATTCAATCCTCTTCAAGAGCAGTCAGTGCTGGTGCTCTTAGCTGCTGAGCCATCTCTCCAAGTCCTTATTTTTCTTAAAATTTTAAATTACAGCTACTTATTTTAGTATGTGTATTCATTGCATACATGTACTTGCCTAAGCATGTATGTAACATCAGAGAACAACTTGCAAGGGTTGGTTTTCTCCTTCACTGTGTGGGATTCAGGGATTGGACTTAAATGATCAAGGCTTTGCAGGAAGTACCTTTATCTGTTGAACTATCTTGCTGGCCTAAGAACTACTTGAATTTTGTGTTTTATGGAGAATGAAATCTGAGGGCAGGTATGCTGATGGACACTAAGTATGGGAAGCCGGTGGAGATAAGAAACTGGCCAGACTGAATTTCTAAACAGAGATTTTTCCACATAATGTAGCCTGAGGAGTTAGACTGATTGGTTGGTTGGTTATCAGTTGATGAGTGGAACAAATGGTGGCCCACGGAGAGCCAACTGGAAATGAGAGTTGTGCCTTAAGTTGCAGTTTGAAGAGATGGAATTCAGAGGCTTAGAGAGAATGGAATGCTACAGTGGATTTATCACTTAAGACCTATATTCACTCTCATGAGGAGGGTCTAGAAGATAAACTCAGAAATATATTTGTGAATTGAGGTCCATCATCCTTGAAGACCCTCTGATCCCTTTTCTGTATGGGCCAGACCTCACAGTGGGAATTGCAGTCACTGAACTGAGAAATCTAAATGCACTGAGAAGTGGATCCAAGGGTGGTGGGGCAAGTGGTGGCAATGGCAAGGGCAAGAGGTTTACTGTAATGATTGGCAGAATCAAAACAACAACTACAATAGTCTGACTTTTTTTTGAACAAGGGCATTCGACATTGGTCAAGATGTTCCTAGAAATGAAGTACTAGATTCTTACTTATCTTTTGGTCTAGCTCTAACCATGAAAACAGAGTCACAGCCCCTCAACTCCTAGGCTTGTGAGAACTGGGAAAGTTGTTAGAATAAAAATGGAGTTGTTGTGTCAATCCTAATGGATAGATAGACAGAGAGATAGATTGATTGATAGATATTAGATAAATAAATAAATCAATAAAATAAGCAAGCAAGCAAGGAAGCACTCGAGGGAGTTCTTATACATGACAGTAACTATCACAGAAGACCCTTCCAGCACTGCAAGCTTGCTCAGATGCCATCACAACTTAATATGAAGAGTTCTTCGACGAGAACATCTGGCAGCAACTGTCTGTTCACTTTCAATAAATGCCACTCTAGTTATTAATCATGTGGCCAAGGATTATTGTTTTAAAATATCTGATGCAGTCCTCACCTTTTTCCTTAAAAACTCTCCCTTGAGCATTTTGGAGAAAACTCAGGAGAGTTGGAGGGAGAGTTGGGGGTAGATATGATGACATTTCATTGCATACATGTATGAAATTCTCAAAAACAAAGAAACATTAAAACAAACAAAAACCAAGCTCCTTGCCTCAGCACATTTGAAGACACTTACAGTTTACTGCGGTCTTCATATTCCCTGTTGGAGTGCTGTGCTGTAATTGCAGCTTCATATGGGCTCTTGGAATTCAAACTCAGGTCCACACACTTGTTTGGCAAGTGTTTACCTACTGAGCCATCTTCCCAGCCCCAAAGAATGTTTTCTTAACACTATATCATACTTTAATATGATAAAAATGCTTAGTCCTAAAGTCCATGATTTTATTTAATTTGGAAATACCAAAAGAATTTCCATTCAAATCAGGATAAAGAAAAGAATTCTGTCTCCATTACCATTCAATTTTGTATCAGTAATGTCAGCCAGTACCTCTACCACACACTTCTACCATGACGCTCTGCCTCATCACAGGGCCAATTAAAGACTGGAGCCTCCAAACACCTTTTCTCTTTGTGATTGTCTCAGGCTCCAAGAACAACAACACAGTAGGTTTCTACCTGTGAGGGATGGTCCAAAGAGCATGAATGCACATGGGCTTCAGCTTCATGTGAAATATTTCATTAAAACTAAAATTCTGTCCTAGTGAGCAATAACTGTGAACTTGACACAGCCTAGAGTCACCTGGAAACAGTCACCTCAGTTGAGTAATTGCCTTTTTCAGGTTGGTGAATAGGCATGTCTGGAATTGCCTTGATTGATACTTGATGTAGGAGGCCCCAGTCGACTGTGGTTGGTACCATTTGCTGGGAAGGTGATACTGGGATGTATAAGAAAGCTAGGAGGGCCTGAGTAGGGGCATGAGCGAGCCAGCAAGCAACTGAGTGAGCAGCGTTCCTCTGTGGTTCCTGCCGTGAGTTCTTACCCTGACTCCCTCAGTGATGAACTGTGACCTGGTAGTGTAAGCCAAATAACTCCTTCCTTCCCCCATTGCTTTTGGTCAGTGTTTTATCTGAGTAACGGAATGAAACTACAACAATATCTACAGCAAACGTGATGAAATGTTAAGATTTATTAAATACAGAAAGTTAGCCACTGGCCATCACTATGTCATTATTTATACTATTTTTTGAAGGTTTGGAATTGTTCATATTCAGAAGATTGGGGCTTTCAAATGAGCATCTTGTTGGCAGCAAGGTTCCCCCAGGGTGTTAACTTGTGCTATCACCACCTTAGGTCACCCTGAAGGCATTCATGGCTCACTTATCCTCAACAGGATGAAATTACAGAAGTTCTTGTTTTTGTTATTTTTTGGAATGAGCCTATGTAATTTGGGGTTCCGTTACTACACACAAGAAGCAGGCTTGATTCTTACAAACTTCCTACAAATGTTCATATTTTGATAATAAAGGTGTCAGGAACAGGTTGCTAATATTATTTAAGGCTGGAAATTTTCACGTAGGTCCTGGAAAAATTGCTTAAGAAACAAATCAAAACGCTTAAGCCATAGATATTGAACCTGATTTATAATTCCTGATTTTGCTCAAATGAAATTAACTAGTCACAAATTCTCCCAAGAACGTTGTCGTGCAATGCCTGCAGGGATCAGAAGAGGGCGTTGGAACTGGAGTTAAGAATGGTTGTTAGTTGCCATGTGGGTACTGAACCCAGGTCCTCTTCAAGAGCAGCCAGTGATCTTAACCACTGAGTCATCTCTCTAACCTCATATATGTATATTTTATATAATATATGTTATCTACAATGGTTTGCCATATATTATACATATGGAATTAGAGAATATACTCCCCAACACATATATAAAAAAATACAGTGGAGTGTGAGTCTCAAAATCTGTAGTTGACAAGGTGTAGACCAAAGAGATTCCATGTATGATAGCAGTCCAAAGTTTGGCATGTTCAAGACTCAAGAAAATTTTTGTTGCAGGTGCAGTCCAAAAGTAGGAAAAAAAAAAAAAAAGATGTCACAGCTTGTAAGTAAGGCGGCAGGCTGGCAAAAGGAACTGTCCTGCTCAGTCTTTTAATTGTTCTATGCAGGTTGTTGATTGCAGGGGCACCCTCTCTTTGGGAAGAATGACCTGCTTTATTCAGTCTACAAATTCAAATGTTACTCTCATCTAAGAACCCTTCAGAGACAGACTTAGAATAATGCTTGAGCAGATGTCTGGGTACCTTGTGGTGCATCAGTAGCCAGGCTGATCTATAAAATTAAGTTCCCAGTTTCCTCATTTAGGTAATTATGCATCAAAATGAAACTAAATAAACAAGACCAGAGTAAGCATAGCAGAAAACCAACGACTCTATCTAGCCGATGCGCACAGAATGGAGGCAGGCAAGTAATTGTGTGCACAAGATGGAGTACTCAGGGCTAGCATGTGGAAACTTAGCATATATGGAGTAGCCGAGACAGGACTTCCTAGAGATGACTTGTGAAGAAAGAATCCAGTCTTAAATGAGAGAGAAGAAACAGTGGGATACAAGAAAAATCAGAGGCGTGCTGCCAAAAGAAAATGAGATCTTTCAGGGCCAATCATAATGAAAATTATCAGGGAAAGAGATTTGAGGCACTGAAGAATGGTCATCAATACTGGCAATAAGGACATCACCAGGGATGACCTTGATGAAAGGAGCACTTGCTAAGGTGTTGGCAGACAGCAGCAAATGACAATGAATGACAGAAAGGTTAGCTCCGCTGACACTTGAGCCTGCTTACAGAGTGGGAGGGAATCAGAACGGAAAGAGAAGCTAAAGAAATAAGAGAGAGGAGGCGTATTATGGAGCAGGGCCCCAACAGCAGTGGCCACAGATTCTGATCAAAGGTGCAAGCACTGGTATATGGAGCCTGGGGACACTGGGGTGAGGAGAAGGCACTTAATGTGAACCAGATGAAGGTGCTACTTCTCCTAAGATTAACAAGATGAGGTAAGAATTACTATAGATTGCAGAATTTTGTTGAAGGGAGAGGTAAAGACGTGGAGGAAATCAGGTTTAATAGTCTTATTCTGTATACAGAAGCAGGAAGCAAAGTTTTCTGCGAAGAACAAGTAAGTTTCCTACTCATGACAGCGGGCTGAGGACATGTATGAAACCCTCTCTCCTTCCATCCCTTTCTTCCTTCCTCCCTGAAATTATAGGTATTTATTGGAAGGAAATTCAGAGAAGTGGAAAAATAGTAAAATAGTATCACAGGCCAAGATTCTGGAGACATGGAATACCTGACGGGGGACAAACAGCCCTGAGGGTTCAATACAGCAGTTATTCCAAAGGGGCCTAATGTTCCTCTCAACAGGTATGTCTATGCTTGCAATTTTGCTGGTGCTTGTGATTCAACCTTTCCTTCAGTTTGTGTTTGTTTGTTTATAGCTACCACCCATATTATCTCTGCACCCTTTCTCGCTCATGTTTTCTGTTTATTCATGGACTTTACTGTCTTCAGTCTCTGACTTATTCTTTTCTTGTTTTTAGCTTCTGACTCTACTATAATCTATGTTCTCAAGAGCAAACCGCCTAAGAAAGAGGTTCAGATTGGTTCACTGTCCAGTATAAAGAACACCATTGGGTAGAGTTCTTGTCTCCATGTGTGTCAACTTCACTGGGGCTAAGCTGGTGGTATCGGGTACCCAGCACAGCAACATTATCAAAATGACCCAAGTACCTCAGATGGCTTATATAGAGGGAGTTGCAGACAGGAAGTTGAAAGAAGTAACCTATCTGTCCAAAGACCTGATATTCAGAAGTAAGCAGAACCCCCCCCCCAAAAAATGAAGTCTCTCTCTCTCTCTCTCTCTCTCTCTCACACACACACACACACACACACACACACACATACACACACACACACGGTTAGCCCTTTGTATCCATAAACTTGGCACTTGTGGATTCAACACACTGCAGATCAAAAGTACTTGGGAAAGATTTGTATCTGTACTGAATATGGATGGATGGTTTTCTTATCTTCAATCCCTAACAGTGCATTACAACAATTCTTTCTTCGCACTTACATTGTACTTGTACTAATTAAGTATCCTAAGTAATAATTTTAAGTACGCAAGGGTGTTTGTAGGTTAGATGCAAGCACTACAAGATTTTGTATCTGATATAGCCTCGGTGCACTCTGGTATCTGTAGGAGACAATCCTGACAATCCCTTGCAGAAATGGAGGGACTATAGAACATACTAAATGTCTATATAGCTATAAAACACAATACATACACTACTATCACATACTGTATATAACTTAAGTCCTCAGTAAGTGTGGAAATATCATTTTTTGTTCCTAATTAAATGACTCTATATCGTAAAGAGGTCAATTCCCTCTAAATTAATCTATAAATATAGTGCAATTAAAATGGAAACCTCAGTGAGCCTGTCTTTAAAATTTGACAGGTTATTTTAGTAACTCCACTGGAAAATAAAATTCATGAGGATATTCGTGAAAACATTTTACATAATGGAATTATATTATATTAGTTGTTCTTTGTCCAATATGGTAAGTTGATCTGTGACATGAGAAAGAGCCAGAAACAGAACCATCTACATTTTGACATTCAATAACCAGTGGGATGGAAACAGGGTGTTTATGTAAAAAAGCAAAAAGGTGAACTCTCTATCTCAAATCATGAAAAATAAAATCTAAACATCGAAATTAAAGCTACTACTACTTTTCACTGCACAGTATTCAGGTATGGGTTCTCCTTTATCTTGATTCATATTCTTTTTAAATCTGAAGATTCACGTCAATGAGCACTTGCTCATTAACAGTTTTAAGAATGCCTCTTGTGGGGCTGGAGAGATGGCTCAGGGGTTAAGAGATGGCTCAGGGGTTAAGAGCTACCCACATGGCAGCTAACAACTGTCTGAAACTCCAGTTCTAGGGAATTTGATGCCCTCTTCTGACCTCCATGGGTATTGCGTGACACAGGCACACTAGTATACACGTAGGCAATATACACATAATAAATAAAATATTAAAAAATAATACTTCTTGTGTTTCTCTCTGTTGCTTCTTTCTGGGAACCTCATTACATATAGTAGATTATTTCATTCTACATTGTTTTAATATCTTTCCTTTCTCTGTCTTTCTGGGTTATATTCTGTATAATTTCATCCAATATGCAGTTCAAAAATTGTTCCACAGTTGAATTCTCTTGTTTTAATTTAATATTCTATTTTCAAGTTAGAGAATTTCTACTTCATTCTTTGCTAATTGAGTCTTTAACCATATTTTAAATTCGCTCTGCCTATGGTTTGTGTCCCTCACAGCTCATGTGTTGAAAACTTAAACCTTAGTGGAGCAGTGTTGAGAGGTGTTTCAGTCAGCTCCTCCCTCTGCCTTCCATCATGGGATTATAGAGCCAAGGCCCTTGCCAGAACCCAGCCCCTTTAGCCACGGGCTTCCTAGCCTCTGGAGGTGTAAAAAGTAAACCTTTGTTCTTTATAAATTATCTAGTCTTGGATATTCCATTAGAACAGCACAAAGTGTGAAAAAAGTTTTCTCTCTAAAACCACATAACATGCACCTTCACTTTGACTTATTTATGAACATTATATTGCCAGAAATAGTAATATTGTTTCTGTTTCTGCTTTATCTACAGTCACACTGTGTGTGTGTGTGTGTGTGTGTGTGTGTGTGTGTGTGTGTGTGTGTTTCTGTTTTGGGACTTTTGTGTGGGGAAATTATTGGAGGCTTGGTTTGAGAATAACAAGATTTTGCTTTGATTTCTTCAGTAGAACCTTTTCAGACTCAAGTTCATCTCAAATTTATATTATTAGCCATTTTCAGACTATACAAATAAGCGAATAAGAGACACGTGCCTGGCTAGCTCTTGAAAATTATCAGGGAAAAGGTCTCAATTTCTATTTTCACCAGTGGTCCTGGTTATGGAAGGAAGAGGGAGAAGAGGGGACTCAGTGGAAGAAAGCCGCAGAGCCAAGGGACTAGCGAGAGTTTCTGGACAGCACGAGGAAGACACTGAGCTGGGAAATGAGAGGAGAGCAGGCATTGGAATGTGTGAGCAGGGTGGGGGTACCCTGACGTGGGCAGCTCGAGTAGGGTGACGGAGGCATCAGGAGTTCAGGTGGGACGGTGGAGGCATCAGGTGTTCAAAAGGCCCAAGAATTGGAGGTTGAACTGTCAGGTCCTCCTTGGACTGTCAATCTGGTAAAATCTATAGATATTTCAAAGAGGTCCAGGTAGACAAGAGGAGAGGCCTGCTAGCAAATATTTAATTAATGAGGCCGTTAGGAGGATGTGAAAGCACTGACCTTGGTAAGGAGAGGTAGATGTATACGGCCTTTGAGATGATGAACTTCGAGGTCTGGGCAGACGCATGGAGGAGTCGGTTCACACAAGGCAGGAGAGTCAGTGAGAAAAGCAAGCACAGAGAACGTCTCTGAGAAAGACCGACAGGGACAAGGCTATGTTGAAGATGGAATGAGGTTATCAGTGGGAAGAGTGGAGGGGAAATGGGGAGGTAGTGAGTCTGGAGGGACCCCTGGGCTGTCCTGCCCAGATTCCTTCCAGGCCTGGCCAATCGCCAGATGCTATGAGAATTCACACCTGTTATGGTCTCCAAAGAAGATGTGTTGTTGGCTGGGATAAGTCACCCTGCTTGGAGTCGCTTAGCCCCTCCCCCACCTCTCCAGAAAGGGACAGTGATTGATTTGGGGACATTTAATGGTCCTCTCTGTGGACAGGACAGTTCTGTAGTGTGGTTTGTTTCCAAGAGGCTCCTTTCGGATGGGACTGTGATTAGACTTCACCTTTGTTCAGCCTCATCTGGTTTCTTGTTGCAATCACCTAATACTCACACCAGCTTTTTCTGAAGATTATTTCCTCAATAAACTATACAGAGCTGAATCTTTGTCTGAGTTCTACCTCTGGCTTGAGTCAGGTAGTTTTGTTAAGTCCTGTAAGCAGACCCTAACAACAGATTCTGTTGCTGAATCATTTCCCAGAAAGTTCAGAGATGGAGCTGGAACAGAAAGGGGGTGCCTGGAAACCACAGCACTTCCAGTGACCTGAGGGAATGGCCAGGAACACAGGGACTTGCACACTGATTTGGCATTTAGAAGGCATGAAGGGAAACAGAAATTTTAAAGACTGTGGAACTGGGTGGCTACTGCTTAGCAACATTACTGCTTTGAAGAGAAAAATGACAGATTCAGGGTACCTAAGTATGAATTAAAGTAAAGTGTGAAGGGCAGAGGTTTTCTCAGAAGCATGTGAACAAGCTCTTCTTTCCATCAGCAAGGTTCAGTAATCTGTGACTAGCATCATGTCCTTTCAGAGAAGAATTATCAGCTCTGGTGAGCCTTTGCCACCAAAGTCAAGGCCTGAGAGGGAGAAATGGGACTCATCTTGAGGTTCAGGATGAGGATGTCTAAGTAGATACACTTGAACTCCTTCCTATCTTTTCCAATGACCTGTGGGAGTGATTATGGTTCTTTGTTGATGACTAGTATAATCTCACTTTCTTGACTGAAGACCATGCAGAGACCTAAGATGAAGCAGTGTCTTACAGCATGGTCCTTGTCCTCGGGATTGCCCCATCTCCTATTAGCAACCAGGTCAATAACTAGGGTCAAATCAAGGTAAAAACCAAGTGGAAAGAGTTGTACCTGGTAATGGACATGACAAAAGATTTAATATTTAGCAAGAACTGTGGGTAGGCTATGATATTCTATTGGACTGTCTCATAGAAGTTTGTAAAAAGTGAAGCCCACCATAAATTCTTCAGAGGTGTTAAAAATGCCACCATAAATTATGGAGGAAAGGAAGTGAAGACTAGAGAAGTGTTCATGCAGGACAAATATGTTATAGGAGACAGGAAGACTGACTTGGCTGGCCACATTCTTCAGGGGCACTCTCAGGAAGCTTTCATGAAAGTTCGAATCCCAGCATCCACATGGCTATAACAGCTGTCAGTAACTCCAGTTCCAGGGGATCTGACGCCCTCTTCTGACATCTGTGGACACTGCATGACACTGGCGCACTGACACACATGCAGGCAGTACACTCATACACATACAATTAAAATTTTAAAGAGTCATTTAAAGAAAATAAAGAGGGGATCCCCAAAGGACTTGTTGAGTTGCAATACAATACAGCTACTGGCCTGATTATAAATGCAAATTTTAAGCAATCTGATGAATAAGCTTTGTCATGTAAAGTACAATAAATTTGGTAAAACCTGGCCATAGCTCCGGCTGTACCCTTGAGTGAGGGGCCCCAGCTTCTTTGCTGACAACTGCCTTGGTTTTCTTTATTCTGGGTCATAGCCTGTGGTGGTTTGAATGAGAATGTTCCCCACTGGCTCTAAGTACTTAGACATTTTGTCCCCAGTTGGTGGCAGTGTTTCGGGAGGTTTTAGTTGGTGTGGCCCTGTTGGAGGAAGCACGTCACTGCGGATAGGCTTTGAGAGTTCTCAGCCTTGCCAGATTTCCAGTCACACTCTGCTTCCTGTGCCTGCTTCAAGATGTGATCACTTGGCTTTCTGCTCTGCCGTCAGGCCTCCCCCGACATTATGGACTCGGATCCCTCTGCAACTGTAAGTCAAATACTCTTCCTTCTATAAGTGGCCTTGTTCATGGTGGTTTATCACAGAGCAGAAAAGTGTAATACAGCACCACAGTCCACTCATCATGAACCAACAACCAAGGAAGCATCTCTCTTTCATTTTTCCTTTCACTAGCTCCCTCCAATATAATCGACCATCTAACTGTTTTCCAATTTACAATACTTCTGCTTACAATTTTTTACTTAAAATGATGAGAAAGTGATATACATTCAGCAGAAACTGTAACTCAAAAGTTGAATTTGGATCTTTCCCTGGGTTAGCAATATGCAGCCTTATTTTATCCTATTGGTGATTTTACTGAATGAGAAGATTTACATCTCAAATGTAGATTTAATTTGCATTTCCTTGATGGTGAAAATGTTAAACATTTTTCAAATTCCTCCCTGTGTGTGTGCAGTATGTGTATGTGGCATATGTATGTATGGTGCATGTGAGCTTGCACTACCACGCATGTTCCCCCATTTCATCCATTTCTGCCCTGACCTTTATTACTGCTTTCCACAAACTTACTGATTTGGGGGTTCGCTTGTTCTTGTTTTTAAAGACCTTGAGGTGCATTAACTTTTTATGCGAGTGTTTACTCCAAATGGAGAATTGTATTGTATGTAAAGGACATTTCAATATACACGACTTAAAAAAAGTTCACTCCTTAATTTCCCCACAGGGATAGCTATTCAGAGACGGGGTGGAGGAACTGTCATTTCATATGGCTGTCCATGTCATACTGGAAATTCAGCTCTGATTTTCCAGTATTCACACAGATCTCAAAATTAAGAATACACACAGTGCAAAGAGGACAGATCAGGACGACACAGTCCTGGTAAAATAATCAAGAGCAGATGCCGTGTGAGTCCACTCAGACAAGGAACCACACCCAAACAACTCAAAGGGGCAGAGAACAGAATGGAGGTCGCTAGGGGAGCGGGGAGGGTACAGTGGTGAGAACTATCCAACAGGTATAGTTTGAGGGATTTGTTAGTGTTGTTTGTTTTTGAGACAGCATGGAGGCCAGGCTGGCTTTAAATTCCCTACATAGCTGAGGTTGGCCTTCTGACCCTCTTGTCTCCCCGTCCTGAGTGCTGGGATTACAGGTGTGCACTATTGTACTGGGTTCAGTTTGAGTTTTGCAAGAAGGAAAAAGTTTGCTACAGATGGAAGGAAGTGATAATTACAAAACATCAATGCACTTAGTCCATTTAATTAATGATTTATATTACAAATGACACCAGTCATGGGGCTGGAGAGAGGCTCAGCGGTTAAGAACACTGGCTATTCTTGCAGAAAACTCAGGTTCAAAGCCCAGCATACGCACATGGCAGCTAACAACGGTTTGTAACTCCAGTTCCAAGGGATCCAATGCCCTCTTCTGTCCTCCGTGGGACACTGCACAACATGGGTGCACTCACATATATGCAGGCAATACATGTATACACATTAAAAAAAGTTAATTAAAATAAAAAACAAAGTAGTCAGTTTTGTTCTATACCTTACTATATTTGTATTTTACCATAATAAAAATTGAAAAAAAATTGTGAATACTGGAGGTTGAACCTTGGGCCTTGTGCACGCCAGGCAAGCTATACCTCCAGCCCTTTTGTTCCTTTAAAATTTGATACAGAGTTTTAGTAAGTTGCCCAGCCTAGCCTTGACCTTGAACTTGTGATCTTCTTGCCTCAGCCTTGTATGTAACATGTACTTTAGTTGTACAAGCAGATCCAACTGAAAAAAAAAAAACTTTCAAAAAGAAGTAAAAACAAAACACAAGAAAAGACTAAGTATGAGAAATAAAGGGAGATTATTAATCTTCTCTAGGGCTCCCTGCTCGGAACCACTGCCCCGAGAGCTGGGCGAAGTGAGGAGTGAGGCCTGACTTAAACTGCGCCTGTACTCACCGCAAACTTCTTGTCACCCTGTGACCACAGTGGCGTGCTGGGGAAGGAAGCAGCCCCATTTACATGGTGCATACGTGCTCCACTGCGGCCAGAGCCTTCATGGTTTCACTGAAGCTCTGACCATCAGAGAGTTCTCAAAGCGTCATGGAGGAAGTGTTTGTACCAGCTCTGATTCTAAGCCCACGATGGATCTTCAAACCCACGTTTCCTCCAATACATCATTTAACTACCCTTTGCTCTCTTTCCATCCTTAACTCTAACAATAATTTGGGCCTTGGGAATCCTTATTCTTAGTTCTTCTAGTCATTTGTCTAGAAATATATATATATATATATATATATATATATATATATAGCATATATATGTGTATATATGATATATAACTAAATATATATATATATATATATGTGTGTGTGTGAATGTGTTTTAGTTTCTCTTTTTTAATTGGTAAAACTGTGATTGAAACAACTCAAGTCATCTTCAGTTGGAACAAAGTCATCAATCATGTAATGTTTATTACATACTAAATAAGTATACAGATTCACTATCATGAGAAGAGGAAAAGGTAGACAGATACAGGTGGCCCTTTCTAATGACAGTTCCATTAGGAACTATTACAGGAGGCCAAGAATACGGCCCTGGGAAAACTACATATAACAGATCAAAATAAGGATCTTTTTCTTTGTTCAGTTCAAATGGATACAAAAATTAAGGACCCACCACGACTAAGTATGTATCAGTGAGTAAACATGTAACCATTTGCCGGTGAAAATTCTGTTGAGAGGCAGGAACCTAAAATGAACCATAAGCCATGGGCTTTAAGACATTTTCCTAAGTTTTAGAAGTTACAGTGCTGGGGCTGGAGAGACAGCTCAACAGTAAAGAGCGTGAACTGCTCTTGCAGAGGACCTGGGCTCGAATCCCAGTACCCATATGATGGCTAAAAACTGTCTGTAACTCTAGTTCCAGGGGATCTGATGCCTTCTTCTGATCTCTGTGGCCACTGCATGACATGGATACACTTATATACATGCATTCATACACATAAAATAAAAATAAAGAACTTACAATGCTTGAAATGGTGGCTTAGTTACTTTTCAGTTGTAAAATAAAATAATCTGCAGGAAGAAAGCAGCTTCTTCACGATAAATAGTGTTTTATTTTAGCTGTCTTGGCAACCAGGATGCTAGCCTTTTGTGTGTGTGATCAGGGGCCAAACTTGGGCCCTTAGAGAGGAAAGCTAGTCTAAGTCATTTCTTTGCCTAGGGAGATTACAAAGGGAGGCAAAGGTGCTATTTTGTTGAATTCCTACGTATAGAAAGCTCGATGTCTATATTTTATCTAGTGGTACCCGACTTTAGCTGAAAATTTATCGGCTAAACTGTAAAAGGTATTTAGAAGGCCAACCTTTCTGACTCCCTCTTAACTGGTGACATTAGTTGCTCCAGGGTGACCTGCCACTGTGTTGCACTGAATGTCAACTCGGGTTACTCGGTCCAACAGACTTGGCTGCACTTTCCAGGACTGCCTGCCCAGCTGTCCAGATTAAGTCCCCACAGGCGGGTGGCAATGTAGGACAGCCGACACTGGCGGGCTTTCAGGAGTGGTTCCAAGCCACAAGTGTGTCATTTCACATGCCCAAGTTTAGCCTCTGGTACACGTGCTCATAATGGAGCAGCAATACACCGTGTTAAAATGGAGTTTCTACAGGTTAAAATGGAGTTTCCAGGACTCTCGTCACTAACTGTAGAATGTAGCACAGGAGTCTCAGCAAATGATTGCCAAGCTTTCCCTAACACCTCCAAAGCCGATCCTTCCCAAAGCACTACTGACTGTTTTAATTTTTAAAACTGATTTTTTTGTGACTTTCATACTACCACCAAATATCTCCTAACTTTATTTACCTACTTCTGCCCCAATGAACATTTGCCCAGGACACCCTCACCTCTGGTCTCATTATTCTAGCAGTCCCAGGAATTCCCTCCATCTTCTCTTTGCTCCTTTGGTTACTGTGCAAGAGGGATTTTACAGACATAGGCATTCCTCCAAAAGCTTAGCCTGCTGCTACTATTCTTAGGATAAACAGGAACTCATTTGTCCTGCTTCCTGAGTCTTCACTCAGGCCCCTCCCAGTCCTTCTCCCCCATCCCTGCTGCTTGTGCTCTCACCAGGCTCCTCTGCACCAGGGCCTTGTGCAGGACCATTTGAATGGGCGGCACTCCCTCTGTCCGGAATGCAAACCCTCTGCCCTCTGCATCCACCAAATGGATCGCTGGGTCTTGCCTCTGCTGCTGCTTCCTTAGCAGCGTCTGCCTCCTTCATTTCCTCTGAGAGGTCAGTTCTGCCTTCCACTGCAGTGTGCTTCTCCGCTGGCTCACTAATTTCACAGGCCTGTAGAGATCTGAGCACACAGGGGTCTCTGATTTTACTGTGCTGCAGGAGACCTGAAACTGGGAAATTTCTAATGAAACATATTGGCTCATAGTTTGGGGTGGGAAGTTCGAGACTGAGGGATGAGCATCTGATGAGGGTTGTCTTCTTCTTCTGTCAGCTCACGACAGAAGGGCGAAGAAAGAGTGAAAGAAGGGGAAGAGACAGGACTCGTGTACTCCAGCCTTTTTATATTTGGAGTTAATCCATTCACAAAAGTAGACTCTCCTATGACCTAAATACCTCCCACTAGGCCTGCCTCCCAACAATGTTGCCTTGAGGATTAAATTTCCCATATATGCTTTTTGGGGGGACACATTCAAACCAGTGCCACAGACATCTGTGAAGTTTGTGTAACTCACTGAGGGTGGTTACCCTGACCCTGACAGCTCCATCCCAGTGTCTAGTGTCTCTGCATAGCAGATGTTATGCAAATATTTGTAAAATGAATAGAGACAACTACAAGATTCTAGCCCCTTAACTCTGAAACTCTTGAAATGAAAAATCTACCAAGACATAAGCAGGAACCTTAGACAGAACAGTTGTCCCTAAGCTCCTGGTACTTGGAGGGAATCATCTACTATGGGCTGGAATCTGCTCTCAGTGAGGCTTCTTCTCTGGAAACTGAACAGGAAAAGAGTCATGTGTGACTCTTTCTAAATCTTTGCTGTTTACAACTGGCCTTTGACAGTTGCTCGCTTTTAGAAATAATTGGGTGGTTGGACTCAGTTCTATATTTTAATACTTACATGCTCAGTTCTATATTATAATACTTACATACTATAAAGTTTGGTCTGTACTTGACCAAACTTTAGCCAGGCTCCTTTGAGCTCTCTTTTTGCCCAGACCTTGTCTGAGAGTCTTATCTTTGACTAAGAGTCTATAGCAAGGCCCCCTCCTAACTGCTCACATTGGCCTGCCTTCTGCAGGAATCCCAGGAAGTCTGATTAGGAAGAATGGATCCTTCTGTGAATCTTTCCCCCTAATGATTTTCCACCCACTGATCCCCCTCATTCTGCACATTGGCTATTAATCCCTGGCTGTCTGTGCTGTAATGGAGTCGAACTAGCTTTTCTCTTCTATTGCAAAAGTCTCTATGCTTATCTCAATAGTCCTAAATAGGGTTCTTCATCATCTAACAAATGTCAGAATAATGTTTCTTTAACAAAAGGGACAGATTTTACTTGGCAGGAGTCCTACACCTTGACATGTTCTTTTACTTGCTCTTTCGTCCATTAGCTCTTCATGATTCAAAATGAACTTCAAATTTGTACATTCAATTCATTTATCCAAAGCATTCTGAGCATGTAATTCTCTTATCTCCCCCACATTTACTGAGGGCCTTGTGCTATTATAGGATTCTTCATGAAATCCATTCTACACTGAGGTGGGTTCTCTGTTTAAGACAGAAAGGTACAGAGTTCAATTTACTGGCTGTATCACAGTGCTAAGAAAGGTCTGATCAGAAAGCTCAAATGATCATGTCTTTTCTCCACAGGGCTAAGAAGCTTTCTAACTGAAAGATGGCTTCCTGGGGGCTTGTGATTCTGCACAGATTCCTTTGACACACAGCAGCTCTGCACCATGGTAGTTTTGTTCCTAAGCCTCTAAGAAGGACAAACAGCCACCAGAGATAGGAAAGCTCTAGCCACAGCTGGCCACAGGACTTCCACAATGGAGAACACTAGGGGTGGCCATCTCGTGGCAGTGGCATGGGACTGGGTGGTGGTGGGGGCCACTAAAGGAATCTCTAATCTCTCCAGTCTTGCCCCTTTCTAGAGAACAGAAAAAGATAAATAAGGAATGTTGAGAGGGAAGCAACAAGAACCTTCTTAGTTATTCCTGCTGTGCCTCCTTTCCCATCGCTTCTCTGCCTGGGTGTTAGGCTACAAGGATATCTCAGGCATCTGCGAGAGGGAACCCAGCACCCAGGACTGCTCCGAGCATTACAACTCAGACAGTAGAAACTGTACCAAGGAGATATTCTACAGGCCACAGAAACAGTGAGGCCAAACATGGTTCTTTGGGGGGGGGGGAGTCACAGGATAGCACATATTGAACAAGAGAACAATTTTTTTAAGACAAGGTTTCCCTATGGCCCCAGTTGACCTGGAACTCTCTATTGAACCAGGTTAGCCTCTAAAAGAGATTTGCCGGCCTCTCCCTTGTAGGTGCACCACACCCAGCAAAAGAACAGGTTTGATACCATCACCTCATGTTTGTCACTTTGGCTGCCACATATTCAGCCTGTCTTAGGATGAACCTGAGATTTTGATCTCATACTGACAAGCTGTGGCCTTGAAGTCTGTGTTGGTTTTGTTTCCTGCTAGACCCTGGAGCCCAGGACAACCGCAAAGAAAAATTTAACGAGTGGATGACTTGAATTGGAAGAGAGATTAAAATGAATCTTAACACTGTTATTATAACCTGAAATGGAAGCCCCCAATTGTATTGTAAAACTATAGATAGATTGTTTTTTAGGTCACCAGCACTACTAGAGCAAGAGATGTGGGTCTATTTTACTGCTAGAAGAACTGTTCAAGGTAAGTGGTTTAAATGAAGTCAGCTGGAGCACAGCTGACTGGAAAACAAGGCTGGGTGCTGTCACACTGTATCTCCAGGCTTTTGAAAAAGTTATGTCTCTTGGAGGCACTGGTTGTCTATAGAATGCTCCAGAGAGATGTCAGCAGATAGCAGAGCTCTCATCTCTCTAAGTATTGTCAGGATTGGCGATAAAAGGAACAAAACCAGCCCCAGATCCCATCCTGTAACTTTGCTGACAACACCCCACCCACCTGGGACTCTATGGCATCCTGTGACCTAGACCCAAGCCTGGTAGGGGTCTCCAATCTGGCCCCCACTCTACTCACCTCCATCTGAGGTCAGTGTGAGTCATATGTCTGGCCTCTAGGAAGAGCTGCTCACTTATGCTGTGACCCTAGCCCTTGCCATCCAAAGACCACCTGCAGAACCTGATCTTTTCACAGACTTCTGAAGATCATCACTAGGCAAGACATGCCCACTGGTACAATAATGGCACAAATGTTATGAGAATAACCCAAATCTTTCTGATTGGATTTAAGGCTCATCTCACAGGATGGAACCCAGACCTGGTACTGTTACTAGGGTCTGTGTTACTGGGACCTGTAGCTATCCAGTCACAGACGATAGGGGACATCCTCCTATTATTCTACTGAGTGAACATAGTATTAAATCTACTCCAAATGACTTCTTATTAAACCCATATATTAGCATGCCTCTCAACCTTCATCAGAGAAGCTTCTTTTCGCAATTGATGGTAATGAACACAGAGATCCACAACTGGTCAACCTGCAGAAAACAAGAGACTGTGGAGTGCTCAGTCCTAAGCGGGGTATTTATTTCATACTCCTCTCCCCAAGGCTCACAGATATGATGGAAGAGAGCGAAGAAAGAGTGTGAAAGTCAGAGGTGGTGAATGACTACAAGAAAACAGCGTTTTCAAGACACAACATGGCGGTGACACAGATATACTCAAGAGAGTTATGACAGCATGCATGAGACCTATGTAAGTTTAACCCAGACAAGATTCCAGCATGCTGGGGAGAGGTGTGCAGGAATCCCCGCCCCTAGATGAGGATCTACTGGCAACTGAGAGTTGCTGGGAGAAGAAGAGTCAGTTTTCTTTGAGTGTGACTCCTGGTAGGTGGAGCACTCTCCAGAGGATAGCCCCACATCCAAAAGTATTTGGGGAGCACAAATTGGACTTAATGGGCTTTAAAAGACAAGGAGGACATGAAGGTAGAGGTAGGGAGGTGGAGGAGATCTGAGACGAGATAGGAGAAGGGGCTGAATATAATCAAAATACATTGTATGAAATCTTGAATTAGTAAAAATTATTATTAAAAGGGAGGAACGAATGACAGACTATGTTCCTTGGTAGTCATAAGCTGAAGAGCCTTTTTAAAACTAATCCTTTAGGTATTGTGGAACCAAGATCATCTTAACAGACTTGAGAATTCCACACATGGTTAGTACTGAACTCTTATTCCATGTGTGGCTCACACACTCTATGTTCTAAAACAGTTTGTATGTGAATACACATGTAAAGTTCTGTAGCCAAAGCTATCTTCTTCTGGACAGAATGGAACAGGGGAGATCCTGGGTCACAGAAATCTGGTATATTTGAGTGAGCAGAGGGCATAAATCAAGAGGAGAGCGTTCAGATAACACTGGCGATCCAGTGAACACGGGCGTCCCCCGAGTTTGAAGAGATAAATGGAACCCACCCGCACTGTGCTTTGTTATGGAAACAGCTCTTCCATGGGAAGAGGATTATTCTTCTCAATGTACATTTCCTCCTATGGAATATATTTTTCACAAAGAGAATGTTTTATAAATATACCCAGTAATTTTTCCTTTTACTTTGGGGATTTTCCTGTGAGGTAATAAAAAAAAACTTCCATTAGCTTAAAAGCATTTTTCAAAATTCATTTCCATTCCAGGTTTAATCACGCACAATATAGGTCACTTTGTTTTAAAATGGGATTCAAAGAGGCTGTCCCTGAATCACTTTATGTTTTTCCTGAGTAAGTTTCCCAATACAGGAAGCCAAAGACAAACGTCTCCCCCCGTGTTAGTGGCCAGTGGATGGCTGTGCAGAACCATAACAAGCAGGGTGAGCTGGAAGCCGCTGAGTCTGTAGGTGCTGCACCTCCGTTTCTCCCTGCAGACTGACAGGGATGGAGTCTCTTCCTCAGCACAACCCCAGTGAGGGGAGAGGTAGGGAGATTCCCTCCTGTGGAGTAGGAGCTAAAACACTGAGCAGAGGCTGTTTCTGTCACCTAAAAGAGAGGGAGGAAAGACAGCAGGATTGATGTGGCAAGAATGCAAAGCTAACTGCCCAGGATAAGAAATCTCCTCTATCTAGAGCATTATAGTTTGGGCGTGTGCCTCTCAAAAGCCCGTGTTGAAAGCTTCACCTCCAGCCCAGGATGATATTAGAAGGTGGGACCTTGAAGAGGTAGAGTTTAGTAAAAGGTCTTCCATGCTGAGCCCCTGCCACATGAGAGAGTCCCTTCCTCGCTGTTTCATTTCTAGGCCTTCAGGAGAGGAGCTTACTTAATTACTCTCTGCCCTGTTGTGTTCTCTCACCACAGCCCCCAAAGCATTAGACAGTGGGCTGAACTTCTAAACTATGAACCAAAATAAACCTTTCCAGTTTTTAGTTGATAACCTCAAGTATTTTGTTACACTGACGGAAAAGTGAGTAATACAAAAACACATTTCCTTGTTGTTGTTTTGCCATTTTTAATTTTAATTTTATGTATATGAATGTTTTGTTTGAATGTGTGTAAATGTACCCATGTGATACAATGCCCGTGGAGGCCAGAAGATGTCAGGTCCCCTGGAACTGGAGTTATAGATGATTTTAGTTGCCATGTGGGTGCTGGGCACTGAACCCAGGTCCTCTGCAAGAGCAGTTGGTGCTCTTAAATCTGAGTCATCACCTTAGCTCCACATTCTTTATTTAAACATGGCAGATATTTTACTATGTGAACCAAGATTTGAGAAGAGCCATTAATTTCTCCTTTTGCAACACATCCCTGTCTTGCTAGGCGAGGCTGTCCATTCTCTCCTTCTGTAAGGCCTCCAGATGGACGTACAGGGTCTTCTGGCTATTTGGACACCTCAGATCATGAAATGGTCTGCTATAATTTGAAACTGGTTCCCCAAATTAAAATATTGCAAACAATCTACAATGCACAACATTGAGAGGTGGGGTCTAGTGGGAGGTGTTCAGAGTCTCATGGGTTAATGTTGTGACGAAGGGTCTTTGAAGGTGGGCTTTCTGTTGGCCTTCCCTCATTCTGCCATGTGATTCTACAATAAGAAGGTCTGTGCCAGATGCTAGCAACTTTACTATGACTACCCAGTCATCAGAACTGTGATAATAGTTCTCATTATAAATTATCCTGACTCTCCGATATTCTGTTATAGTATCACAAAATAGACCAAGGCAAATTAGACATCAAGCTCGTTTTCTTTTCCTTTAGATCCCCATGTCTTAAAATTATTATTATTATTATTATTATTATTATTATTTGGTCTTTTTTTGGAGACAGGGTCTCCCTGTAGCCCCAGTTGGCAGCCTGGAACTCACTATGCAGACCACACAGGTCTTGAATCCACAGAGATCTCCCTGCCTCTGCCTCCTGAGTGCTGGGATTAAAGGCATACGCCACCACACCTAGCTAAAAATATCACTGGCTGTTAGACATTATACCCTTGAAAGTCCTATATGGGGTAAGGAATAGATAAATGCACACAATTTTCATGTCACTGGAACATATGATTTGCCATTTGCTGGGATCAGTTTGTCTGTGACAAGATGAAAATAAGATGATGAAATAGGAAGGCAACAAATGAGAGAAATATATTATCTTTGAACAGATGTCTGCATTAGTGGCTAGACTCAGTGATCCAATAATAACTAGTGGATACACTACAGCAGCCTGTCTACACCCCCACTGCCTCCCAACACAGCAGAGTATTCTAACTGTTCTTCTGCTCAGAATATTGGATTTCTGTGTCCCCTCCCATCTGTCCTTACCCTGCCGGGCTTCCCTTATTTGAGGCTGGCTTTTCCCAAGAGGCCTCTCCATTCATTGAGAATGTAGCCTGATTTGGGAGAGTTTACTTTATGCCACATGCTCACTGGAAAGAGCTGTGTCTTAAATAAGGAAGGCCCTAGTCTGTGAAGGGCTCAGCAGATGCTCTGTCCTTCCTGCATTTGTGAGAAGTGAAATATGCTAGTTGATGGTTTTAAGAGCCCCAGCATTATCTAGACTATTCAACCTTTTCACCTGTATCTCAAAGCACTGTCAGCTACAGCCTACAAGCTGAATTCATGAAGCTCCGGGATTCCAGACGTCCTCCATTTCTACCTCAGGGATAGAGCCCCACCCCACCGATCAAGGTACCCATCCAGAGGCTGAATCTCCTCCTGACCTTTTCCTCATCCCCTCCTCACCTCCCCACTCTTACCGAGTTACCTCCCAAACATCTCTCCGACCACCGGCTAACTTTCTCCATCTTCATGTCCCCATACGAGTCCAGGCCCTGTCACTAGCTGCCATGTCCTGGTCTCCCAACCACTTCCCAACCCAGGACTCCACCTGGTCTCCTTAGCCTCTTTCCAACTCCATGGACTGGCTATGACCTCTATTCTGGTGTTTTTCGCATGCCAACCTCCACCCTAGCTCAGATTCCAAGCTCCAGAAGGGCCCAAAGTGTGGCCTGCTGGCTCTGTGTCCTATCTCCATTGCTAAGTAGTTTCAGCCAAGAACAGGAACTTGATGATGGTATTTGAATAAATGGTCATTTGTATGGAGAGATAGTATTTCGAACCATTTTCCTGTATATTATCTCTAGTTCCCTTCATAATAGACTCATTTTACAGACAAGGGCATTGAAACAGAAGAACTTATGGGCTGGCAACCAGAGCTGAGATGGGTTTCTGATCTTCAGTTCTGTGCTATCTCTATATTGTGTTTTCTCACTTTGCTGGACTGAGTTTCATTCCAAATACAGATTACTAGGAAGCTGCAGAATGTCACGGTGAACACAGGCTGCAGTGTTAGAGCCTCTGCCTCAGATCCCGGCTCTGTTCTGGTTAACTTTAGCCAAAGTAACTCAGTTGTCTAAGTAAGGACAACACCCAGCACAAGGCTAACAAAAGGCAGTGTGTGGTTAGCATACAACTCAAATGCTTGTACAGAGCAAGCATGTAAATAAATGTTAACTCAGAATGACGAGCAAAGGGCAAATGCCCTCTGCTGTTCCAAGACCTGCATCCTCTACCCTTACAAGGGTTAGGTGCTATGGGTTATTTTCTACACTGCAGCCTTGATATGAGCTACGAGCACTGCAGCTTCTGATTGCACCCTGTCAAACCCTCTGCTTCACCGCATTGAGTCCCAGTCCTCTGCGTCCTTTCCTTGCCACAATGGCAAACTCTCACTTCATTCTTTTTGCCCAGTCTACTTTTTCTGTCCCAGATATTTTTCTGACCCAGGGCTTTCTCCCTCCCGTTGGCACTAGATCCTCCTGCATCCGGGCAAAATCCCAGATGTCTGCCCCCTTAGAACTCCAGCTACCGAGTACCGGCCACAGAAAGGTTTCTAGCCAGCTGTAGAGTCTAATTTGGGTCGTTTTACCTCCTTCTTCCTCACTATAGCACAATTCTTTCAAAATCAAAAGTAGTTTGTTTTCTGTTAGAGCATGCAAATATGGGGAGCCACAGTTTTCCTCTAACATCCTAAATTATATTTGTTTCTTCTTCACTGATAAGGCCGAGCACCCATGAACTCATCCATGTTTGTGCATTCTTTCTAGCAGAACAAGTAGACCTGTTAGAAATCAATGTTAATGAAGAGAACAGCACATTGCAACTCACTGGACACGTCAGATCAAATTCTCCAAGGAATCAATTTGGGTGCAGGAATTCCTTTCCTCCCAGGACATCTCTACTTTAAATGCTGTCTGCAAAGATGAAGCAAGTGGGACATACATTGCTTCAGATAACAAAATAAACTCATGGTAGCACGAGTGAGCTCTCAACCCCAAAACCATCCTCTAGTGCCAACTGGGAGTCACAGCTGTCCAATGTAGTCCAGCAGGATGTCTTCTGATCCCAGTTTTGCTACTTCCTGGCTGCATCCACAGGAGCCTCTCTGGGCTCTAACTTTTCATCTGGAAGATGCTTTCATGTACTCGATTGCTGTCATAGCTCTGGGATCTCTTATAAGGCTAGAACATAGTCAGCACTCTGTATCCACGGTGTCTATGTCTGTATCTACAATCACGGACTCAACCAACTTCAGAATTAGAATGTTTTGAAAGACAACATCACATCAATACTGAACATGTGCAGGCCTTGCTTTTTTAACATTATTCTCTAAACAATACCATATAATAATTATTTATGCAGCATTTATACTGTATTAGGTAGTACAAGCTATCAAGATGGTTTAAAGTCTACAGGAGGATTATGTAGGCTTTATTCAGTATGCTGCCATTTTATGTAAAGGACTTGAGCACTGGCAGATTTGGGTATTTTCAGTAGATCCTGAAACCAATCCTCTTCAAAATACTGAGGGCTGAATTTATACCAGGTCAAAACTACTAATATCTCTGGTTTTACTATTTTTAGTTACAATAATTTTCTTAAAATATTTTACTTTATGTGTATGAGTGTATTGCTTGGATGTAGATAGGTGCACCTGTGTCATGCAGTGCCAGTGGAGATCAAAAGAGGGTCTCGGATCCCCTAGAACTGGAGTTACAGACGGTTGTTAGCAGCCATGGTGCTGGGAATCAAACCCAGGTCCTCTGCAAGAGCAGCCAATGCTCCTATCTGCCTAGCCATCTCTCCAGCCCCACTTACAGTAATTTTTAAAGATATATTATAGATACTAATTTTACAAATTCAGAAGTGTAATTTCTGTCTCTGAATGCCTTTAATCTCTATCCTTAAGCCTTTGTTTTTCCCTCCATGTTTGTAAATATCATCTAGTTGCTTTTAGGTAAAGAATTCAATCTCATAGTTTTTCAACTTAGTGTCATGCAAATGAGGCACTTTTCACTTTGAAAATGTATTCAGTGTTTATTTTTTTTTTCTTGCCTGTTCTGTTCTGGACTGACTGCATGCAGCTGGGGGCTTATTTATTTAATGGTTGGGCTGAACAGGCACTGTAGTGTTTTGGTTCTCCTCCTTGCTGGGCTACTGGCTGCCTGTCTTTGGGACCTGACCCATCTAAGGAATCTGACAGAGATATCTTTTATACTGTATCGGCTTCAGTGCATGACCACAGTCCCATGTGTCCTGTGGGGCAGTTCTCCTGACCCATTACTTAGAAGCCATTCTTCTTTAGACCTGGTGGTTCTCCCAGTCTCTTTCCAGGACACAGGAACGGCATGGGTGCTGCTGTTCTCCATCTTCTCTGAAGCATTCAGGACACTGTTTAATGCCCCTGCCACTCTCTACAGAGGTTACTCTGCCCATCTTAATCTATTGTGGCCGGAGGAAAGTTGATGAGGTTCAAAGCCACTGGGGGTCCAAATAAGTGATTAAGACTGTTTCTACCAAGCTGCAATCCCCCAAATCGTGAGAGTTTTATTGGGTTTTACTTCCTCCTCTGGGACTCAGTCTGAAACAAGCATAAAGCAGACTAATGTGGAGATCTTAAGACTTTTCTGGAGTATCTTACTGTTATGATTTGGATACAGTGTTTCCTGAAAGGATTCAATTCAGGTGCTGGAAACTTGGTCTCTGGTGAGGCAGTATTAGTAGGTGATGGGACCATTAAGAGGTGGAGCCTATGACCTTAGATGGAGTTCTCACAGCTTTCATGGGTCTTCAGTCACTCTGGCTTCCTGCCCTACCACTGTGATCACTCTTCTACCACATGCTTCTGCTATGATGCTATTCATGGTGTGACACAGACAGGGAGGCCCTTGCCAGAGCCAGTGCATTGTGGTCAGACTTTCTGCCTCCTAAACTGTGAAATAAATAAGCTTCTTCTCTTAAGAAGACACTCATCTTAGGTCTTTCATTATGAGGGAAAATAGACAGGTATACTCCGCCTTTCAATCGCATATTGTTCCCATCTAACAGAAGCTGATGGGGAGGTGGGAGATTGGATTCTGCTCAGATTCCCCATCTCTCACAAATCTCTTTATGCCTCACAGCCTTTTCAGTGTGAAGCTGAGCTCCACGCCACCACTATAAAGGAATGTGCCAGTGTGCTTGTCACCTATATCATAAGAGGACACCAGGGGATGCTCTGCACACTAATCTCCTCAGACTAACACCTCACACTAGCCTACTTCAGATGCAATGTGTCCCCATTGAAAAAGTGAAAAACCTGGTCTGTCAACCACAACTATATTGCTTTATCCTGTACATTTCATATGAATAAGACCCAATAGACCATAAGAAAAAATGACCAATGAATTGCTTTTATAAGTTATTTGCCAGTTAACACAAACACTAAACTTGTGTTATTATGGTGTGTGAAATTTTTGTTTTGAAAGCATTCAAAGATGTTACGAACTTAGTACCGCAGTCAGAACACACAACACCTTCATCTCTCTAGAATCCTGCCTTTGCACACCTTTGTCCTGTTTCTAACCCCTGACAATTCTAATCTGTTATCAACAACCATAACAGAGTTGTCTTTGTAAAATCTCTGTCTGTGGAATTATAATATGGTAACTGTTTGAGACTGACTTCTTAATGTCTTCCAGAATTATCCAAGTTGTTGCACGTAACAACGGGTGGTTCCTTTGTAGTGTCTGTGAGAACAACCTGTTTCATTCCTGATGCAAGTGAGTTGGACCTTTTTGGGGTCTCACTGAAGCTTCATCAGTTTTATTGATCATTTCAAAGAACTTTTGGGGTCACTCATTTTCTCTGTGCTTTTCTGTCTTCTGTTTCACTGGCTGTGCCTTCTGTCTATTATCTCTCCTTCAATGGCCCTCTCCTGTCTCATTGTTTCTTTTCTTCCAGTGGCCGTCTCCTGTCTCTCATTGTTTCTTTTCTTCCAGTGGCCCTCTCCTGTCTCTCATTGTTTCTTTTCTTCCAGTGGCCCTCTCCTGTCTTTTACTATTTCTTCTCCTTCAGTGGCCCTGGATTTTCTTCCCTTTTCTTTTTTTATTCTCTTGAAGTAGAATCTTAGATTAATGACTTGAGATCTTTTTTTTTTTCTATCATGAGCATGTAAATACTAACAACACTATAGATTAATGCCAAATTTCAACACTGCATCTTTCTAAGCACCACATTAGTTTTATTCCAAAATATTGCCATATTCTATTTCATTTTCCTTTAAGTCAGATATTTCCTAATTCTCATTGAGACATCTTAGGCCATGGCTTATTTAGAAATGTGCTATTAAAACTCAGGTATCTAGAGAGTTTCCTGTCATCATTCTTTGATGAAATGATGAAATTATTCTGTTTAAGTATTTTATTTATTATTTTCTATTTTATGTATATGAGTGTATTGCCTGCATGTATTTTAGACCATCCATGCTGTGCAATGCCTGCGGAAGTCAGAAGAGGACATCATCTGATTCCTCTGCAAGAGCATCCAGTGCTCTTAATTGCTGAGCCATCTTTCCATTCCATACCCCTCTTTTCTTTCTTTCCTTTATTTATTTGTTTGTTTTTGGAGACAGGGTCTTATATAACCCAGACTAGCCTCAAATTTGCTATCTTTTAAGTGACGATTATCTTGAACTTCTGATGCTCCTGTTCTCACCTCTCAAAAGCTGGAATTACAGGCCTACACCATCATGCCTGCTGTGCATGGTGCAGGGGATGGAACCCAGAGCTTCAAGCAAGCTCGGCATGCACTGTACCAGCCCCATTATTGACTTTTTTGTTCTACTTAATCATTATCAGATAACATACTTTTTTATGATTTCAGTTCATCTAATTTGTTAGTTTTCTGAGAGAAAATGGTCTACCTTGACAAATGTGCCATGTGCCCATGAATAGAGGGTGTAGTCTGTATGCTGAGTGGAGTCCCTTGCAAATATTGATACGGTACGGCTAGGTGAGGGTGTTATTCAGTTTTTCCATGTCTTTGCTAATCTGTGTCCGTTGTCTCTGCTTATTATGGAGACAGTTGCTGAACTCTCCAAACATAATTTGAAATCCTCTCAGTTCTTTGGAGAACTTTCAACTTTTTCCCCTCTAATTTGTTTTCCCAGGATCTGAATTTCCACGAATTCTTCATTTTTACTTTCAGATTCACACTTATGTCCCCCAGCAGCTATCTGATTCGGGGGAAGGGTCTGAGGATGGAATTCATGGACTTGCACTCGCTAGGCCTCTAGGCAAGCACTCTACCACTGGGCTGCACCATAGCGTCTCTTGCCATTCTTTTTCTAAACTCTCCCAATTTCTTCATGAGAGCAGAATCAATTCAATAAGCTACATTAAGGCCTTCCCAGATCCTGGGTATCATGTATTTTTCAGAAAAATTTGTTAAATACTGATGCTTGTGAAGATCCAAGAGGAAGACTTCTAACTCCCTTTTCTTCTTGGGTCCTCAAATTTCCATTCTCTTTAGGGATGAAAGGAGGTTTCTCCTTGGCATTTCTCCTATTTGGCACAGATAATGCCATCTGTTCAGCACCTCCGTGACTCTACCTCCCTTCAGTTTGGTTTCCACACTGTGAGACAAAAGTCTATTACAAATCGGAATGCTGGCTCCACTGAGGGTCCTGTAGTGTGAAAATGCACAGATATTTTCTAATCACCTCGGGGAGCTCAGTTAGTCATCATATTGTTTGTTTATTTTGGTCACAAAGTCTGATATTTTGCAAGAGTGCTAGCTGATCCTTTGATCTGAGTCCATATTGCTCCCACAAATCCATCACATATAGAACCACAGTGTAGAGAGAGGTCAGAGCAGGGAAGCTGCAGTATGATGTTGTTCTGACCATCCCAAAGATAACCCCAAATCCCCTCGAGTATCTATAGCCTGCCAGAGTACATACTTAAAATCTATGTGCTCAACAAATAGAGATTTGGTCACAATGCATAGGCTTAGAATTTACCTCTGCTCTCATCATCTTACTGATGAAGATGAAGTCCCTAACATCTAGCTACCCAAACACATTATGTTCGACCAATGTTTGGTAAATTGGATAAATGTTGATGAACTTCTTCCAAGTATTTCAAACATTCTTTGGCTTTTTGGGATATAACCCAGGCTGCTCTGAAACTCACTATGTAGTCCAGGCTGACCATGAATTTGTGGCAAGCCTACTGCTTCAGCTTCCTGAGAACTGAGATAAAGGCCATGAGCCTCCATACCTGGCTTCTGTCTCTTGATAAATACACATTTTCCTAAGAAGAGCATGTAGTGGCTGTGCGTAGTGGTAAACACGATTAGCATATTCATAAGCCACAGAGAATCTTCAGCACACTGTTCACATTTGATCATTTTATTCCTGTCTATCATGGTAATTCTGTTGAGTAAATTTGACTTTTCTCATGTAAAGATGTCTAAGGCAAAGAATGTGATGCTTATATATTATCATTTGAGTCCTTTGTTGAGTGTTTGATAACATTGGGCTGATAGAGCCCTGAGGAAAAGGAGACAGTTGTGTGAACGTATTCACATTGTAAAAGTTTAATGCCATTGGAAATTCTTCCTCTGAATCTGTCCTCTCCTGTGGAGCTCTGGGTTCTCCTTAGTGGTCAACACCGCCATCATGTTCTGGAAGTTGTTGCACCACACTAGTATGGCTGCACAAGGAGATGCAACATGGGGTGGGATTGTTTGTTCTTTTTAAAGATCTCATTTACTTACTTATTTTAATTTTCTGTGTGTGAGTGCTTTGCCTGCATGTATGTAAGTATATCATGTGCATGTAATGCCTGCGGAGGTCAGAAGAGGGTGTCAGATCCCCTGGAACTGGAGTTTCAGACAGTTATTAGCTGCCATGGGGGTGCTGGGAACTGAACTCGGGTCCTCTGCAAGAGCAGTAAGTGCTCTTAACTGCTGAGCCATTTCCCCAGCCCCTGGCTTTCTCCTTCTGTTCCTGATCCTCTGTTTATACTTTCCTGCTTTCTTTTGGGTTATTTAAACTTTTTAGGATTTCATTTTCATTTATTTCTTTATTTTTTTGCTACATCTCAATTTTTCAGCTGTTGATCTAGGAATTATAATATGCAAACTTAACCTTTCAGAGTATCATTAGAATCAATATCTGGCCATCATGAGTGAAATGCTGAACACTTAAAACCATTCTCCCCTGTATAATTATTTTGAAAGATTTCAATTTCTTATCAGTTTCATTATATTATATTTTGGCATAGACTTATTTGAACTATATGAAGTTCACAGAACTTGAATTTGCAGGTTTGTGTCTTTTACCAAATTTGAGTTTTAGTTTTTTTAGAAATATTTGTTTTTATTCATGTGTATGTGTGTGTCTCTCTGTGTGTATGCCACACATGTGCAGGTGTCTGCGGAGGCCAAAAGAGGGTGTTGGAGCTCCTGGAGCTGGAGCTATAGGCAGTTATAAGCTGACCAACATGACTGCTGTAAACTGGATCCCAGTCCTCTGGAAGAGCAGCAAGTGCTCTTACCTGCAAGCCATCTCTACAGTCCCAGTACAACTGAGAAGTTTTCAATCATTAGTTCTCAAAACATTTTTTTCTGTAGCACACTCTTTCTTCTTTCTAGAACTCATTTAACAGAACTATTGGACCTTTTATATGTTTACAAGTGCCTGAAGCTCTTTTTTAAAACATTATTAATCTATTTTCTTTATGTTGTTTAACTTCTTTGATGGCTCTTCAAATCCATTGACTCTAATACTGTTATCTCTACTCAGTGAGTTTCTTATTCTGGATATTGTATTTTTAGTTTCAAATTTTTCATTAAGCTCTTCTCTCTATATTTCTCTTTTTTCATTAATTTACAGTCACTTTATACATCTGAGTGTTTTGTGTGCATATATGTAAGTCCACCTGTGCATCCAGTGACCATGGAGGCCAGAAGAAGGCATCAGATCCCCTGGAACTGGAGTTACAGAAAGTTGCTAGCCACCATGTCAGTGCTGGGAACTGAATCCAAGTCCTCTGTGAAAGCGATCAGTGCTTTTAACTACTGAGCCATCTCTCCAGCCCCCATACACTTCTTGCTAGACTTTCTATTCAAGGATACTTCTCCTTATTTCCTGGAACAATTAACAAATAGCTACATTTAATACCTTTGTCAAACAGGCCTGGTACCTGTCATCCTCACTTTATTGTCTTACTCCAAGGTTTTAAGTTACACTGATTTGAGGCTAGGGAACATTGAAGAGAAAAACTTGTAAATCCACCACCCATCTTATGTTTCCTCAAACTGTGTTATTGCTGATCTACCTGTGACTCACTGCTTCTCTGAGTTCTTCAGCAGCTGCTCCATGCATTCTGTCTAGGTTTGACAGAGGCTTTCAGTTGAAGAGGCAGGGTGACATGTGTGTCCTCTGTTTACCTGAACTTGGGACCTAATGGAATGCTTTTGGATCACTACTTATTTTGTGGGCTGGATCTTCATTTAAGAAGTGCTCATTATGAGAAGGTGCTCATGGACAATAACATGTATGAAGAACTGAAGAAGAAGAAACAATTCTGTCCAAATCAGAAACAATATAATCCTGACTGTCTCTGGCATAGAAAATTGGCCAGACCTTTACTTCTGAGGAGATAAGATCTTGTGGTTCTCAGCTCCCTACTGCAGCATCTGAGTCTGGTTTATGACTTGCCCTGGGGTGGTGGATAGCATCTGAGGGGTGGCTATTTCTCTTCAAGTATCTGGCAGAGTGCCAGTCTTCTGGTCGACAACATAGTTAGCCTCAGCATCATCATCTAGGATTTGGCAATCTAGGGCATCAAGAAACCAGCAAGAAACCAGTGCTGATTTGCTAGTGGTGCCACATTGCTGAATAAAGCTTGGCTTTTTGCACTAAATACTCCTCTTCATGGTCAGAACTGAGGCATTTCAGCATGAGGTCAAGGTGCTGTTTGCACTGAAAATTGTGTCCACTGATATTGTTAGACTGATATAGGGTAAGAAACATTAAAGCATAACCACATCACCACTGTCTTTAAAAAGGTTATGTATTAATGCTCAGGTAACATTTTAGAGAATTCTCATTTTCTAGGTCAGAGGCAGAGACTTGCATAAATGACCCACATGGATTTATCCAGCTACACTGCCAGCAAAATTACCCTCCCTGTCATTCTGACTACTGGTGAATTCCACATGGTAAATCAAATGCACGCCTTTGTTAACAAAATACCATAGTTAGAATAGCAGAAGGTAAACACTACATTTTGAGGCAGGAGACTTAGAGGAAATCTCTCTTATCCAGCTTTACTATTAGTGAAAAATTAAAGCTGTGTATATTAAGGTATGCCATCTTGATATATACGCACATTGTGAAAAATTATCACCATCAAGTTAAGATATCACCACTTCACATAGCTCCCTTTTCTGCATGTATTTGAAGAGATACTTAAGATCTTGGCAAATTTCAACTACGCAGTTCAGAATTATGAACCACATTCACCATTCTTTATATTAGGTCACCAGAATTTATCTGCACGAAAAGTCTTGAGTCTACTGCTTACTGACCTCAGGCAAGTAGCGACTTACCTTCCTCTACTTATTTTTAATATTTTATTTTTATTTTACGTGCATGAATGCTTCATGTATATAAATGCACCATGGAAAACAAACCTGGGTCACCTGCATGTACAAGTCCCTGGTCCTAAACAAACTCAGCCTAGAATACCAGCAGCTACCTTCACACCTGTAATGTCTCCTTTGAGAACTGGTCATTTGGCATTGCAGGGCTGTCCATGACTTATGACCTTCCCTGTTTTGAAGTCAGTTTGTCTGATATTAATACAGACATTCTATATAATCAAACCATATTGTATGAAATTCTCAAAGAAGTAGCAAAACTATTATATTAAAAATATAGCCATGGGGCTGGAAAAATGGTTCAGTGGTTGTGAGCATTGGCTGCTCTTGCAGAGGACCCGGGTTCAGTTTCCCAGCATCTACAAGGCTGTTAACTGCTGTCTGTGACTCCAGCTCCAGGGGTCTGATGCCCTCTTCTGACCTCCACAGGCACTGCATGACACAGGTGCACTTACATCCAGGCAGTACATTAATACACATAAAAAAATATTTAAACAGCAAAAACATATCTGTCTCTCTTCTGATAGTATACCTTTCTGATCCATTTACTTTAAGTCTGATATTTATATTTAAATTATAGACTAAAAATATAGGCTTCATGTAGTCAAGTTCATAAAGAAATCATTTCTGATGACTTTTGTCTTTTATTGATGAGTTTAAACCACTCACATCTGTGGTAGCTTTTGACAGTATCCAATTTTTTCAACTCTTTTTCCATTTATTGTCTTTATTCTCTCTAGGGACTAAATTAAAGGTATGGATTGTTGACTGTGGGTTTGTGTAATATATAATTGCTTTTGTGAATTATGTCATAGCCAAACTGCTTGCAGTGTACCTCATAAACCTTATTCTTGCTATCTTAGTAATTTGATTGTCAAGAATAAAATGAAAGAAGCTGTGTAATTTTCATTTCAAACCTCGTTTCAATTAAATTTGTGGGATAAGCTGGTCTGTGGCTGCACATTAGTAAACAAGGAGGAAGACACAAATTGTACAGTTCCTTGGAACTGGAGATAATGTTGGTGTGACTTTTCTGGAAACACAGAATGTCATTTCCAGACAGTGCACTCTAGGTGGCGCCATTGCCACTTTTTTCAGAGTGACACAAACCAAAACAAAACAAAAATACTACTTTGCCAGGGTTGAAAGCCAAACTTGGCTATACACCATGATCACAGAAGAGCCAGGAAAATTTGGCTGCTCTCTTCTCAGTTGCGGCTGATACTCCTCTCAAATACCAAATTCTAGGTACTTCCGCATTCTGTATTCTGTTACCCACTCTCTGGCACCTGACTCTGGCATCACTCTCAGCTTTCGGAAGTCCCGCCCTCATTTGGTTCCTGCTTCCCCAGCATTCCCACCATCTCCTGTCTCTTGCCCTGCTCCTGCCCTGGCTCCTGCACTGGAAGCACGGATGTCTCTTGGGACACTGTCCCGCATCTTCCTGGCTCTTCTGTGTTCAATTTCCTGTCAGTCTCCTTTTTTGTGAAACTTCTAGGCAAGTCCCTCCACGGTTACTTCCTGGGAGTTCTCTTTTCTTTCCTGATATTTCTGTTTAACTGCTTTATGGAAACCCCAGCTTCATCACAGAGAAAGAATCCTGGAAATCAACACAGATGCCAGCCCTGGAGGACTCCCTGAACACAGCACATCCAGGATTTCAGAAGCCCTGCACTGAGTGTGTGAAGCAGCAGTTCAGAACCACACCAAATTCCTGGGCAGGATGGGAGAGACCAGAATACCCCCGACTGAGGGATGGAGTTCTAGACTTCCTCGACTGAATTTCAAAACAGTACTTGAGCTAGATGTATATGTTTGGGGAATGCCCATCTCTACAGGTCTTGCTTTGTTTTTCCCTGGACTTTGAGAGCTCACAGTACAGAAAGCAGGAAATTCCAGAAGTTTCCTAAAGGAGACTGAAGACCCCTTTCAACCTTTCTGATATAATTAACCAAGTTCTTAGGAATAACATTCTAGTTCTGTGATTTCCATGAAAGCGTTGTTGGGGATGGGGTGTTGGATTATTCCCTCCCCTCCCCTCCCCTTCTCTTTCTTTCTATGAGCCAGTATCATGCAGTCTTAGCTGATCTTGAACTTGCTACATAGCTGAGGCTGTACTTGGACTCCTAGCTGAAACTGTCTATGAACTCCTGATCCTCCTTTTGTAGGACCTTCATTTTTCTTAAAAGACAGGACCCTCACTTTAGCCATTAAAACCTCCTTGTCAGCTCACCCCTCCCTAACTGAAAACTCCCAAAAGTCATAAGGGCTATGTCAGCATCTCCTGTCACAAAAGCCATGTCAACAACTTGTGGTAGGTGAGATAATGTCTGGGATAATAACAGAAGAAGCCCCTTTCTTGTAAAAATAGACTCCTGGTCAAGACATTTGTCAAGTCAACAATTTGTAATGTGTCACAATGCTTGTGGCATTACTGAGAAAAAGGTTGGACTATGTAAAAGCTGTCTTTTTGTAACCCTGGTTTGTGCCAATCTATACCCTGTATGTCAATATATGATAATCTTGTGGTTTTTTGCTATAAGAGCTTGGTCCGAGCAGGGCCAGGGGGGGCTTGGCATTCCGAGACCAAGTCACCCACTTGCGCAAGTGTAATAAACCTCTTGCTATTGCATCTGACGGTCTGGATTCTTGGGACTGACACTCAGGCAGCCTGAAGGGGTTCGAGTCCCCTAGGCTGAGAGTGGGAGTGGGGTGAGGCTCCCCGAGGTTGGGCTCTCAGGCAGCCCTGGGAGGGGGTTCGAGTCCCCTGGGCTGAGAGTGAGAACCAACACTTTCACCTACTGGCATCACAGGAATGTGCTATCCCTCTAGGCCATGTTGGGCTGTCTTTTATCATTCAGGTGTGTATTTGTTAACTACTCTCCTCCCCTTACAGCTGGTCCTCAGGTCCCCGTGTCCCTTGTTTTCTAGCAAGCTGGTTGAACCCCTGACCTCTCTTACCTCATGCTTGGGTTATTACTTTAGAAGCAGAGCTGCCTATGTGTCCTCTTGACCTGGAGTTTTCTATCACCATCTTATACCTGACCCTCATATTAATTTTCCTAAGATGCAAGTCAAGTGTGTTCTTTCTAAAACTCTTAAAACCCATTGACTGCTTCAAAGGAATCTTCTCTTTATTATGCAGGGCCTTCAACTGTTCGGTTTCATTCCTGTTTTCAATAACAGCAAACAGAATATAAGTGTCTTGGCCCCAGCAGCTCTGGCAGCCTCGCCTGTCCTTGTGCCCTCTCTACGCATGCTCTTTCCGCAGCCTGGGATGAAGATCCCTGTCTCTCCTGCTAGGAACCTACTGCGCTTTCAGGCCTGCCTTCCAGCACTCCTCTGTAAAGGGCTGGTTTCCAGGTTAAAGGCATCTCTGTGCACTGGCTTCCTCAGTGCCATAATTCCACTCCTTTCTCACCTGGGACGGGACATCAGACCATTAGGCTTCACATCCTCATTTTAACATCCTTAGGATTAAACAAAATTACAACAGTGGACAGTTCTCTACTCAACAGAGAATTCAGTGTGTGTGTGTGTGTGTGTGTGTGTGTGTGTGTGTGTGTAAGGGGGGTGGGCGTGTGGGTGTGGGCCTGTGAGCATGCATGTGGGTTATGAGCACTCCAACAGAGGCTTACGAAATAAGTTGCTACATACAGAGAGGTGGCAGCTTTAGTCTCAGGTGGAAAATCACAGCAAAAGCCATCACATCATTTGTGCCTTCCAGAAACCAGATGCCAGAAGGGACTCGGTGGGGCTCAGACACATTAGGCACCTTCTGATAGCTCTGTCTTTCATTGTACAGGCTGTGTCCCAAGTTGTAAGAAGGGATGATGCCCTCAGAAACTGACTTCTGTTGGAGAGGCTGCACAGAAGCTTGTTGTGTGAGTAATTAACTGGCCGTCACATTTGTGGTATTAAAAGGGTCTGCTGAACGGCCAGGTGGATGGTCAGACATACTGCACCTCCTGAGACAGGATGCCATCCCAGAACTCATTATGTAGCCCAGACTGACCTCAAACTTCGCCAGACCTCCTGACTTAGCCTCTGGGCCACAGATCAGTGAGTGCCATATACCTGGTGTTTTCTCATATTTAAGGAAAACAGCCTTGACGTTTGACAAGCTGAACAAAATCTCAGATCCCTGGGTCTGACAGACCCTCACTGGAGTTATCCCTGAAATTGGACAATTAGTAAATTCACTTTAAAAAAAGCAAAACTGAAATTCGACTTTCAGTAACTCAAAATTTCCAGAAAACCAGAATTCAAGGAAAGTTGATGAGCCCATTTGTCACAGAAAAGATGTCCAGGGGCTGGGGGAAACTATCACTTCTGCTTGTTTTCATTTGGATGAGAGTTTGCAGCACTTAGCTAATCTAAAAATAAGTTTCCAGTGACACTTAAGTAGAGACTTTGATGTTATAGAGGCCAAGGGTTGTGCAAAGGTTGGGTAGAGATGCCCTGTGATTGCCAAAACCACCTATGACACTGGCCAGTAACAAAGGCTGCACTCAGTTCTTCACTGCAGATGATTTTAAAGGCATTACTTCATGAGAGCCAGTCAAGAACAGCTTACCTTGGTCTGGGGAAGGTTAACAGGACAAATTTCTTTCTTTTTTTTTTTTTTCTCCCCAACACAGTGTTCATCTATGTTTAAAAGTACGCATTTCATTGGGGAAACAAACTATGACAAAGCGCAGGAATGATGGACTGAATAGAGGCAATTTGGGTGTTTTGCTTGTCTTTCTGAGACAGGGTTTCTCTGTAGCCCCAGATGTTCTGGTACTTGCTATGCAGATGAGGCTGGCCTTAATCTTACAGAGACCCACTGGCCTCCGGAATGCTGGAATTAAAGGCATGTGCCACGATGCCTGGCCTGACAATTCATTTTTACCTTAGTCAGGTACTGATTTTTATCTTACTGCACCTTAAGATAAAATTTGCATTGTCATCAATGAAGTTGGGTTATGTATGGCTTTGGAAGCGAGGAACTTCCACAAACTTCCTCCTTCCACAGGGAAGAGACTTGTCTCTTCTAAGTTTTCCCACTTGTGCTTATTAACATCCCAAGTCAGGGAGTCCTTATTACTTCAAAGAGCTTCTTTGGTATAGTTAGGGATTTTACTTCTTGATTTGGGGAGTATTTTAAGATCTGAAGGTTACGTTATGAATTCCTTTAGCTAGAGTCCTAAGAGAAAAGGCAGGCATTTCACCGCAGGGCTGTTAAGACACTGAGTTCCCGTACAGCAAGTCACGGATCCATCATTACTTTGCATGTAACCACTTCACTAATGTCTTTTACCACGTTCTCTGCTGACTGTGGAAATGCCAACCCAAGTGCTCACATTTCCTTAATCCTCGAGTTATTCTGGATAAATTGAGACGTAAAGGGCAAAGCACTGTGGTTACAGGGCACTGAGGGTGTTCCCTTCAGCCTGAGCACACACTGAGGAGGAACCTCCGGAGCAGGAAGTCCTTCCACTCGTGACTATAACAGCTTCTCTTGTGCCTTTGGAGCTCCAAGGCAGCTCTTCATCCTGATGGGTTCCCCATTTAAAATCTGAATGCATTGAAGGGGAAAGCAGACATTTGCTCCATGAAAGGATCCTTCCCGTCTTCGTCTTCTCTCCTCCTCCTCCTCACGCACTCTGCCCTGTCGGACGAATGGCAAAGCGCGAAGATGCTCTGGAGCCTTAAAGACGATGCGGAGTCACTCCACCAGGAGAAGCTTGCCATCCTCACAGGAATCACTGCGCTTTCAGTCAGTGTTCGCTCCTGGCCTAAAACTATAGGCAGAAGCTAGCAGCCAATTTACCAAGAGCTTAGAGCTAGGGAGAGGACTCCCACCCACCCCAGACAGACACACGTGTTCTTTCTCTTTACTCACCCTGTATCCCAAGTCTCTCCCACTCTGGCTTTTTCACACCTCCTTCTTGTTCCCAATTATCGAGTTTTCTCAAAGCATGGCTTTTTGTTTGCTTTCTGTTTCAACGGCAGCTAACTAAAGATCGCCTTAGGTCATTTCATTTTCTTATAGCATTCTGCTTAACTGTTTAACTTAACCGTTTCATCTTCTGTAATGATGTGATTTCTTCATCTTAACTAGAGTAGATGCACGATGAAGGTTGGGAGAAGAGGGTGAGGTAACAATACAATAAACTGGAGAAACACTAATTATGTTGATGTCAGAGACCTATGGGTCTCCTTTCCCCAAATGTCAATCAGGAATCTCCATCTATACCAGGTGGAGAAATTTTGTGAGGGTTAAAATAATGTCTGTAGAATCTAGGACATAGTTACCAGTCAGCCAACAGGCACTGTTTGGGTTGATACTTGAGAGCTCTGTCTGCTTTTGAATTTTTTAAACCTTCCATAGACCCTTTCCTATGGCAGAGGCAGCTGATCAAGAGCCTCTGCCAACCCAAGTGAATGAAATGAGGTAGAAAGGTTGAAGCAGAAACATATGTGATATAATCAGACATATTCCTTTAAAAACAAAACATACATAAAGCTAATATAGTAGGGTGCTAATGAGTCTTCATTACAGACATTGGGGATTTGGGTGTTATTCCTATCACTCTTTTGTACTGAAGGTTTTTTTTTTTTTTGTAATAAAAGATAGTAAATACAGTAAAATTAGTATATACCGAGGAAAGAAAGAGGGCAAAGCTTTAATTCTTTAGTAAGCTTATAAAGTGAATGCTGTTGTTTGGTCCATGTGATAAAGGTTTGGCTCCAGAATGATACTACTGAAAGGTGGTGGGAACTGCAAAGGGAGGCGGGGGCTTTAGACAGTTGAGGCATGCTTCTGAAGGGACTGTGGGGCCCTGGCTTCCCCTCTTCTCCCTTTTGTTCTCTGGCTGTGACATGAGTGGTTTTGCCCTGGCACGTACTCTGTGATCACCTTGGGTGTTTTATTATAGTCATGGAAATCTAAATGTAGAGACATTTCATATTATCGTGCATGCCTAATTTGTTTTATAATAACTAAAAAGCAAAAGTCATATCCTACCATCACGTTCACAGAGTTAATGATGAAAAAAGAGTAAATATTAAAATACTGAAAACTTATAATACATCTTACTAAAGTAAAACTGGAAATAAACATACTCTCCCGGGCATGTAAGTAATAGACACCTGTGCTCAATATGAAACAGCCCTTGCTGTACAGGATCATTTCAAGGACTGACCACCAGAGGGTGCTATAGGGTAGCATTCCCAGGAACCACAGAGCAGGAGAAAGATTCCAACCAACGGGACCCTGAGAAGTGTGAGCCCCAGAGGGTCACTCTCACTGCTACCACAGATTTCAGCAAGTCTGTTTGGCCTGCTGTGGAACACGCCTGGCCGCAGAGGCAGAGCTGCAGGAGCTGTGCAGGCGTGAGGCTATGTTGGCACCTCGGTGCAGCATCTCAGAATCCCTGGGTGCTGGATAAGGCGCCAGAGGTGACAACTTCCACAGTCACTCTGCCAGGAGCTGCAAGTGTGGGGCAAGGAGGGAGAGGCTATCTGTGTTTTGACGCTGGTCTCCAGTGGTAAGATGAGTTTCCAGTATGTCCTTCAAGACACACACACACACACACACACACACTCACTCACACAAGTCAGCACACCCAGGAAAAATTTCTTGGCACAACTGAAGAGCTAGACTGGCTGAACTTGCTATTTGAATATACAAGTTGAGTGTCCCTTCTCAGAAAGGATTTCAGATTTTCTGATTTTGGCATGGTTATATACTGTACATAATGTTACCTTGGAGATGGGATCTAGGTCTAAACACTAAGTTCACTTACATTCCATCTGCACTCTCTAGGCACATGCTAATGGTGATCTTATAAAATATTTTTAAAGTAGAATCAGTCATAGGAGTTCATGTGTGGAATGTGATACTTGTGTTCTTGTTAGTACTCAAAAAATTTCAGAAGTTAGAACATTTCAGAGTTCCATGTAGGGATGCTTAACCTGCATAATGATGTCTGAGAGAGGGTGGGACTGAGTGTTCACTCTACACAGCTTGCATGTATTAATTAAGCCCTTCAGAGAGCAGCACCCCTAAGGTAAGTCTTGTAGATTTCCCTGAGATCACAGAAGTGTGTCCTCTTGAGTATTTCCTTACGGCCTCACAACGGTTTCACAAAAAAAGCATCATTCATCCTGTCTCAACTGGAGGAAGCTAAGGCTCTGGACAAACAGAGAATATGCAGTCAGGGGGGGCCAAACAAGGCCAGGATGCTGTCACTCTCAGGGATGATGGCAGGCACATGGGTGGGCAAGGGGCTTGCTTGCATTCCCAGAGGCAGGAGTGGCATTATTGCTGCTGGCGTGGTCTTCTCCCCTCCATGATGCTTGGCAGCTGAGTATACCGTGGGCTGCAGCACGCACACACACATTCTATATAGGAAGGAGGTCTAGTGGGATTTTAACTGAATGTGCAAAAAAAGGCTTCATCTGGGGCTGGCTACAGTGATTATGCTTTATCACGCCACACAGGAGTGACATGGGCACCTCAGTTTCCTAGCCCTTGAATCTTCAGGGTCCTACTTTGGAGACTTCAAGGTACCTGCCTCTATTTGCCAAAGATGCTATACCCCATGTCTGACCTCTGGAGGGCCTTTGGTTTAATGGCAAACCACATATAGCATCTGACATGTTGTGGAAGCCAGTGACAACATTCAGTTACGGACTTTGCATGTTTGCTTCTCAACCACATCCCTTTTTAACTTCTAGGGTTAATCTAGAGGAAGCGGGGATCAGAAGGAACAGGCCATGTGGTGTGGGTAGGGAGAAGATCATTTCATATGTCTGTCTTGAGTTTCCAGTTGTAATTTACTGAAAAGTCAATGAAAATCATGTCTGCCATCCATCTTGCAGTTCTGGTGGTTGGGAGGTCTGATGGAGATGCCTACAAATCACCTGTAGCCCTAGTAGACTTTCTGATTTAGGAGCTTTGTACATGTCACAGGGAAATAAAACTCATGGGCAAACAAGGGATTTCTCTGGGGAATAAAATTGCAAAACTATGGGACTAGACTCTTAATTCTGGCACGGTAGCTCTCTTACTTGCTGTAGTGCTACAAGCAAAAGCTCCAACTTGTAAAATATAATACAAGTTCCCAAAGAGTCCACCAGTGCCTGTGGACATGTCTATCGATATGAAACTTCCAGAAAGGTCTCTGAGGAAACCATGTGGAAAGGGGAATCACAGACAGATCTAGAGTAACACTGTAACTGTGGTCACCCAGTTCCAGAGAACACTGTGCTTCTTTCTAGACTGAAGACTTGACAGTCAATGGAAAATCTGCAACCAACTGGAAGATAAACCATGCCACTCCTCCGAGAAAAATGGCCTGTATTTACCACAGTGAGACATGCTTTTCTGGCAGCTCAAAATGTGTCTGTAACTTCAATTCTTGGAGGGGTGCAATGTAGACACTTATCACTCTTATTTGACACCAACAAGACTAGTCCAGAAAAGCGAAAATGTAAATTAGTCATTTACTGTTGATGTAAAAAATTTAGGAAGTGAGGAGCTGAAGCTATTATTAGTAAATGGAGTCTACACTAACATGGTTATCAGAGCCAAGAACCTGTGATTAGATAGGTCACAGACGATAGGTGAGAACCTACTACTATTATCCTGCCAAATGGACCTAATATCAAACCAGCTTGTAATGCCTTATTGTTACACCCATAGGTTAGTACATCTCGCAACGCTCACCAGAAAAGGTTCTTCTTACAGTAGATGGAGATTAACACAGCCACGAATGGTCACTGCGCAGAGAATAAGAGACTGTGGAGTGCTCATCCCTAAAGGAGACACTTAAATCACACTCTCTCCCCCCAAGGCTCAGGGATTATTGCAGAAGAGGGGGCAGAAAGATTGTTAAGAGCCACATGATGAGTGGATGAATATAAGGAAACTGCTGTCTGCACACCAAGGAGTAGTTGCACATATGAACCCACAGCACGTATGACAGCACGCAAAAGACTTGCGCAAACCTAAGCCAGACAGGTGCCTGACGTGAGTAGGGAGGGGCAGGAAGCCTCAGCCCTAACTACAGATCTGTTGGCAACTGACAGATGCTCCGGGAGGGAGAGTCAGTTTTCCTTACCAGTGAGGTGCCTAGTAGACCAGACTCCGAGGGCTAGACCCACACCCAAGAGCACTTGGGAAACACAGATGACTCAAGAGGCCTTTAAAATCCTTTTAAAGGACAAATAATAATAAGGGACATGAATTCAGGGAGGAATAGTAAGGAGAGTGTGGAGAGGAGGAGGCGTTGGAATAGAATCAATAGAATCGAAATGTGTGAAATACTTGAATCAATCAAAAATTCATGTCTTTCTTATTGTCACTTGCCCAGCCCTCACCAGAAACCCAGCAGGAACTGGGGCCACATTCTTGGGCTTCACAAAATCTGTGCCAAAATGAACCTCTTTTGTCTAAGTAAGTCACCTAGTCTTGGGTGTTCTGTATAGCAAGGACAGCAACAAAAATGGGTCTTACATTCAAATCTCCAAAGTAAAGGCTCATTTTCACCCCCAATGCGCACAACATGGCTTAGAGCTCGTAATCCAGCCAGATACAACCTCTGACCATGGTGAGGAGCTAGGGACACATTCGGCTTCCAGATGTCTGCAGGGACCCCGAACATTTGCTGAGAAGAGACCAACACTCTACTCCATGCTGCAGAGTCTAGTAAATTTCCCACCAGCAGCCAAGGGTGACAGCGCTGAGGTTCTGTCTCCTGACCCCAGATGGACTGACATTTCAGAATCTGCCTGTCCCTCTTTGAAAGTGCAAAGAATCCCACACTAATTTGTTCAAAAATTTTCTTTGCTGGATGTGGTGGTGCATGCCTTTAATCCCAGCACTTGGGAGGCAGAGGCAAGTAGATCTCTGTGAGATCAAGGCCAGCCTTGTCTACATATTAGTTTCTAAGCCAACTGGGGCTACTGGGAGACCCTGTATCAAAAAGACAAAACAAAACAAAACAAAAAACTACCTTCAAACCTTTGTGTGTGTTCTTTTCTTCTCTGCTTTTTTTGTTACACACTTTTCTCTTTTGGAATCAAAATTATCTATCGTTCTCAGGTTAGTTTCTTTGACATGCAAGGATAACTTTAGCTCCTTAAACATCCTAGAATGTTAAAGAAGATTTGGTATGAACTGACAAACAAGATTCCACTCTAGCCCAAAACCCCAACTGCCTTACACCCCTCCCAGTGACCATCATCAACAGAACTGCTCCAACACCCCAGATATGAAGCCCTTCAACATTCACCAAACAAGGCCTCACCTTTCCAAAGAAATGCTGAGTGGACACAGCCAGGGCATCAAAGCCACAGATGGCCCTCTTCAGCTCCCCTCGAACGAGGCCCAGCTGCTGGGCCTGCCGCTCACACCTGTCCCTCAGTCGCTGGACCAGCTGCCGTTCCGCCTCCCGGGTCTGCAGGTCAGGCTTGGGTGCAAACCCATTTCGAGGAGCTGTAGTCCTCTGCTTTGGGTACCCTATAAAGAAACACAGTCACTGGTCAAGAGACATTTGGAATAAATGCAGCGTCTTTCAGGACTGCTTCAAGTCCAAGGGTCAGGGAAGGAACAGCCCACAGTTTGTCAGTTTTAGATTAAAAAGATAAAATGACAGGGACTTACATTATTCAGTCTGTTTATGTTGTTTTAAGTGGAGTTTTATGATTAGCAGAAGAGTAAGAAACAAATCACAAAATTCCATCCAGCTTTCAACATTCCTCTGGGCATGTTTGGAGAGACTGAAGCAGATAGTTTTTCTTTTCTTTAAAAAACTTTTTATTTATGTATTTATTTTTATTTTTATGTGTATGAGTGCTTTGCCTACATGTATATAGGTATTCACGCCATATCTGTAGAGGCCAAAAGAGGGCGCCAGATTCCTTGGACCTGGAGTTAAGAGCCAGTTAGCCACCACATGGATGCTGGGACCTGAGCCTGGGTCCTCTGCAAGAACAGCTGGTGTTCTCAACTGCTGAGCCATCTCTCCATCCCTTCTTTTCTTTTTTTTTTTTTAAGGGTATAACTCTTAGAAAATGTCTAATGGAAAATCAATTAACTAATTAATCAATTTATCCATCCACCCACTCAGGTAGAAATCAGGTTTACGGTAATGCAGAGCCCGTTCTGTTGGCAGAGAGTAACTCTCCATGCCCCTTGTTTCACTTTACATGGTCACTCTCATAACCTGTTCTTCAGTGTCCAGTTCAAGTCCTAACCTCTACTCCAGGGGCTTAGTTTCTACGGTGCCATTATCTTGGGGGTCCACAGTGTGACTTCACATCATCTCCCCAGCTACAGGTCTGCCCGAGCCCGGCCACCTCTCCCTTGCATCTCATCTTCACCACATGGCACACAGAATGATCTTTACAGAAACCTGAGGCAGTTCATCAGCTCTGTAAAGACTTCCTCTGGTCTCCATCCTAGTGAAAAGGAAGCTGCTGCTTCCTATCCTACCTACAAAGCTCCCAGGAGGCAAATGTGAGGTGATCAGACCACAGAAGGAACTGGGAGCTTTCCCCGGGACTGAGGGCACACAGGGGAAGAGGACATTTAGACTGAAGTTTGAGGGACGCAAGACTCCAGGAACAGCTCAATAGAAAGGAGGTTACCATGACCAAGGAATTACGTGCTGTCACCACTCCACTGACTCACAGAGACAGCTATCCCCACCACAGGCAGTCAGAAGGCCCTGTAGGTGGTCATGATGCCTTAGACACAGTCAATCAGTCTCCCTTCAGAGGACGTTGACGGTCACAATCATGGGCTACCTTTAGTATTTCAGGTACTTTTGTTTCTTCTTCTGACCTTTGCCCCTTTTCAAAATGGCATAAAATAAAAATCAAAACCACAACCTGACACATGGACGCACAGAACAAGGTGAGCCGCGACACCCAGGTGGCCTCATCTGATGGGTGATTTAACCACAGCCATGCTCTTAAGTTATCAGAGCTTGAGATGTGACACCAGGGATGACATGTCTTAGTTTCTGGGGCTTAGTGGAATAGCACAATGTGAAATCACTGCTCTTCAAACATTGTCTTTGTGAGATCAAAAGACATAATCTAGAAATTTGACTTGTATATTTTCAGACGACTCAGTCTTGATTCTTATGACATCTTAACATAAAATAGTCAGTAAAATACTATCATTGGGAGTTAGTTTGAAATTGGTGTTATTATTACATTGCTTACACATTCAAAATTCCAATATTCGGTTGAATGCATGCGCTCAGCTCACATTTCTCCTCTAAAGGTCACCCAGCAACTTATAGCCTTGGCTAAGACAGAGTACCTGAAAATACCAACTTTCGTTATCAACACAGCAAGTACTCTGTGACACTAAACTACCCAATGAAACCAGTCCTTCTTTAGGACTCTTCATAGGTTGCACCATGGTCCTAAATCACTGTCACAGCCTGATCAAAACTCAGTCCCCAGAGCTAAGGAATTAAGAAGGAAGAGCTGAGAAATGAGGTTGGCTGTGGAGTTCTCTATTGCTTTAACTGAAAAATGTTTGTAAATCTCAGCTGTGAACTCGATGACATCTAGAACACCTCAGATGGGGCTCTGAGCATACCTGTGGGGGGTTTCTGGATTAGATTAATTGAGGTGAGAAGACCCACCCACTGTAGTAGTACCATTCCATGGGCTGGACACCTGGACGGTATAAAATGGAGAGACTGAGTTGAGTATAAGCAGTGCTTCTTCTTCCTGCCTGCAGATGCAATCTGGCCAGCTGCTTCAGACTCCTCCTGCCTTGACTTCCCTACCACGATGGACCAAACCTTGAGCTGTGAGCCAAAAGGAACCTTTCCTTCTTTAAATTGCTTTTGTCAGGATGTTTTATCACAGCAACAACAACAAAAACAGTAACTTGTATCTACATGTTCTAGATCCAAGGATTCCAACGGCAACTCAAGCTTTTTCCCCTTATTAGTATTTCCTAAGCAATATGGACTAACAACCATTTATATAACATTTACATTGTATTTTATAGAAATAAACCAGAGATGATCTAAAGTACCTAGGATGATTTTGTAGGATCTATACAAATATGATGGCATGTTATATAAGGGATTTGGGAGTGTGAGGATTTTGATATCTATGGGAATCCTGGAGCCAACCCCTATGGATCTGGAAGGAGAGCTGTACATCAAGTTTAATTATGCTCAAGAGTGATAAATCATTTTACCACTTACGGTGTAATCCTCACTAAAAATAATGTTTTTGTGTGTTGTCAGTTTCTGTTAACTACTCTTGTGGTTAACATCCTGAAGTATTGTTTTGTCATCTACCTTCCTTCCCACCCTTGAGTCAGAGCACCCACAGGGTGGTCCCCAAAGACAGGCCCCCTTGGGGACAGAGTTTACGTTGAAAGTAGATGAAGATACAGAGGTAGTCTCTTCTGTGGCACAAAAGGAGTTTACTTTGACTTTCTGCCCTTGAAAACTAGCACACAATGAAACATAAATGCCAATATGCTTAAGAAGGGGTTCCTCTGTGAGCGGGGTAACTTCAGTAACTTCAGAGGCTGCCAGCAAAAGACAAAATTTCATTGCTTTTATAGCTGATTAATATCCCATGTTTTATACCTATGTATCATATTTTCTGATCAGTTTATCAGTTGATGGACACATATTCATTCCTTATCTTAGCTACTGTGAACAGTGCTGTAGTGAATATTGTAGATGCACATATCACTTCAACATATACCCAGTAGTGGGACTGTGGAATCGTAATGTGGGTTTATTTCTAATATGTAACGGAATCTCCTTTCTGTTTTCCCTCACGGCTGCACAAATTTACAATCTCACCAACAGTGTGCAAAGGTTTTGTATTCCTAGTAATGAGCTTTACACTTAATGCACGAACAAGCAGTGGACTGTATGAGTGGTGTCTTACCATGACCTACAGACGGCTGATTTCATATGAATGTTTCATGCCAGGATTTGTAGGGACAAGCCAGAATATTGGGTTCCTTTTACTGAGCACTTCCTCTGTAACTGGTGCCATGCAATGCCCAATGGGTTGAGCAGAGGAATAGTTCTATCCTCAGCCTTGGGCCAACCAAGAAGGGCCAAGCCAGGGAAGCATCTCAGGTCTTCTCTCCACCCAGGGTGCTTCCCACTTCCTCACACTGCTGGGTTACTCTGTGTCTCCAGCACATTCCGTAGGGTTGGGGATTTGCCCTAAAACCAGAACGCCCTCACACTGTCCAAATCTTATCCCAATCACCATTTTTTTTCTAGTTATTCTACTGGATGCATAAATAAGGTTAGGGCAGATGGAATCTCTGCTGACACAATGACATATGGCAGCTCAGAGAGCCCTGGGGAGAAGCTAGTAACCGGACAACATCACACAAAGGTGACTGTCAACAGTTTGCCTGCAAAAGCTGAGCTGCAAACAGTTTTCGTGCAAAGGCTGAGCACCAGGGAGGACACAGTGTTTGAAAGTGGAAAGAGAATATTAAAAATTCATTTGCAGCATCTGGTCACTATCCAGAGGAGTGCCACTGATGGAAAAGCGTGGTTTAATTAAATCTGGAAAGCTCATTGGACACAGCAACACGCATAGCTGTGCTGGAGCCTGCATATTTATATGAGAGAAGGCCATGACCTTCACACTTGCAAACAAGAGGGGAAGTAATGATCGGACACCGCTTTGATAGCTTCTCAGTTGAAGGGAAAGTACTTTATGAGCTTGGTCAGCATCCTAACAGATAGATAGACATCCCAGGAGGACAGGGGTGGAGCTCTTTGTGGACTTGAATCTAGCTTTTAAGTTTTCTTAACCCAATCTAAGCATATTTCAGAAGGTTTTGCTCACTGATACACTATTTTCTTCCCCACACTGGCAGTTGCGTGGCTTGCCTGGGGTTGGCTAGTGATGAGGAAAGATAAAGGGCAGGTGGCATGAGACTAGAGCTTCCCTGCCAGTCAGTTCAATAGAGGCAGGGGCAGGAACTGGGCAACTGGGCAACATCCTGCCACACATTAGCAACCCATTACCCCTGGAGAGAGTAGAGGTTTGTATTTTCCAGAACATGGAGCAAAATTCTCCCATTTTGATGTAGAAAGGGAAAGGTATAACACAGAAGGACAATTAAAACTTGCAAGCCTGTGGTAAAAATTTTGTAAAGTTCACTCTTTAGAAAATTTTTTTAAAAAATATATATTTTCAGAAAAAAACACTATTTTTGCAAGAATCAAAAGTTCTGTTGCTCAAGATAGGCCCGAAGTTTCCCTGTCTTTGAGGATGAAATCTAGTGGCTTGATAATGCTAAGATAATGAACCATCTCTCCAGCCCCACTGAGATCTTTTTAAAGAAAATATTTCAAAACAATTCTTTCTGCTCTTTGATTTTTATTTTAAAAATTGATACATGCATATAACACGTTTGGGTCAAATGCACCGGGTATTCCGTCCTTCTCCTATCCCCTCCCCCACTTTTCCTCCCGACTTCATGTGCTGTGTTTGCAAACCCATTAAGTCCACTTACTGCTATCTGTATGTGCATGAGCTAGGACCATCTACTGGACTATGTGTAGTCTTCCATGTCTTGAATCCCTGAAGAAAATTGACTCTCCCTCCCCAGAAACCTTCTATTCCAGTACCTCCTTGGCTAGGTGTGAGACTACATGACCACCTCCCTGTCCACACTGGATTTTGTCTGGCTTGATTTTGCATATTTGAATCTTAGATGGCATCTGGTAGGCTGCTGCTAGAGATCATGATGGGGCCTGATCCCTTTCCCACCTCTGAATCAGACCTTCAACAGACCAGGCTCATCCTTCAGGGGGAGCCTATATTTTCTTAGTTCATGATCCAGCAAAGGCACTGCCCTGCAGAAATTCCAGATTTACATGGGGTTCTTGGATCAGCTTTCTCACCAGGTTCTGTCTCTCACCAGATGCCTGTCCCTCACATATAGAGATTATGTCTTTTTATTAGATATTTATCAACCAGACATTGTTTTTATTCAGAGTGCTGTTATGCAGTCAACGCTGCCTCCACCTCCAGAATGCTGATATTACAGGCATGTGCTATGTCTCAGCTAAACACAATTTAAGTAAGTCCTCTATTCTTCAAGCTTTCTGATTAATGGCACAATAACCGAGCATACATGTTTCGAATTCAGACTACCTAGCAGCAGTCACCTCAAGGCTCTGTTATTTATGATCTTATTACTTATGGGAAAATTAACTAAAATCTCCAAGCCTCAGTTTCCTCACATGTACAGGATAATGACACCTGTAAAATAAAATAAGGTCATTCATTTGAAGAGCTTACAACAGTACCTGGAATGCAATCTGAACTCAACAGTATCTGATATTATAGCCACTGTTTTTGTGCTTAAGAAAACATTTTAACATTATGTTGCATACTGTTCTTCAAAGAAGTAATATCTTAGAATATAAATACTGATGATAATTTAGATTTTTAAGTAATCAGTTATTTATATTGTAACATAAAAATGGTTTTCTCATTGACAAGATAACTGTCATTTGATACCCCTTGCTTCCTTTCTCCCCTTTTATAAAATATCATTCCTTGAAGTGAGATTTTTCAAGGTAAAAAAATTTTTTTTCAACTGAATTCTTTTTACATGCTCTTGTAAGAGTATATCTTCTCCCACAAAGAAATTCTCCCATCTTCACATGGAATAACATCTTGTTTTGATAGACTAAAAAATGATGCCAACAACTGGTTCATTTCATATAGGATGAGAAAAATCCAAAGCGTGTCAGCTCCAGGAACAATCACCACACCACGGGGCAGGCTATTAATGCCACACGAATCAAGTCAGCACCAAGTTCAAGTCTCCCCAAATGGCACATGTCACGTGTCTTAACTACCTGGTGAATGAAGCTTGGAGGCCGAAGAGGCTGTTCTCTTGGGAGAGGAAGCAGCCGGCTTATTTGCATCTTGATCTTTCTGTGCTTCTTTCTTTGTTCCTATGTAGAGTTTGAAAGAGGAAGAAGTTAGTTAAAATCACAACCATAAGGTAAATTGTGGAAAAGGCCACTTAATAAAGGGCAAACAGAGCAACAACAAACTGCATGACTCACTGTGGCTAACCCCCACTATCACCTCTGCTAGAACAGTGACACACTTGTTTATAGTTAAGTGTCCAGTGGAAAGGACACCATGCCTCAAGTTTGATGACCCTCCCACCCCGATGCCACTGTGCCCAGTGGCCTTGGCAGAACATCTAGGAATTACAGTTTTACTGCCCTTAGCCACCAGCGTGGTCTGCTTGCCAGACTCTGCTGAGGAGAAGGAAGGAAGGAGAAGGTATAGCAGAAACAAGGGCTGTGACTTCAGTGTCATCTAGGGCTGAGCCATGGGGCATGGGTGTGGCTTAAATTCATTTCCCGTACAGGTGGCCGTACAGGTGGCCGGGAGCTTCCAGGCTCCCTGGGACCCAGCTGAGCCTTCCTGTAATTCTCAGCTAGCTCAACAGAAGTGGTAACCCACGCAAGGGTGTGATCGAAGGGTACATATGGACACCCTCAAAAGAGACTGGGGGCCAGAGTGGCTTCTTCACATCACCTTTGCTGGGAGGTCAAAGAAGAGCGGATGCATTAGAAAACATTAGAAAAACCTCACTGATCGAGACGGTATGACATTCCCCACACTCTGCGACCAATCCCCACTTTCCAGAGTAACTGTTACTGTCAAATTTAGTGTTCATCCCACATCTGCCGTGTATTTGTGAATCCATACAGATACACCAATACAGTTACTGGTTGTAAAAGTGCAGCAAATCCTATAATCTTTTAAACTGCCCCCCTTGGTAGGCGGTGGGGATCTTCTTTACACGTCTTTTAAAAATACCATATCACGTTAATGAGCAAATGCATCACAAGTCACTCAGCCGTCTTCCATGGAGGAACCTTTAGAGTGTTTGCCGGCTGCAGCTAGTAAGAAGGATAACTGTGGTACAATGAATACATTTCTACTTTAACCTTTGTACACAGGCACCTGTGTTTTAGAGGAAAAATGAGTTTTTGTTGGCTTAAAGTCTGCTGGTTGGCAACGTTACTAGAGTCCAGTTACACTCTCTCATACTCCCAACAGATAGTGAATGAGTGACTTTCTCCATGCTCCTAAACCGCTGGCCCTGAGGAACAAGCATGTAGTTTCTTGCAGACACCAAGAGTCTTTGAGTATCAGTCATGCTCACGTTCTTGTTTGACAACTACCTAATTACAAGCACTTAAATAGGCAGCTACTTTGCCCATTTCTCTCACTGATCTGTAAGAACTCTTCATTTATTCCAGAGAGTAATCTTTTACCCTGATATTATCTTATGCTTTGCAGATTATCATACATTTTGTTTGTTTCTTTGAGAAAGGACCTTTCAAGTAGGCACAGCTGGCCTGAAATGTGTGATATAGACCAGGCCGGCTGTGGTCTCACAGAGATCCATCTGCCTTAGCTTCCCAAGTGCTGGGATTAAAGGCAGTAACCACTATGTCTGGTTAGAGTCTCACTTTTAAATTCTTATTTATAATACCACTTATTGCCTGTAATTTTAAGCGTTTATTTATTTAATTTTTATTTAACTATTTATTTTTATTTTATTTGTATGAATGCTTTGCCTGTGTATCTACGTGTACCTGTGTCACGCAAAGTATGCAGAGGTCAGAAGAGGACATCGGATCCTCCTAAAACTGGAGTTAGGACAGTTAGCTACCACGTGAGTGCTGGGAATCAAATCCAGGTCCTCTGGGAGAGCAATCAGTGCTCTTAATCCCTGAGCCATCTCTCCATCACTGTAATTTTAAATTTTAATATGTTTACGAAGGTTTGAAAACATTCTTATGGGTATGTGTGTGTGTGTGTGTGTGTGTGTGTGCGTGTGTGTATGTTAGTATACTGTAGGTCCGAGGAGGCATCGTAGGGCTCACAGATGGCTGGAACTTGGAGGTCTGGAAAGCCCAGCCATCACTGCATTCCCCCAAAGTCATAGTTAGCCAGCATAGGTCTAATCTCACCCTCTGTTTCTTTTCTTTACTTTCATTTTAGATATCAAGAAATATGAAAAGCTATCAAGACTCTGGGAGCTGAGCAGAGTAATGTTAATGGCCCCAAATCCACCAAAAATGGTTCCTGTTTTTTATAGGCAAGCTACTCTTGAGGATTTATTTTGCCTTACAGTGTTTCCCATTCTACTTTCACAGAGCACAGCTTGCAGCCTCCATAGGAAATTTAAGTATCAATAGCATTGCTTTTGTGATTCTCCTTCTACAAATGGAACACCTCTCCAAGCAGGCAAAACATATGTTCAAGCACACTTTGCACATCACTTGCAACAATAAATACTTGTAAAAAAATAAAGTTCCCATTGAAGAATGCCTAAATGAATTATGACGTATTCAAACTGCGGAGTACTATGCTGTCATGAAAAGAATAAGTTGGCTCCATATTTTACTCACATGAATAAATGTTCATTATAAGTAAAAAAGCTGATTGTTAAACAGGACACAAAGGATTGTCCCATGTTACAACATAAAATAATTTTTGTATTAAGGTTACCAAACTATTAATTAAAGTTTACTTCTCAGCAGTAGGATTGAATGGCTTGTACTAGTTATTTGCTTCTGTATTGTTTCCATTTTGTCTGATGGTTCCACTGAACTTGCATAATAAAAAAAAATAGTAAAAGGAGAGAAGCCAAACCCAAAGTGACAATTGTTCTGTTGATACATGAAACCACAGGACATGCCAGGCTAGAGAGGGACTTGTGTAGAAGGGGTCACATTACCTCTGTGCTGTGGTTTGAGTATGAAATGGTCTCTGTAGTCTCATGGGTTAGAAGAGAACACTTGGTCTTCAGCTGGTGGTGCTGTTGTGGGAGGCTGTGGCATCTTTAGAAGGTGGGGCCTTGCTGGAGGAAGTTGGTAGCTGAGGATGGACCTTATGAGTTATAGCCTAGTCTTCTTCTAGCCATGATGCCTGGTATACCCTGAGCTGTGATTCTGACTAAGTCTCATTTTTATTGAGTTCCTGCTGTGAGATGTTCTGTCACTATGATGGGAAGAGTAGCTACACACCAACAAATCTTCCATGAGGACACAACCACTTGGGGAGCTTCGTTTTTGAATTACAAGCACTCATTTAAAAAACTGATTAATTTTGTAGTTTGACAGTTTCATTTGTGTATATACAATGCATCTGATCACTCTCTGCCCCACACACTCGCTTTCTTATCTCTTTCCTGACCCTTATCAATGATCCGCTCTCCAACGCTGTTAATCCCTTTCCTGGGTTTCTGACTTTTGGTTTTATTTGTGACCCATTTAATTTTACCAGGGCCATCTGTGTGGCCATCAGATTGGGGATGTCTGCTGGAGCCTGGCTGTGTGGGAGGGTACACAACAGAAGGTAATACACTGGCTGCTCTTGCAGTGGACCCAGGTTCATAGCCCAGGACCTACATGGTGGCTAACAACCATCTATAACTCAATTTCCAGGCGATCTGATGCCCTGGTCTGTCTTCTGCAGGCACTGCATGATGCAGGTGCACTTACAAACATGTAGGCGATACATGCATAGACATAAAATAATAAATAAAATAATTAAGAAAAGAGTTTAATGGGATATTCTGATGGAGTTTAGAAGACCAGAAGGTGGAAAGAAATCTGGAAGTTTGACTCATGAGGTTTCAGAGGGGAATAAGGAATGTATGAGGAATTGGGACAGAGGCCATTTGTGGGATATTTTACCAGGAACCTGTCTTCATTTGCCCATGTCCTGATAATCTAAGTATAGCTGAATTTAACAGCAACAGACTGATTTGTTTGGCAGAAGAAGATTTAAGACAGGAGAGCATTCGGAGTGTTTCATGGCTCACATTTACTGTGCTTATCTAGGTCTATTAGTGAAAAAGAGCAAGTAGAGGCAGAAAGAAATAAAAAAGTGCAGTTTGTGAAGGAAGAAAAGAATTCAAGCAAGTTAAAAGATGCAGTCAAGGCACATGATGAAAAGGAGGCTGTGAATGTCAAACAGAAGCATCCTGCTGTGCCCTGGGATAACAGGAAACATGCCCCAAGGGCAACACACCACCCATGGAAGGCTCCAACTTGAGAAAATGTAAATTTATTTGAAAATAGAAAGCTTAAATGAGAATGCAGCTGAAGGGGGTCCATGCTCCTCCAAAGTAGTGCTTCCCAGAGTTAGCACACAAACTTGATGCAACTGTGGTCCATGAGGGCCAGGGTCCACCCCAAGCAGGCAACAGAAGCTGGCATCATCATCCACCTAGTATTGATTTTGCAGATGAAAGATGCAATACTGAAGATATTGTTCAGTCTTGTGGTTCTAGAGAGCTGCTAAGGCCTGGCAATGTGTGGCAGGATCAGAGTTCCTACAAGGAAGCCCTTTGGGAGATCACTGTGTGAAGCTGTGAAGGTATAGCTTAAGCTGCAGTGGGGTCCTGTATGCAGGAAATGCTAGAACTATGGGATGCTTGCCAAGGAAAGCAGTGTGCATGGAGTGGAGTGAACTCAAGAGAGACAGGTGTGTACTATAGCAGCAGAGCTGGAGGATGAGGTTACTTAGCCCTTTTGGAGTCTAGATGATTCTATCACAAGCCCTAGATGCTGGACATGGAGCTGCAGAATTTGCTGTTGGTCCTATTGGGTTTCTGTCTTGGTTTAGTCTGATCATTCCTTGCAATGCCCTCTTCCCTTCTGGAATAGGAATGTTTATTCTATGCCTTTGTATATTGGAAGTATTTAACTTATCTTTTGATGTTATAGGGGCTCACAATTAAGAGACTGCCTTGAGTTTCAGAAGAGATTTTGTATTTTTAAATAGTGTTGGGACTTCCAAAGTTGGACTGAATGCATTTTGCCTTATAAGGTATCATAAGCCTAGAGAGACAAGGGGTGGAAGGTTATAGATTAAAAGTGGTATGTCTGAAATGACAACTTGACAAGGGGTGGACTTGTGATGGTTAATATGGATTGCCAACCTGACAAGATCTAGAATCACCTAGGACACAAACTTCCAGGCATACCCATGAGAGAATATCTAGATAGGTTAGCCTCTGGACATGCCTCTGAGAGATTATCTACATTAGTTTAATTGACATGGGAAGATGCACTTCGATTGTTGGTGGAACCATTCCCTGGGATTGGGTCCTGCTCTGAATGAAAAGGAGAAAGTGAACTGAGCACTGTCACTCACCACTCCCCTTTCCAGCTGTGGATATGATGTGACCAGCTGCTGTAAGCTCCTGTTACCTTGACCTCCTGCATCCTTGAATGTGAGCCAAAATAAACCTATTGTTTAAGCTGCTTTTGTTAGAGTATAAAAGTAACACAGACACCATCTTTTGACACCTGCCCCTCTGAGAGACACTTTTAATCAGTACATTTGGGCATCACTGTTCCTAGTCTTCTCTTGGGCTTCACTTCTGATACCCATATACTCTCCTTTCTGGTCACAGGCTTCTGCCCTTTAGACATTTCACCATACTATTGCCATTACATCACATGTTCATTTCTCCAGTCTAGATTACCATGCCCTCTGTAACCCACCAGGCTCCCTGTCTGTAAGCGTTGTAAGCCAGGAGTCAGAGAAAACAGCCAGCTTATATTTTGATTTCATCTCAGAGAAACCAGCTCTAGGAAAATTCCACCCCCTGCGACCACCTGTAGGTAATGTTGATAAACTCATTGTTTGATCCTTGTAACTAAGCTTCACAGGAATGTCCCGGGCCTGACCAAATGGCTCACCTTCTTTATCTCACAGGAGCTGAGCTACAAAGAGCCCTGACTGGCACCAGGGTTCAGCACTCTCCTAGTTCAAAGCCCCTGCCTCCCCTCTTAGTGCCACCTTCCTGATATGCATACAACTTCCTGGTGGCTTTGAAGGTTAGAGATAGTGTCTCTCTGTTAATTACCAAATTCCTGTATGGGTGCATCTGTATTCCTGCCTCCCCAAAAGTTTATATAAATACCTAGTAGAAGAATAAAGGTGCGTGGCCTGAGGAGAGAGATTTCGCAGGTCGTCTGTTTTGCATGTTCCGTCTGTCTGTCCCTACTCATTTCAGGTAACTTTAGAGTCTCTGCTCACTGCTGTCCTGCCGGCCGGGACATGTAAGGTGTGGGTTAGCATTTGGTTCGGAGTGAGGCCCAAACATACTTGTCTGCCCCCTAACAAGGGCCCCGAAGCCCCCCAGGGAAAACAGCCTTTAAAATGTTCCCTAACCCAGAGAAACAGGAGAAGGCAGACCAGGCCACTTGAGACACGAAAAAGGCTCAGCTGTTTACAGCTATGCACTCGGGGCTCCTCCCCCAAATCTTCAAGCAACACAGTATCAAGACCACAACAGCTGCCAGGCCCATGCTTCAAGTGTGACAACAAAGGACACTGGACACAAGCCTGGCCCCAAATCTCGGCCATTGCCACAATGTAGAAAATGGGAACAACAGAAGGTTGACTGCCCTTTGTTGCAGAGTCAAGGTAGGTCAGTCATACTGCCCAAACCCCAACCTGCCTCTGGATCTTCCTCACTGACAGAACTCATTGGCCTGGCTGCCAACAACTGACATGCACCATGACAGAAGAGCCAAGAGCTACTGCCACAGTGGACAAAAGGCCTGTCTTGTTTGTCATAGGGGACCACATGGTCTGTCCTCCCTTCCTACTCTGGTTAGACACACCCTTTGCAGCTCTCCATGGTGGGAGTCAATGGGCCTCCCCACACCCTTAGGGCCACCCCACCTCTTCCCTGCATTCTCTGAGATATCCCTGACAGCCCTCATCCTTTTAGCCAGGCCTTGGAATGCATCCTTCACTGGTCTTAATTGCTGCCTTTCTTTGTATTGTGATCTAAACTGTTTTCTCTGAAATAGAGTATTTCCATGTTCCTTCATGCCCTGGGCACCTCTATATAGTTTTTCTAATTCAGACAGGTTATTATCATTCACCTCATAATATAAAATATCTATAACACTCAGTGATTAAACTACAGAGATCTAAACTTCAATTTGATAATGTATTGCTATGTACCAGTTGCTTCTCTCTACCTAGTATTTACACTCCCTCAAGGCCTAAAGCAAGGTTTTGGTAGACCTCTCTCTCTAAACTTCTGTGTTTTCTATAAGCTTACCTTGGAACTTCTAAAGTGCAATGTATACACTGGTAATATTAATTCACGATGTTATGTGTGTTCTTTTAGTAAGATGATACTGCATAGCACTCTTCTGAACCAAATAACTGCCATCTTCATGACTTCAGCTGTGTCTACTTGCAAAAGATCATCACAGTTGGGTTTGTTAAGCAGGGTCACTGGACACTCGAGTATCCAACCACTCCTCACAGCCAGCTGTATGTAATTTTGCCCTAATTACAAATGGCTCCTTAATTTTTAAACAATTAAATTCTTCTTATCTCCCTTCAAAAGCAGCAGTCATACATCACAAGGGCCACCAGTCACTTAGTAACTATTGAAATAATCAACTTCTGCTTACCTTCCCACCAGGGGAATATGAACAGCTGCCTGACCATGATGAGGACTCACCAGTATAACCCATTCCACCCTCCTGTGTTATCCTCCCATTGTCACCCATAAAGTCAGCAGGAAGAAGTCAAAGGAGAACGCTGCCCCTTTGCCCCTATGACACTAAAGACTGGAATGTAAGATGTGACTGAAGACACACACCCCCACCCCCGCCCAGCAGTTCCAGGACTCAGGGGGACTGATAGACACCTTGGTGAAACTTTCAGAATTCATAAGCATCTGTGAAAAGGGACTGACTGATAAGATCCTGAGAAGATAAGCTTCCTGACACCAATTATAAGCTGGTTTTTGTTAATTACCACCCCCCACACACTTAAGGACCTCCACAAAGCAGCTAGAAGGGGGCTAGTTCCTCCACTCCCAAGCTTGGAGGCTAGCCCCTGCCCTTAATAAACTGGTCCTGTTAATACCCACGCTGGAGTCTCTCATCTGTTTCTGCTGGATCTCACTCTGAACCAAACCGGAACCCAAACCTTACACTGTCTCCACCTCTTTTCTTACTCAATCAGAGTTCACCAATGTTCTTCCCTTCTGCTACCTTCTTATCTACACCTTGCTCCAGTGTTGCAGAGACAGCAGGACTACTGTGGTCACAGCTCTCTGGGAATTCAACTCTAGCCTAATCCAGGAGACACCTTGCTCCAGTCTAGCTGATATGTATGCAAAGATACAGATGGAGCCAATTTATTATCTCCAGTTGTAACCATGACCACAACAGAGTAAAGAAATTGTGTTTTATTCTTTACATTCTTGCATTATTTTCTTAACACTCATTTTCTTTCCCTTGCTGGCTCTTGGACCCCAGGCAAATGCTCCATCATGAAGCTATCCCTCCAACTTAAATTTGCAAAACACTGCTGTCTTCTGCATTCTTCTAAAAGAGCGTTCTTCAAGGCTTTAAACAGAACCAAGAGATTTCTCCTTCTCCCCTCCACGTACCTCATACTTATCACTTTCGATTTTTTTCTACTATTTATCACCATAGATCCAATTAATACATTATAAAGCTATTTCTTGATAATTACACTTTAGATAGATTTTAATAGCTTCCTACTAAATAGAGTGACTATTTTGATCTCTGTAACACCCTTCCACATTCTCCCTCATCACATGAACATAGCTGCGTCCTAATGTTTGGTGGTATTATTCGCATCAAGCCATTTACACACTTGAATAGCTTTTGTTTGGTTGTCTATGAACCTGTGATGTTTTGACTGAGAAATGCTCCCCTTAGTCTCAAATCTTTGAATATTTTATCCCCGGTTGGTAGTCCTGTTTGGGGAGGTCATGGTATCTTCAGGAAATGTAGCTTTGCTGGAGGAAGTATGTCACTGGTGGGCTTTGGGAGTGCAGAGTCATGCCCCACTTCCAGTTCCCTCTCTCTGTTTCATGTTTGTGGTTGAAGATGTGTCCCTAGCTTTCCTGCCACCATACCTCCCACTTGTTGCCATACCTTCCCACCACAATAGACTCTTATCCCTGTGGAACCATGAGCCGTATTAAACCCTTTCTTCCACAAGACACTTTTGGTCAGGATGTTTTATCACTGCAACAGAAAGTAACTAATATTGAAGCTACTGTTAATTCTCCTGAAACTCTCAATAGGGCATATCTTTCCTCTGAAAATAATAACATGTAAGGTGATACTCATTTCTCTTTGCCTTATTATTACTATTATTTTCCATTTTGAGACAGAATCATGCTACATGGCCCAGGGTGGCCTCAAACCTATGCTCTTACTACCTTAGCCTCCCAAGTGCTGGAACCACAGGCTTGTGCCACTATGCTTGGCTTTTTCTCCAGCATTCTTCCTAGAGCCATCAAGTCATTTAGGAATGTTGTGTGGCTGCCATGATGTAATCATCATTGTTCTGGGAAACTCCTTTGCCCCTTTTCTATCTCAGGCTCATGTTTTCTAGTCTTTTCTAGACTCCTGTATCTTCCTGTTTCTTGATCTGCTTATTTATTCTGGCAGAACTCTTTTTTACAAAGTTTCTATGGCTCAAACTTTCTTCCAATTAAATGTGCACCTTAATTCAAAATTTTAATGTGGTAATCACTTCACCCTGAGTTGTAAAGGCCTTTTTCCTTAGGCTCCTGGGCAGCTAAAGACAAGTGTGATACAGTTATAAATCTCAGCCTTTTGTGGATGATCTGTTTTACTCTCTTACAAACCTCTTAGTATCTTTTCTTTTCTAGTGTGTAAAATCTCACCCTAGCATGTCCGGGTGCTTTTAATACCCACTGTGCCGCGATACCTGGTAGATCTTTGAATCTGCCTCCGACAGGTTGCAGAAATTTTCTTGTTATGTTGCTTTGATAATTTCTTTCCCTATGATTTCTAATTTTCTGGACATCCTAATTTTTGTGTTCAAATCTCTTTGTGAATGTCTTGCTTTGGATAGCGTCTGTGTGCTCAATCATATTCAATATGCCCCAAATTGAACTTTATTTCTCCCCAAATCAGTAAATGCTCCTTTTGCTTAGATCAGGAGCACTGATATTGTTTTTCTCTCCTCCGTTTTATTAAACACTCGACAAAGTGCTAGCTCCTGTGAAATCTCTCTCTTTTTCTCCCTCGCTCTCTCTCTTAGATTTCGCCTACTTATTTGTTTTCATACTCACTGCAACTTTCAAACTCAGACTAGCATGGTGTCTCTGCGGCAGCCTCCCATCTCGCCTTGTCTCTAAGTTGAATCTTATCTTGGAAGCCAACACGGAGGACTCTGGGTGCTGCAGTGCCGGCATTTGACCGTCCTGTTGTACAAGCTGAAGACATTGTTACCCACACATACATCCCGTCAGAAAATGCATTCCACATGATTACCTTCTCAATACATGTTTGTAAACGAGTCGGTTATTATTACTAAATAATCATCTGTTTTTTTCCTCTGTGGAAAACAAAATCAACCTCGAGACCCAGTGAATTCCTGCCATCTGGAAACCTCCTCTAATTCCGCTCTTTCATTTCTTTTCTACTCGTTCTCTCCTCTTTCATAATAAACAGCCTTTTCCTGAGTGGGTAATGAGAAATCACAGTACACACTGTTTGAAACCAACTGAACAAAGCTCCAAATACAATAGATTTGTGGGAAGAAAATAAACCAATTCCCCTGGGCATCTGAGACACTGCGTGATCTATTAGGTCTGAGACAATGTGTATAAGTAAGTAGTGGGCACTGAGGTAGAGAATCACTTTGTGTTTTTGAAACCATATAAATAGATAATGGGACCTTATTCATTATGGCTAATTCTAGCTTGGCAAGCAAAAATTATTTGGATTATTTATTTCATTTTACCCAGTAATTTAACTTTTAAATTAGGTCAAGAGCATGCTAAAATTGTGTTTCGGAGAGCTCACATTTTCCCCATTCAGGTGAAGAGCCTCTGCATGGGCTTTTTAGAATGAATTAAACATGCTGATGTGAATTTGCTGATGTTTTACTCCAAAGGCTGCATCATCCTTTTCTAGTTTCTATATTATTTGTTTCCTGAAAGATCCAAAGCTTGCTTCAGTCACACTCATCCATCACATATTTGTTAGGACACCTGATGGGGAATTAGTTATTTGAGCTTCGCAAGTGAAGACATAAAGTCCTTGACCCTGGAAATTCACCAATTAGTGAGCCATGTAAATAAGTAATGGCCAGATAACATAGCAAATGTCAGTCCAGAGATTTGGGTCAGGAGTTCTTTCTGGGAAAGCCCAAGGCTGGAGCCAGTAGAGCGTCACTGAAGAAGGCGTGCTGCCAGGGTGCAGAAGACTTGCCAGACAGGAAGGGTGAGCCAAGCAAGGGTCCATAGTCAAAGAAAGAGCATGCAGGGAGGAAGGTTCAGGATGGGAGCAGAGGGTTTGTTTCTATGTCCAACTTACATTACTGTAAACCACGATGATGTCCAAGGTCACTAGATGAAAGCAAATATCCTTATTCAGTTTCCCTTAATGTATTTGAGCTTCCTCCCTGAAAATCCAGTATAAGGAAAAATAAAGGCTATGTTTTATGAAACAGTAGCTGTACCTTTCTAATAAATGGGAAACTGTGATTGAGGTTGTTAATGGATGGAAATAATGGCAAAAAAAAAAAAAAAGAAAGTAAACAGGAAGTCAAATTGTTTTTGTCTGCTGTTGCTTCTCTTTTAAACTATAGTATCTGGCTGAGATTACAGATCAAGACTCAGCCACCCAAATCACACAAACATCTTTTTTTGTAAAAGGGTGCCCTGGAGAAATATAAAGAAAATAACCTTGCCCTCATTTGCAACATCATAATCACAATGAGTCCAGTGGAAGGCACTATAGAAGACCTATCATTTGGTTTGATATCGATTTCTTAATAGAACACAATAGTTTTAAATACTTTAAATTTAGGAATATGATACTTCTTTGTATACTTTAACAAGTACAAAGCCAGTACCCACAGAACTGCTCCCCCAGTGGAGGAGTGGCCCACTGGAATGCCACAGTGGGGATTGGGGGGCTGGGGCATGCAGTACTCACCCTCTCTTACCCCATTAGGACCAAGATGGTTTGAGTGATCATTTATTACTTTTCTTCAGAGTTTTACTGCTCTCATACACAATATCTTTATGTTTATGAAGGTTGTACCTGTGCAGTCAACTGTATCATCTGGATTTTTTTACAAAGCATCACGTGAGTAATTTTCATTCGTATTGTATCTTGTAGTTCTAGTTCACCCTCACTGTCAAACAGTGACCCATCCCAGTGTTTTGCCTGCATGTAAGTGCACTATGTGCAAGCAAGCTCTTCCCATAAAGGCCAGAAAAGGGCCATGTGGATGCTGGGAACTGAACCCAGGTCCTCTGCAAGAGCAACCAGTGCCCTTAACTGCTGAGCCATCTCTCCAGCCCCCAGAAAGTTAGATTTTTAAGTGGTTGCCTTCTGATGGGACTATACCTCATTGTGATTTGAACTCTACTGTCCTGATTACTGAATGTTAAAATATCATTTTTGTGTATTTACTATTTTTTCCCTTTGTGAAGTATTGACCAAATTTCTCTCTGTTTTAAAGAATGATTTATTTATTTTTATTTGTGCAAGTGTTTTGATGGCTGGTATGTATACTGGTAAGTGTGTAGTTCCCACCAAGGCCGGAAGAGGAGAAGGATGACAGAGCTGTCACATGGGTACTGGAAAATGAACCCCAGTCTTCTGGAAGAAGAGCAAGGGTGTTTTACCCCTAAACTACCTCCATAGGTCCAAAGTTTCTTTCTTATCTGCCTTTTTCTTGCATTAACTCTAAGGGTTGCATTACATCTTTGCAATTAAAAAGCATCTTGATATGATATGAATCATCTTTCATACTAATGTTCATCTATTATATTTTTTTTGAATGTCAATAAATTACTGACATAAGAATTTAAGTGGTAATTCTCAATTGAGATAGTGGCCACTATAAATAGAAGTATAGGCTATAAATACAGTTTTCAAATTGGAGGTGGAAGAAAGCAAAAGGCATAATGGGCATGTTGATTAGCATATGAAGAGACCAGAGGCTAGGCCCTACTCAGTAGTGTGATCTCCTGCAGCTCACTTAAGCCCTGTTTTCCTTGTTTGTAAATGAATAACAATAGTTAGCCAATAAGGTTGCAATAAAAAAAAATGAGATAATGCAGAGAAAGTGCTTAGTAAGAAGCCAAGCATTACACATGCAAAAATGTACTTATTAACAATAGTAACTTAATTATTACCAATATTTTTGTGTGCATGTGTCTGTGCACATTCATGCATGTGCAGGTACACATGTGTGTGAGGGTACACATGTGCACACTCATATGGAGGCCAGAGGACATTTCCTCTAGAGCCATTACTTTGAGACAGAGTCGCTATTGGGACCTGGGTCTAGTCAATTAGGCTAGAAGGTAGTCAGTGAGCTCCAGGGACCCACCTGTCTCTGCCTCCCAAGGGCTGGGGTTAGAAGATTAAAAGCATACATTGCAAGCATGCATTACCACCCCTGGATTTTCTTACATAGATTCTGGAGATCAAACTCAGGTCCTCATAAAGGAAGGTCCTTAAGCAACTAAGCAATCTCCTCAGCCCTATTCCATATATATATATGGAATTTCTCACTTCATTGTGTGATGATTTACTCCCTAGCCCTCTCCTCTAATCTGTGTGCTGAATCTCCAATGTGGTGGTAAGAAAGGCAGGCCTTTAGGAGGTAATTAGATCTTGAGGGCTCTGCCCTAATGAACAGGATTAGACCCCTGATAAAATGGGACTTTCTCAATCCTTTTCCTGAGTTAGGATCTAGCAAGAAGGTACAGTCTCTAAGGAGGCAGACACTGAGCCTTCCAGTGCCATGGTCCTGAACTTCCCTGTTTAAGGAACTGTGAAGAATTTTTTGTCTGCTATTTATAAACCACTCTGTGGAATTTTTTAAATAGCAGCCCTAATGGGACTAAGACAGAACCTGTGGCTTATAGGTACTGAGCTAGTGTATTCAGTCATTACTAAATGAGGCTGATGTTATTCTCCTCTTTCTAATGAGGAACACGAGGGTCAGGGAAATCGGGTTATTGAACCAAGGTCACAGAACTATTAGTGATAACCATGACCAGAACCTGGTTCTAATTTCAAAGCTCATTCCCTGATTCTTCTGCCATGGAAATTCTACATGATAGACATTAGCAATTCACTGAGGCTCATTAATAAATTTGTTCCACTTTTTTGAATAGTTATGTGGAAACAGATGTATATTCCAAGTGGCTTTTTAAAAAGCCAAAAGGTAGGCAATTGAAAATAAAGAGGTTTATAGAATGTGCCATTTTTCCCAGGTCAAAGGTACAGAAGTGTCTCCTGCTGGTAACCCAGCTGGGTGACTTCTCATGTGTGACAGAGGCCATCAATTCATCCAGGACAGGGCTCTGGATACAAGTGTGAGCTTTATACTCAGATTGATTCAAGCCTTCAGTCTCCTGATTTTGTTACTTTGGTCAAATGACTAGGTCTCTCAATCTGTAGTTTTCTAATTTGTAAAACAGGACTCAGAATAAAACCTGTACATCACAAGTTTATGAGGACGGAATGAGATGATGGATATACAGCAAACACTTAGTAACTGTTGCTTATTGTTACTACTTTTGCTGATCAAGCAGTTACAATGTCAGTCTGGCCTATTTAATGCTGATGTTGACAAGTTACTTAAAGGTGTACATATGGAATTACTAAACATTCAACTATCAGTCCCCGCCTCTACTCTGATATGTTGATACTTTTATAATCATGATTACTCATAGGCCAGAGGACTCTGTATTTCTTGTCCTGTGTCTAGTGTCTAGTGACTTTTAATATTCAGTTCAATTCGCTAGCTATTATCATGGAGCCACAGCATGCTTTTTTATAGGACACAAGAACAATTCTCATCACACTCATCTGGAGTAATATCTTCTACACTAAGCATTTTACACAACCTAGTAAATTCTAATTGATCTACTTATGATAATATTAATGTCATATTTGGCAACTTTAAGTCAGGATCATTGTGCTATATAATCAGCTGGTCTTTTGATAGGTAAATGAATATGATGTATTAGAAAGAGAAGAAGTTTTGGGAAAAGGATAGATCTCATTCCAAGTGTTAGTCAGCTGCACAGATGCTCTGATGCTGGGAACCAGCTTCCCCATCTGAAAGCATCATGAAAGTGAGCTCTATTGTGTTACTTGGTGCTTAGGAAGACAGTGAGTCACGAGCCTTTAGTCTGGCATCACAGAACATTGGTGATGGTGGTGGTGGTCATCAAGATGACTAAGCACCATTAATCTCAGCCCTCAGGAGACAAAAACAGGCAAATCTCTGGGAGATCAATTAGCCTGGTCTACATAGTGAGATTCCAGGCCAGCTGGGACTACAGGGAGACCCTGTCTCAAAAAAAAAAAAAAAGGCCAAGTTCCTAGGCCACTGTGGCTACACAGTTGCTAAGTGGCAATGCAGAATGAGCAATGTGTGGCTAGAAGCTGGCTTAAGAGAAAGGGGTCATGGGCTGGGCAGTTACACTGAAGCTTCTGGATCCGTACCAAAGCAGCGGGGAGCTGCTAAAGGGTCCTAAGAATAGGGGTTGCAGGACAAGCTGTGGACAGAAAGAGAAAAGGCCTCCTGCAGCACCACAGGCACAGCAGGTCTAGGGCTCTCACCTGTATTGCTTAGGCCAGGTGGAGGACTCACTATGGATTCATCAAGTGTGGAGCCCAAAACGGCTCTAGGACCCCTGTCAGCTGAGGGACTGATAAGAGGGAGAAGACGGGATGATCACGCTCTACCCAGGAAATACATAATACTTTTCCAGCTATCATAAAATGGATAATGGCATTTGTTTATTTCTCATACTCACACTTCGTTTTTCTGCACCTCATGGAAGACTATTGTCTCTAATAGTCTTCAAATTAAATTGTCTCCAAATTAAAGCATGAGATTTAACCAGTGTGATACATACTTAGTGTAACATACAAGCCTGGAAAGTTTTTTAAACAATGACATGTAACTAAAAGTTCCACACTTACCATCCAAAGAGATTGGATAACATCCTGGTAGCAATTTGCACAACAATACACTTGTAGAACAGTAGGCAGATTTCTGAGACATACGAATGTCAGAAATCACAACAGAAGCCACAGTTGCACAAGACCATTTGCATAAATTATTGCTGGACCGGCTCCCATACTGCCTTGGGACTGACACACAGAGTGGCACAACACCAGGTATGTAACTTTTAGATAGAATCCGTGCACAGCATTTTAAATAAGAGTTGGAATTCTAGTGGCCTATTTTCAAAGATCCTCCACAGAATCAAAGGCTGTTTTTACACCAGTCTGCAGATGTCTTCACATGAAGGCGGGTCAGAGCGCTGCATGAAGAATCCTCTGGCACCCTGGGTGTGTCTTATAAGGTTACTCATATTATCTACAATATTATTCTTGCTGTTGTTTCAATAAAAGTATTGAGAAGGCATTGCAGAGAAAAAGGAATGCTTCTTTCCCGTTGCTTACATCACCTTGAAATTTGACTGTTACAGTTGAGTAGTACCTTGGCTCTGATGGGGAAAAGAAATAAACTCAGGCGTTGAATGTCACCTTTGTGTGTCTCTAAATATTGTTATATATACTTTAGACTATACTACTCACCTTGTGGTTTTATAGATGCTTACTAAAATTTATGTTGAAAAAGGAATCAAAACTAAAGAAAGTAATCTTAAGAAATCAACAGCACAGTTACATAGTGGAACGTCTGTTTATATCTGCCTTACTTGCTAAGGCACCTGTAATAAGACTGTTAAAAAATATCTTAAGCCCTGCCCTAAATTTCTACCTCTGCAAACATGCCTGCAGAAGGAATTTCCTTTAGGTAGTCTTAGCACACAACATACCTGTGCTGAGAATCACGAAAGCTGTATACTCACCAGTGCTGAAACAATGGTGTGGGGGCTGAGAAGTTCTGTAAAGGGACTCAACTCAGGGCTCAACTTCTTTGGGATGTAACTGCTCAAGTCTGCTAGCATGAATACATTTCCCAATTTTTCCATGTGAGCCTCTTGGTGCCTTCTCTATGCATGGCTGGTCCTGTGCCTCACCTCCCTGTAACAGCCTAACCAAATAGCAACAGAGGAGGAAGGCTTTCAGGTTTTAGATTCAGTGTCCTGAAAACAATCAATCTATCTCATGAAACTGTACCAGACTTGGTAGGAAAAGCAGAGACTGATATATTCAGCTGTGAATTTTCTGTGTGAGTTTTTTTTTCCTGCTGTTCTTCTTTTGATCATTTTACAGCTTGCAGTTTCCCTTGTCTAGGTATTGGAAGGAGAGAGCGCATATATTCAAATTAGCAAGGTATTTGCCAGCAGCCCTAGTTCAAGATTTTAAGGTGGGGAAGGACTTGGAAACTGTTAATCTTTCAAAGAGAGAATTCTCATCATTTATATAGACGGAATGCTGCTGTTACCACCACTACTGTCTGGCAACTTCTGTCAACCTTCAGGCTCCTACCCATGTGTCTTCTGAGGCACCCAGCCTCAGTCCTCTCTACCACATGCCTTCCTGTACACTCATTTCTCTTTCACAGCACTTAACTGTAATAAGATAATTGTGTGAATATGTGCTACTTCTTATCACCATCAGCTCCATGCATCCAAGGAACCTCTGATCTCATGCATCAAGACCTCCCAGATGATTAATATAGTGCTTAACTGGAAGAAGGCACTCAGGACATATTTATGGATTGAGTGGATGACCACCCAAATATCCAGCTGTCCCCAGTTCCCTGGGATGTCTTAAAGTATCATGTTTCTGGTCCACAGGGTTTCTGGCTTTCTTCTGGCTGGACAGCACAGCACACAGGTCATCGAGAGCAGCTCTCACGAGGTTCTCAGTGATGGAGTGTGCAGCTCCTCTCACTAGACCCTGTGCGTATTATCCCCATTACAGTTTTCCTGTCTTGCTGACCCCATGCAATGCAAAGGAAAGGGGCCTCATATTTATTGCTTTCATTTTTTTTCCTGTGAAGACTCTTTTTGAACACTTTGCTCTCTTCCAACCTGCTGTATCCCCAAATGATTACTAGTTCCCCTGTAGTCCTTGCAATGACAAATAGGTTGAACCTGTGAGATAGCAATTCAAGCTTGGCCTCAGGGAGAACACTCAACACCAAGCAATAACATCACCTGCACTGAAGAGCTGGTGCAGTCTAATTGCTTTGACCTTGCCACCTCCCAGTCTTCCTCCTGGGATGTTTATGATCACTCCTGAGCCAACAGAAATGGCCATGTTGTGAGGCACCATGATTCCTTTCTCACTGTCAGAAGCTAACCTGCTTTTAGAATTAGGCACACAGAGAAACAGATATCATATGTGGTTTTAAAAACAGCCTTCACAACATCTACAGCCAACACTCAGCAGCAGGCAACGGTCCTTTGCCTTCCCCATCTTTTTCTCAAATTCAAACTCAAATTTCCCCTAGCATTTTCTCAGTTACTTCATTTGATACACACTCAGAATGGGGAGGCCATACTTGGGCAATGAGGAAGAAGGCATGGGGAGCCAGTGAGTGAATCTACTGGGCACATATGGACATCAGTGTTTTCCATAAACACACCTGGATGAGGGTGACTACTTGCTCTTTGGAAATTATTATATGCCCAGAAATACTTAAATGTGTGGAATTTAATTCAGAGGTAACAACATGCTTTCAAGGAAGCAAAAGTAATTTTATGACACAAATGGAGTTTTTATAGTCCACAGATTGACAGTCTCCAGGAGTCCTAGAGAATATTTTTATTAGGTAGAAAAAAATCCAAATAATAAGACACCAGCTGTTCATTTTCTATATAACCATAGGAAATCTTTCCATCCCTTAGCATAAAAAGAGTTATATTTTATATGCTACATTATGTCCACCGGACAGACCCAGAGGCACAGTTACCAAAAAGTAATCTATAGTCAGATCAATATTTTCAACTGAAAACATTTTCCTATTTGCTAGAATAGTGCAATCCAGTTAGTGAAGTCAATGCATAAAGCCCAGCTCTTTCTATAAAATTATATGATTCAATGCACTGGAGAGAGATTCTGTATCTGACATATGAACAACACGAAAACTTTTCATGGGAGTTCTCAGACAGAGAAGCAGCGAAAAGACTGAGGTCAAATCTCTGACATATTTTGGAACCTTCCATTCACACAGCCATAGAAAGGGCAGTTGGTTGGTACACGTGTGTGTGTATGTTTATGTGTTAATTATGTATATATGTGTGATTAAAACTAAACCCACAACACTTCCAATTGTCATCATAGTGATGTCAATGAGGCAATGATCAGTAACTTCCTGGACAACAATACTGTAGGAACAGATTATACTTATACCTGCAAAATGTCTAGCACAGTGTGTAGTTCTCAGCTTGTATCTAAAAGCCCTGGGTAAAAAGGGCATGGACAGATCACAGAATTACTACAGGGGATCTGGGAAGCTGTATGGGATATAATGGGCAAGGAACACTAAATGTCAAAAATATATGGTTATTTCACGGTTACTCAAACACCTGACCTCCACCTGAATAGGAAGTTCTCAGAGGGCCACATTGTGAAGTCAGTTCTCACCTTCCTTTACGAGTTCTGAGGCCCCAATTCAGGTCATCAGGCTAAAGCAAGTGCTTTATCCACCGAACCATCTCACCAGCTCTTCCTGTAATTGTTTTATATTCAAAGTTATGATCTTAAAACACTGCAGAGGGGAATGGGATTTCTCCTTTGATGAAGGAGCACCCATTCCTCAGGTTTTTAGTTTGCCTTCGAGCCCAGAAGCACTGAGCCTGGTCTTGTCACATTGCTCTTTTTCCTCCTTGGAGTTTCAGGAATTAGAAAGCAAGCAAATGATAAATACTTAGAAAGCGATTTAATAAGAAATACATAGAAAATGATCAAATAATCAGTAAAGGCTACTAAATTGAATTCAAACATTTTTAAGCCATTCTGTTTTAACCTCATCTCTCTGTGAAGTTTTGGTTTGCTAGAATTAACTAGAATCCAGATAATAAGATTATAGGCCTCTTGCTTTCAGTAATTATTAAGTTAGAAATCCCATTTATCTTACTGTGAGTTCCACAAGGGAAATGCTTTTCTAACTAATTGTCCCTGTATCTGAATCACAGGGTGCCTCGAAGCAAGCACTTAGACCCTTGTTGAGTGAGAGCCAGAAAAAAAGATCAACAAAAAAACCTCCTATTAGAAATCTAGGTTAGAGGATTCTAACAGCTGAGCATTCCCAGGTCTGTCCTGTTGATGGCAAATGTTGAATCTTCAAAGGTGATTGACAGTCATTAAGCAGGTGACACTAAGACACTATGACTCAGCATCATCAAGGGAAGGAGGCAAAATCGAACAACCAACCAAACATGGTTCAGGAATGTTTCCAGGGCCAGCGTGTGGCTCAGTGGTTAGAGTACTTGCCTAGCCAGAGCAGGACTTAGTGTCTGATTCTCTACATTTTGAAAAACAAACAAGCAGAGAAACAAAGAAAAGAAAAGAAGAAGAGGAGGAGAAGAGGGAGAACTTTTCCTAGACGTGTGCTAAGAACGCAAACCCTGTCTCACAGCCCGAGCTGTGCAACTGTTGGGGATGTGACAGATCCGCAGGCCTGACCTCTGTGCTCAGTTAACGTGATTTCAGAACCAGAAGAGAACTTGATTTTGATTCAATTAGCCATTCAAAACTGCACAATATGCACAGTGCAAAAATTCAATAATACAATTTATCTTTTATCTACAGTGACTGTGAATTGCACAAAGGTCTTTGAGTTAGATCAGACTCAGAAAGGAAATTTCTGAATAAGTTTAAACACTGTTCTGAATATCTGTTCCTGCATCTGAATCGCTTTTGGCTGTTTTGCCAACACATACTTTGTCCTGACTGCTCAGCTCCATTTCCTCTGGGTTTTGTGGCTGTTGTTTGTTTGTTTTTGGCAATGTGTGTAGCCCTCTCCTAATCCCAGTGCAGGCTGCCTAGCCTCTCCACAGCAGGGAGAATTCAACACACAGGCTGTCCCACACCAGCTAGTGCTGAAATCTCAACCAGCTAGTGAAATGGACGGTACGAAGACTAATGGCTAGAATCAGCTGCGCCCTCAGCTCCGTGGCTAGAAGTGGTGTTCAGCAGGGTAGGCTGAAGGGTTCCCCGGGGCCACAGTCAGAGGGTCACATGATGGTCCTCAGTCCAGTACACAGTGGTAGGGTATGGGAAATGGTCAAAATCTAGCTCCTCTCAAGTCAAGGATGGGGCACTGTTTAAAATACATTTTTGTATTTTTGATTGTTTTGTATTTTGAGACAGGGTCTCGCTACATAGCCCAGACTGGCCTAGAACTTGGGGTCCTCCCGCCCCGTGAGTGCAGGCAGGACCATAAAAATTTATGCCTCTTGGGGTGGGAGAGATGGCTCAGCAGTTAAGAGCACTGGCTACTCTTTCAGAGGACCCAGGTTTGAATGCCAGCACCCACCTGGCAGTTAACAACTATCAGTAACTCCGGTTGCAGAGGATCCAATGCTCTCTTCTGACCTCCACGGGCATCAACGACACAGGTGAGACACACATGCAGGCTTAACACTCACATACATAAAATAAAAATAATAAATATCTTTAAAAATTATGCCCCTTGGAGTAGCAAACACAGAGCTTATCAGCACTGTTCAAGGAAGTTTCTGGGTAGCTATGATTAAGATTTACATACTACGTTATGAATTCCCTAGTCCTTCAGCAGTTGGCCTGCCCTTTGCTGCAGTTCCTGGAGGAGGACACTGGAATTCACAGAACAAGGCTGGCAGCTATCAATCACCGAGAAAGGCCTGTAGGAGAGAGGCAGTTTGGAGGCCACTGACGGCTATGTCTGACTTGTGGGTTTCTGATTTGATATTGGTACTTAAGATGTGAACCTTCGAAGGGAACTCCACTAGAGATCTGGAGCAGGTCTGTTCCTGAAGTGCCTGCCCATTCCACAGCAGCAGAAGGAGTAAGGCAGGTCTCTCACTTACCCTAGGGAACTGTGTGTCTTGCAGACCACTTAAAGAAAGTTGCAAGTAATTTCTAAGCTCTCATTGTCATACCTGCTCCAAAGTTATCAGCGGAGTGAGGGCTCTCACTCTCAGTGGGTTTTTGCAAGCAGCATGAGGTATTTTGGGCACCTTATTGGTGGTAAAGGATTTGGAGATAAAGAGACATGACTGCATGAAGAAGAAGTCAGGCACAGAAATTCTTAGATCATACACTTGTGAGAAAAACTGTGAAGGAGAAGGTCCCTGAAGAGGCAACATTGTGTTAAGACCAGAAGGAAAGGCAGATGTTAACTTGACGACGGAAGGGGTTTGTGCTGGGAGAGGCAATTCAGGCTGCTATAACAAAATGCCTTTGACTGGATAATTTGCAGTTTAAATAATTTACAGTTTAAGTTATTACAATAGAAATAAATTACAATAGAATTTATTTCTCACAGTTCTGGAAAGAGGGACATTAAAGGTTCCGTGTCTGGTAAGGGCCTGCTTCCCACAGGCAATACCTCTATGCGTTATCACATGACAGAAGAGATGAAAAGCTCCTTAGATTTCTTTTATTACGGGCACTAATTTTATACATAAGGGACTGATCATATCGCAAAGCTCTCGCCTTGGGACCACACCTTGGGAGCTGGGTTTCCGTATGTGAATTTTGAGGGCCCTAAACATTCAGACCATGGCAAGGCCAACCATGTGGGGTGATTGCTGCTCTCAAGGAGTGGTCCTATGAGAAAGAGCCACCATGATGTGGCCTGATTTCAGGAACTCCCAACTCTTAAAGGAAACATGACCCAGGAAACTTTGTCTTTTGAGCAGCAGGCAAAAATTAATTTATGGACAAAAGGCAGCAAAAAAATCACCTAGAGAAAGATGTGGGGTTTTCCCCTTGTTCCTCCCTCCCTGCTTTGAAAGTGTGTAGGCCTCACTCTTGGGGAGGGCTGGCACCACACCCAGCTTCTCTGTTGCTGTCTGGTTTCCTCTGCACCGCTGAACGCGAGTACTTCTGACGAAGAAAGCTGCTTTCGTGGAAAATGCACAGAATGCACTGTCCTTTCTAATACAGGGTTGAATGAGAGGAAAGAAGTTCTGCCTTTAAAGAAATTTGTAAGAATGGCAAACTCCCCCTACCGGTCAGCATTAGCCTAAGATCAAAAGGATAGGCTTATGGTTGCATCCTCTCTCAAAAGTTATTTTGCTTGTCAACAGCGACTCCGCTCGTAAACTAGCTGCACAGCTTTTAAGTTAACGATTGCATAAATGAGAGGCCAAGCTCTGAACCGCCAGAGTGAGGGACAAGAGCCCTTTGCATTTGGATAAAGACCCTGCAGTGCTCCACTCAGCATGCTGGCCCACTGGATTCCTGGCCAGGCATGCTTTTGCAGACATGAAATTTCTGGCTTTGTCAGAGTGCTTTGGATCGTGTGATCATTTCTCTGAGACCCCAGACCCATGTCTAACAAGGGGAAGCTTATTCCTGGTCAGAGCAGAGTGTGGGGTGTGGAGATGGGCTAAAGGAAAACAAAGGAAGACTACTTTTAGAGAGTAGAGTAGGTTCCATTAAAGGGCCTCTTCTGCCTATGAGAGACTGGACCGATGGTCCTAAAATTCCTTTATATTCAAAGTGTGGTAGTTAGTATTGATTGTCAAATTGGCAGAATATAGAATCACCTCAGAGATGGACCTCTGGGCATGCCTTTAGGGATTATCTTGGTTACGTTAACTGAGGTGGGACAACCAATCTTAACTGTGGGCGGGGTCATTCCCTGGGTAGAGGATCTTGGACTGTATACAATAGAGAAAGCAAGTCATGCACTTGCACGCATTCATTTCTCTGTCCTTCTGACTTGAGGATAAGTGAGCAGCTGTCTCAAATTCCCGCTTCCTTGACTTCCCTGTCATGACGGACACACCTTAACTGTGAGCCAGAATAAATCCTTTCTCCCTTCAGATGCTTTTGTCAGACTATTTTAGCATAGCAACAAGAAAGAAATCAAGACGCAAAGTAACCCTCCAGACTGGGATTCACAACCATGTTTAAGTCCTTCTTTTATACTGGTTCTTAAAATAATACCATGAAGTATGAATTATTATTTCTCCCACATACTTATAACTGATTGAGAAATATGAATAAGTTCACTAATGAGGGTTTAAGTGGTCAGGTCGGTGGCTGGTATGAATGGAGTGGGTGGCCACCCAGCTCATCAGGAGATGGGGTTCATTTCTCATTTTGTCCTTAGTCCATACTTGACCTGTGTTGGGAAAGGATATTTAGTTTCATATCTACAAAAGCTAAAAGTTTATTCTTCATGCTTACTTACTGATCTGTTTTAGAGACCCAGAAAGCCTTGGGGCTCTGGTATCAAAATCCTCTACAACTATATTGTAAGACAAAAAGCTATTTCAAATTGCCATGCAAAGGCAGAAAGACGTTTTTAAATAAGATGTTAGCAAAGAAAGGATTTATTTTAACATAGGCAAAGTTAACCTAGAAAGACTAATACAACGCAAACATTAAAATTGAGAACCAGCTTGGCTCTTCTGCAATTTCTGAATCTATTTTAAAAAGCAATGGCAGCAATGAAAAGTTCAAGAACAGCTGTTCCTTTTTGATTTAGGGGTGGGCACTTGGGGTGCCACTGTTATGACTTACCAAGAAACCAGTGGGGAAAGTAGTATCAGGAAGCAAAGTAACCACTCAGAACCCATTTTCAAGGTCAAGTGGTAGGGTAACAGACAAAGAGAGGACAGTAAAAACACCTTCCCAGACCAGTTCTGCCCTCCTCCACCTCCATGCTGCAACCCCAGGTCTCTTCCCTGCCAGCCCCCAAAATACAGCTAACACACCTGGCTGCCACGGCCTAGACCTTTCTCACTTTACTGCCTCTTCTCAGTCCTTCTAAACACAAAGGCTAAGTGTCACTCTTTCTAATAGCACTCAAAGTCCTTCAACTGGGATTTCCCTTCTCTTGCCTTTTCAATTCACCCAACAGTAAGATCTGCCTTCCACTTCCTCTGTCCCCCTCCCTCCTGTGCTCTAGAAGCACTCCTTTCTCCAGATGAGCATTCTCTGTTCCTTCCATTTCCTTCCCACTTTCTACATCCTCCTATGCAAACACGCATATACCTATTACTGCCATTCCCAGAGCAATGAGCATTAGAGGCTCATGTCTTCCAAATCCAAATCCCTATATCAAAGCTTTCGATGGAGCTCCAGGCTCAGGACTTCCAGCTCCTTTTGGACTTGGTTATTTGGATGTTTCCCAAACATCCCAGCTTCATCTTTCCCCGTGTCAAACGGTCATCTTTCCTCTGAACTTTTCCTCCTTTTGCCTTCAGAAGTCTGATAGTGAGCAGTTCAGCCATTCAGTTGTCTGAGTGAGAAAGTTTGTAGCTCCTACAACTTAGAGTGTATAATCACTAATTAAACACTGACCACCTGTCAGGTGTGGTGGTACAAGCCTTTGATTCTAGAACTTGGGAGGCAGGGGCGGGTGATTTCTGTGAGACTGAGGACAGCCTGGTCTATATAGGGAGGTCCAGGCCAGCTGAGGCTACAGAGAGAGACCCCTTCTCAACTAAACTAAACTAAACTAAACTAAATTAAACTAAACTAAACCAGACTAAAGTCTCCAAAATCTAGAAAACCAAAATACCCAACAAAAATCAAAACCAAAACCCACAACAACACAACCAAACACTAACAATGCTGAACGATCCTGTTTTCCACCACCTGAGAAGAGAAAGGGACAGGAACCATGTCTCCTTCATCTTCCTATCTCTAGGACAATACTCAGAAATACAATCATGGAGCTGGTAAAGACCTGACAAGTGCGGGGTTTGAAGGAGAACTGCCTGGCACAGGCTCGTGGATGTGAATGCTGGCACCTAGCCGGTGGTGCTTCGCACAGGCTCATGGATGTGAATGCTGGCACCTAGCCGGTGGTGCTTCGCCCAGGCTCGTGGATGTGAATGCTGGCACCTAGCCGGTGGTGCTGTTTGGTGAAGTTAGGGAACCTTTGGTATGGAAGCCTTGCTGGAGGAAGTCTATCGTTAGGGGTGGGCCTTGAGAGTTCATAGCTTCAGCCTACTTCCAGCTTTGCTCCTTGTTTCCTGCTTGCCATTGTCACATGACTTCTCGACTTTTTATGCCCATTACCATGCCTTTCCTGCCATTATGAACATTTGGCCTTCTGGAACTGTAGGCCAAAGTAAACTCTTAAGTTGCTTTTGGTCATGGCACTTTAACACAGCAACAGAAAAGTGACACAAGTATGCATGGGCCTCAGTTTGGAACAGAAAAGGGAACAATTATAACTCTTATAAAAGTTTACTTACAGGAGCAACTCCAGGAAATTTACTGGATGCTTTTAGATGGCTTGAAAGGATGTTCATCTGTTTTCAACAAGGAAGGTGAGAGCCTTTCCTAAACAGCCACAATTAAGTCCTGACTTAAAAATCTGCCTCTGGAGAAAGTAACACATATTCAGGGAGGGAGAGCTGCTGATGTTGATACACACACACTTCTGTTTTTAGGGAAAGGCATAGGCACTTCTCTCCCTAAATGGGACTATTTGGAATTCTAGGGAAAAGCCTGTATAACACGTGTATGGGATATGCTCACCAGGAATCAGGAACACGCAGGGACTAAATGACCAAGGCATCTCTGACTTAACTCCCAACCAGTCTCAAGTTGGACAAGAAGCTCAGTGCACCATCTGGTGTACCACCATCCTTAGATCGCACACAGGGCATCAGCTGGAGTGGACCTGCTGCTGCCCAAGGATGGAATCTGGGTGAACATGTAGGTACTGATAATATGTGAGAAGCACGAGAAATACTGCTAGTATTACATACATTCATTTCTGGATGCTATCACGTGACCTTGGACAACTCATTCTGCTTCTCTCAGATTTCATGTTTTGTAGAGAGCCGCGGATTGCTGCGTCTTAAAGATGGCGCCTGCTCCCGCCTCCCACCATCCCGAGGTGGGCGCTCTCTGGAGCAAACAGCTCCATGATTGGCTGTGGCTGAGGTCTGGCCCTGCTTCCGCCTGTGTGCGCCTGTCTGCTTTCACCACGTGGTAGTTTGGGGTTGGCTGGCAGGAGGGAATTTAACTTTGTGGCGGGCTTTCCCCTGGAGGAGAAGGAGAAGCAGTAAGGAGGGGAAAGAAAAAGTTATAAAATTAAAAAGCCAAAAGGTTGTTCAAGGTTCCTGAATAAACTGCTTTTGGAAGAGTCCGGAGTCGCGTCTTCCTTGCTGGACGAGGTGGGCGCGACAATGTTTATAAAATAATCATTTTCCTGTCTACCTTTTAGAACCTCTGTGAGTACCAAATCGGATTCATCCTGCTAACATTTTTGTAAATTAATGCAAAGAAAGAAATAATTATTATTGACATTATGTGACTCTTGAGGATATATAATATGTAGTGGAAATACTTTGAAAAGTGATAAGAGTTATACAGTCTTAAATACTGGCTGCTTTTCCACACTTGAAATGCCTCATTTCCATTTAACTCTGCTGCCACTAAAACAACTACTTTGTCTCCACATTTTACTATGCATTTCGTATCTCTTTAAGCATCGACTGCTAGTCTAGTCAATTTACTGTATTCCATAACCCAGTTTCAATCACATGCCATGCATGGTCAACATTATTTCATCTTTTGTAACACCCGTTTTACACCCTACAGTCCTGAATTACTGTAAGAGAACTCTCAGCATATGCAATGGTTAGGATCTTAAACGCTCTTAAAAGCTTGGTCCTCAGACTAGCACTATGGGGAGGTGGTGGAAACTTTAAAAGGTGGAGGTCCAATGGGAGGTCTTCTAGTTCCTGGGGGAGGGTGTGTCTTCAATAGGCAAGTAGCACCAATTATCTTTAAAAATGTAATATGTTTGTTTCAATCAGGCCCCAATGTTATGTAGCAGACTTTGGAATTGCTTGACATTTCCGTTTTTCGGTAATCTAGAGGTTCTCATTTCATCTTCATTTGGATCTTTTTGTTCGGCTGCTACTATTCCTGCTGCTCAGGGCCTGAGCTGGTTTGTCTTCTAACACTTCTAGTCTGTCCCCTGATTCCTTTGTATTTCGGTACATTACTAGTTGAACTGAAGGGCTAGAGCAGATTCATTTTCTCTCAGACTAGCTCACAAGTAATTTTTATATACTTTAAACAGTGAATTTCTTTTAAAAAATTTGTTTAAGCTGGGTGAGGTGGTACACACCTTTAATCCCAGCACTCAGGAGGCAGGGGCAGGCAGATAGATGGAGGCCAGCGTGGTATACATAGTGAGTTTCAGGTCAGCTGGAGCTACAGGAAGACTCTATCTTTAAAAAAATTACCTAGTATATGTGTATGTGTGTGCATGTGTGGAGGCCGGAGGTTACCTTTGCAATGTTGGTTCTCTCCTTCCATCATATGGGTCCTGGGGTCTAAATCAGGTGGTCGGACTGGGTGGCACGTGTGCCTTTACCACCTGAGCCATCTTGCTGGCCCCAACAGAACATCTCTTATGCGTGGTTGTCTCAGTTGACGACCATGACCTTCATCTACTGATTCATTAGAACCTTCACAAACATGGAATTTTAATCATTTTTTTCTGTATTCGCTTTAATATTTTATAGAGAGAATTTACTCTCATCAACCGTTGGTGTCTTATAATTTAATATCAGTATATAATTCTGTTGATAATTTAAACCAACATACAGACTGAAATCAGAAATAGTTCAAATGTTTCATTTATCTTTTCTAGATTTCAGAGCAGTGAAACTGTTTCCCAGCATCCTTTGATGTAACTAATTTTATTTTTGTTGGCTTTGTTTTAGGTCATACATATTCATAGACATAATTGGATGATTATTAATCCACTGTGGTTACTCATATAGTTAATATTCTAATTGACTGTCATTTAAATTTTCTTTTTCTTACCTATAGACGCTTCTTCAGATGGACTCTTAGTTCTCTGATACAATCCTAGGAGTCTTTGACTTACTGGCTCTCTGGTATGGCAAGATGTTCTGGGTTCTGTATTTCCTGTTCTAGACCTGGATCCATTTGTTTGGCCCAGTAAGCCCCAGAGATCTGCGTGTCTCCACCTCCCTAGTGCGAGGATTACAAGCTTGTGCCACCAAACCTAGCTTCTTTTTTTTACATGGGTTTCAGGGATCAAACTCGGGTCCTCATGTTTACATGTCAAGCACTTTATGAGCTGAGCTATCTCCCCTAGCATATCCCTGTTTATTTTAAATGGTAAATGTATTTTGATACAATCCGAGTTCACTGCTATTGCTTTAGTTATTTATAACTTTCTAGAGAATGGAGCTGAGGTTTCTTCTTGAAGATCAATTTCAGATTAGTTCGTATGTTATCCCATAATACTCCTATCACATTTATCCTACAATACATAAACTCAGAATATCAGCAGATGCAGAATTACAACACAGCACCCACCACTAGTAAGATTATTGACCACAGGTTAAGGCATTTCTGTTGCAATCTTTCTGAATCTAGGGAATGACCACTAGTGAACCTTATCAAATTACTGGGCCCTAAAGTCACCTGGAATACAGTTCTGCCACCAATTGGCTGTACAACTACTGATCCATTGAACTTTACTTTGGATTATTTAGATCCCATCTTTTAAAATTTACTATCAGTGTACAATTGTGTTAAATATTTAGATAATTCTTTTAGTCAAGCATAGAACACAAGTATTCAAATACCGTCATTAGCTTCAATCTCCACCTCTTTCTAACTTCTTATTTCCTCTATGGAAAAAAATTTAAAGTATATTTTTAGTGAGTTTTTCCACATTTCATACAATACATTTTAATCATATTTAGACCTCCTAGAGGTGGGTGAGGTTTAATATAGGAGTCCTATCCAGGGACATTGTGCAGTTTCTTATTCTCTACCCTTTGGCCAATTGTGGCCTTTGGTGTTCACCATTCACTGCTGCATGAGAAAGAGTTCGATGGTGGGAGTTGAAGATGCATTAGTGTCCTCTCTACCCTTTGGTCCACTATGTTCTGTGAGCCTTAGGTGTAGCAGTTCCATTGTTGTGTCACCTAGGACTGGCCTTCTCACAGACACTTATTCTCTGTGTGTCACCAGTTGTAGAACTCTGTAATAGTCACTATCATTGCAAAAAGAGGCTTCTTTGATGACTGGTGCCTGGTATACTTGTCTGTAAATATGAGGATGCATATTTAGCATACTGTAAGAAATTACATTTGTCTAGGGATGTGACAAGACACAGAGTTTTCTTTAGACTCTATGACCTCTCCAGACATATATTTGGCTGTTTATAGTGGCACACATGAGTCACCTCCCCCTCCCACTGAGTGAACTTTAAGTCCAAGTAGGTAGCTGTTGATTACTCCCAAGATAAAAGTGCTACAACTGTACCAATAGAGAGAGTTTTCTGTACAAGTCATTGTTTTGGTTACTAGTTTTTAAAGGCTGAGGTTGGACCATTGGTTGATTTTTCTCCTTTAGTAACTTGTGTAGTACCTCTGGACCTAAAAGAGCTGGTCTTCAGGAGGAGGCTTCCAGGTCAGTTCCAGCTCCATTGCTCTAAGTACTGTGTCCGAAGTATGTCCTATCTTCAGCAATAGGGTTTTTACCTTCAAGTTCTGGGAGGCAATCAAAGACTGTGGCGATAGCCTGTGACATTTGGGGAGTCTCTTGTACTGCCATGGCTGACAATTTGAAGGGAAGTTTCTCTTGTCTGGTACTGTGTTTCTTGTTATATAGCCTTCAGCTACACACGGATTCATGTACAGACAGTGTATGTGTATTTTTCAGTAGGCTTTTGAATGAATACATTTCCCTCTGATTTTTCACACCACCCCCAGAAGCAATAAAAAGATGTTAAAAATTTTTAAAATATTATCCATAGATAAATCTTCTTTTAAAAAGTATAATAACTGTTTAACAAAGTTTTATACTAGTTTGTGAGGACACATTCTGTTTGTTACAGCAAACAGATCTCATGTGGCCCTTGAGCTGAGGAAGAGCTTTTATCTTTGGCAAAATTTGTGAGTCCACAGTTTTCTGATCAACCTTGAGCCAGTCTATGATCTCATTTTCCCCCTGAGTCTTGAAGATTCTGCCTTCCTAGCATCTTGGCTTGTATAGTTTCTTCATGAAGCAAGCATCAGTGAGGTGTCTGCTGGGAATTTTTATGTTGCTGATGCCAATTTAGGGAGAGGTGGCAATGAAAATTTTCTAGTGTGTTCTATGCAGAGAAACTCGGTTGAAGGCAAGAGGTCCACTCACAGATAGTGAACCACTGCTTGACTGATTCAGGAAGACCATTCTCTTCCCCTGTGGCTTGCCAGTAAGGATGATCAAGATAGTCTCCTGGTGATGCTGGTGCATAGGTGTCTCACCTGTTGAGTGACAGGTTTTCTGCCACGGTTCAGCACCTTCTATGGCACATCTTTGCTAGGATAATACCTAGGCATTTTGAGAAGCTTACCCATCATTCTTGTGGCCACCACTTGGTCTTGTGACAGAAGCAAAAACCTCCCTTTTTTCTTTTCAACCTTAGATTTCATAGCTGAATACTTCCTTTTGGAATATGTAGCAGATGGTGAACATCTGCCAGTTCTGCTAATCAGGACAGAGTTTTAGCTGTAGGCAGCTTTCCCCTCCTTGGGTTTTGAACCTTTGGGTCTCTTTTTTCTGCCATGCCTGCACTGACACCATCACTGGCCTTCTTGGCTGCAGGTTCCTTCTCCTTCTCAGCCTTTTCACCGCCACCTTTCAAGATGGGAAAGCTCTACTGCTTTTCTTAATAGAAGCATGTAAATTGTACATAATGTCCATATTTAGAGGAAAGGTTGCCTACTAAACACACTTCTCTCCACTTTGCTTTTACTGCTTAATTCTAACTCACTTCCTAGCAGTAATAAAGATAATTTCCCTTTTTATAACAGCCTTACTGCACTGCATTCTGGGAATGTATCATAATATGTTCATCCAGTCCCTTGTTAATGGGCAGCTGAAGTGTTTTTGGTCTTCTTCTGCGACTTTAAACAGTGCTATAATGAATCACCTCAGGCACTTAAATTCTTGTTAACCGACTTTTAGAGACAGCTCCTAGAGGTTCGACTACTGAATCAAAGAATAAATGCATTTATGATTTTGTAGACTTCCTCCAAATTCCCCTTCATAGCAGTGGCTATTTTACATTCCTCACAGGAATGTATGAGGACACCTGTCTCCTGGTATGTAGCATGTGTCAAACTTTTGGATTTTTGCATCAAATAGGTGCAATACTTTAGTCCATTGTGGGTTTACTGTATGTTTTTCGTATAATTGTAGTGGATCACCCTCTCCTATGATCAAAAGCCATTTTCACTTGTTTTTCTAGAAACTGTTCAAATTCCTGCCTGTTTTTCTGTAACAGTGGCTCATAAAGGTTGCTTTCTGGACCGTCAGCAGCAGCAGCAGGGCATTTGTTAGAAATGCTGATTCTCAGGCCCTAAGCTAAACGTACTGAATCATAAATTCTGGGGATGTAGTCAAGTGATTGCATTTTTATAAGCAACACTGATGACTGTGATATACTAAGGTTTGAGCAATTTTGGTCTATAGTGTTGAGTTTGAGTAAGGCCAACTGGAATGGATTCAGATGCCACGTGGCACTCATTGATTCACTGATTCATTCAGCCATTAACTAGTATCTCAGATGAATCAATCATGTTGGCAAGTGGCGGTGACACTGTATCTAGCAGACAGCTGGGCTGGAGAGGCGGTTCAGCTGTTTAGAGCACTGGCTGTCCTTACAGAGGACCCAGGTTTGGTTCCCAACACCCACATGGAGGCTAACAACCATCTGTAATTCCAGTTCCAGAGGATTTGACGTCCTCTTCTGACCTCCGTAGGTACTGCACTAGACCAGTGCACTTACCTACATGCATGCAATACACTCATACACACAAAAATAAAAATGATAAATAAAATATTTTGATAGACAACTAAACTTCCACGAGGAGGAACAAAACTAAACAATGCAACTCAAAACTATTATTCTGCTAAACAGAATAGCATTAAACTGACTCTCAACTACATATTGTTATATCCATAGATTAGTGCATCTCTCAGTTCTCACCAGAGACACTTCTTGTAGCAGATGGTGATTAACACAGGGACCTACAATTAGTCAATATGCAGAGAATAAGAGACTGAAGTGGAAGCCCTAAATGGGACATCTATATCTCACTCTTTCCTCCCAAGGCTCAGGAAGCATTGGGAAGTGGGGTTGGAAAAATCATAAAATCCAGAGGTGAGGTAGTAGATGATATATGGAAACTGTGTTGTCTGGACACCACAGGGTAGTTGCACATATGGACCCATAATCCTTGTGACAGCATGCACAAGACCTGTGTAAACCCAAGTCAGACAAACTACAGCATACATGAGGGAGGTGTGTAGGAAGCCCCCGTCCTAGCTGAGGATCCTTTAACAACTGACAGATTCTGGGAGAGGGAGAGTCAGATTTCCTTACTGGTGTGATGCCTAATAGGGTGAGTAGACTCCAAGGGACAGATCCACACCTAGGAAGCATTTGGGAAAAATGCATTAGACTCAATAGTCCTTTAATAAAAGACATCATAATAATAGAGGAGATAAATTGGGAAGGGTTAAGGTGAGGGTGGAAAGGGGTTTAAAGGGGTTAAATATGATCAAAACACATTGTATGAAATTCTTGTATCAATAAATAATTTTTTATTTTTAATTGAATTTTGTGTATTTTGTACATAACATGTTAATCATCTTTATATACCGTTCCCCACCAGCACCCTCCCACATCCCACCCTAACCATGGGGTGCATAAATGCATTCTGTCATTTATGTTAAGGCCCACTGAGTCAAGTTAGTGTTCCCTGACATTCTTCAGTGCAAGTTCATTCACTGGGGTCTAGTCAGCCTATCTGGAGTATCTAGAGTTACACCCTTAAAGAAGATCAGGTCTTCTTCACCCAGTAGTAATCAGAAACCCAATACTTTGTTGGCTAAGATGGGGGTCTGTTGCCCATTTCCACAGTTCTATGCTGGGTTTTTGTCTGCTTGATTTGCAGTGGTCTCGTGTATGTTGTCACCATTGCTGCAAGTTCATATGAGCAAGGTCCGAGGACCTGTAAGACTCTGTTTCTATATGGTCACGCACTGGCTCTTAGAATCTTTCCACCCCTTCTTCTGCAATGGTCCCTGAGCCCTGGGTTCAGTGCCCTCTGTTGCATGAGGGAACTTCATTGATGAGAGTTGAGACGTGCATTAGTATTCTCTCTACCCCTTGTTCTATCATATTCCATGAGTCTTAGGTGTAGAGGTTCCATTGTAGATGTTTCACTTAAGGTTGGGCATGTCATATACACTTAACTTCTGTCTGTGATCAGTTGTGGAACTCTGTAATAGTCTCCATCTGTTGTAAAAGAAACTCTTTTGATGAATGGTGACTGAGATACTTGTTTGAAAATATAAGGATCCATATTTTGCACATAGTAAGAAATTACATTTGTCTAGGGACGTGACAGCCTTGGGGTTTTCTCTAAGATCTATGATCTCTCCAGCCATTTGTATTTGGCTATGTTTACAGTACCATACACGAGTTCCCTCTCATTGAATGGGCTTTAGGTCCAATTAGATAGCTGCTAATTACCCCCAAGATTAGATTGCCACTACTGCCCCAATACAGTTTGCTGTGCTTGTCATTAATGTGGTTATTAGGCCTTAAAAGTGGAGTGGACCATGAATTGATATTGTCCCTTAGCAGCATGCATAGTGTCCTCCAAAGCTATGAGAGCTAGCCTTCAGGGAGGTGGCTACCAGGTCAGTTCCAGCTCCATTGCTCCAAGTCCTGTGTTCAAAGTATGTCCTGTCTTCAGCAATAGGGTCTTACTTTCAAGTTCTGGGAGGCAATCAAGGGCTATGGCAATAGCCTGTGTAATTTGGGGAATATCTTGGACTACCTTGGACAACAGCAAGAAGGGAAGTTTCTCTTGTCCAGCACTGTCTTGAGTTATACAGCCTTCAGCTATACACACGGACTCATGTAGAGATACTATATGTGTAATTTTTCAGTAGGCTTTTGTAACTAATGTTTCCCTCTGGTTCTTTTTTAATACCAGTGAGGCATTATTTATCTCTCTTCTCTCAATAAAAATGTTTTTTAAAACCACACTACAGGAATCTCAAAATGCTACTGTAGCACAGAGCAAAGGGTTTTAGCTAATTTTGTAGTCAGGAAGATAAAAATTAAAATGATATTAAGGTAACACTTTATTCCCATACAAGTGGACCAAAAGTTTAGAAAAGGTTAATATCTATTCCCAACAGGTACACAGGCAGAAACATGAAACACTAGCCTCTTTGCAGAGGAATCGAGGGAGATCTAATGCTTCTGTCAAGCAATGCCATTCCTAGGAAGCCCATGTAAATAATGCAGCCCATTCAAGGCTGTTTACTGAAGCACTGATTGTTGTGGCAAGTACTGCATATAAAATGTGTGCCTAGTAAGACAAAGGTGGTAGGATAAGTCATGGTAAATCCACACCATGCAGCCACTGAAATGAAGGAGCCATGCCACTGACTCAAAAGTATTTCTATGACATATGTGGTTACAGTTTGATCTGAAATATCCCCCATCGGCTCATGTTTTGAAAGCTTGTTCCTCACTTGGCAGCAGTATTTGGGGAGGTTTCAAGATCTTTACAAAGTGAGGCCCAGCTGGTGGAAGAAGGTTACTAGGGGTGGGCCTTTGAAATCTAAAGCCTGCCCTTGGTTCTCCCCTCTCTCTTCTTTCTGGTAGGCCACAATGTGAACAGTCTCAGACACATGCCACCATCACCATAAACAGAGCTGTTCCACGTGCCCTCCTCAGCATCATGAATTGAAACCCTCTGACACTGACCTCAAATTCTTCTTTTCTCCCTTAAGGTATTTCTGCTAGGCATCCCCCACCCCCTTCTCCTCCTTCTCCTCCTCCTTCTTCTTTGGGTCTTTTTGAGACAGGGTCTCTCTGTAGACCATGCTGGCTTTGAATTCACAGGGATCCTCTTGTCTCTGCCTCCCAAATGCTGGGACTAAAGGCATGTGCCATCTGATAGGCATTTTGTCTTACCTATGGGAAATTAACTAACACATGTAATGTGGAATAAAAGGATATACAGACTGAAGTATCCTCTATTCAAAATGTTTGGGCCAAAAGTGTTTCAGACTTTGGTCTTTGGAATAATTGCAGAAACAATGAGATATATTGGAGACGAGACCCAAGTCTAAGCACAAAATTCATGTATGTATGATACATACTAAATGCACATAGTCTAGAGATACATTTTTAATGTGTCTATATTTTGACTATAACCTGTTTGATGAGAAGCGGTGTATATCTGTACTTGTGCCATAGTGTCAATATTCAAATCATTTCAGATTTTGTAGCATTTTAAATTTTGAATAGTGACACTCAACCTGTAATACAATGTCATTTTTAAAAAATCATAAAACCTATCTGTGTGGATATGGATATGCAGTGATAAATGAGTATATTCACAGCAGAAAATACGAAGGAAAAATACCAACCTAAAAGAGCCATCAGCAGTAGATCAGGGCTCAGTAGTCATTCATCTTTGTGACATTGTGCCTTGCACAGCGCAGGCAACAGAAAAGTAAGAACCATACCTGCAGACATTGCTGTAGGTAACAGGTCACACCTGTGAAATGTGGCAGCGGAAAGCACGTCTATCTGGGCAGTGCTTGTGCACAAATGCCTCCTGTCTACTCATTCCTGCACAGGCATGGGTATGGTGAGGCAGGTTGTCTGTGTTGCTGAAATGGAGATAGTAGGTACAGTCATGGCTCTGGACCCAACTCTGGGACAACAGCTGCCAATCCCTGGGTCCTGCCCAGTTCTGTAGATTCAAGCCCACATCCAGTAGGGAGCAGCAGTCCCCAACTGGGTTCTGAGATTCACATCAAATCATTTCAAAAGCAAAGGCTTCCCCCAGAAAAATGCCAGTTTGCTTAAAATAGCTTGCTTCTTGCTTTCTGAAATGATTCAAAGAGTTACCAGACAGGTGAAGTAAGAGGCTTTTCTGAGAATTTAAACACATGAATATACGAAAGTACTTTGAAAATAGTTGTATTATTATTAACTTTAAATGCCATTTAAAACTCATCTGTCATCCCTTCTGAGTAGCTGTTTATACACAGGGACCTTCAAAGACTTCTTATTAATGCACAAAGGGCACTCCACTATGGAGTCTCTATAAGGTAAAAGGGCTCACCAGCAGGTGTGGAAGTAGATTTTGGTGCTGGAAGTAAACTCCTGCGGGGTGTTGTCACATTGGAGGAAGGTGCAGGGGCCGTCCGGCCAGTCCCCTTGGCTGTGTCCTTAGACGGCAGAGTTGCCTTCAGAGCTGGCTGTTCTTCATTCCCAAAGGTTGAATCTATGGGAGGCAGACAGGATGTTAATTATAACTTCATGAAAAATGGATGGACTATCTTGCCATTCAGGTTTGCCAGCCAATCGTAAGGCTGCCATCTGCTTTAGAACTTGACCTTTCAGTAAGTGACCTTGAAAATCATTCCTCTGGAAATAGATGTGGAAAAGATCTCCCTTTAGTCAGAACCTAAATGTCTGTCATTCAAAGCCCCTGTAATGAAGGGGACTCCACAAAAGCCAAGAAGAGAATCTTTCTTCTGAAAATTTACGCACATATACGCATACACATCTTGCTTACATGTATGTATAATTGTATGCTGTTCATCATCATCATCCTCTGGGTAGCTCACAGAGGGTTAGTGGCATTTTTTTTCAGAGTGTGAATGACCATGAGAGTGAGAATAAAAATACAGTCATCCATTCATATCACTGGGAGATTGGGTCCAGGAACCGCTTATGTAAAATAGCATGGAGTTTACATATATAGGACCCTCCTGCGTACTTTAAAACATGTCTAAAAGTCTTATAATACTGAATACAACGTACAAACTATGTAGCAATGTTCATGATAGTTGTTATGCTGTTTTGTTTGGCAAATAATGACAAGGCACACTACAGGGACTTTTGGCACAGCTGTAGTTGTTTTTCTGTGTAGCTTTGATTTGTAGTTGATTAACCCACAGATGAAGAACCTAACAGTACACAGGGATGGCTGTTCTATATGTGTCCCACTGGCCCAGGAAATTTGTTCAGAGATCTCAGAAACCCAGCTCATTTTACCTCCGGAAAAGGAGGCTTAGGGTTGGAGGTAGAGGTGGGCAGCATGAGGCCGAAACCCTTTGAAACCCATAAAAGCATTTTGTCTGAAAAGATGTGCGGGTCCTTCATCACAGTTTTATTTATTTAAAAGGCAGAAGACATGGATAGACAACTGCAGCTTACTACTCAATATAGAAATAGTCTGTGTGCATAAGACAGTTTGTTAGAATCAATTGCTCTGACATTCTGAGGATAGGACATACTGGAATGTGAGTTTGTGTCAGATTTAAACATCAAAGGTAAGGCCTGAACTTTTCTTCTGAATTTGCTTAAATCTTTTGTGACTTATACATATACAGTCTCTTAAAGACAATGATAAAGTTCTCTGCTAAAAGCTAAGGCTTCTAAATGTCCCCCTGATTGGAGCTATGAGGCATAGTCTGTTAATTTGGAGAGCCTGAATTTACTGAGATTAGCACTTGTTTGGAACAAACCCATCCAGTCACAGGATTAGAACCATGAACCATGAAAAATGTGTGACGACAGCTGGAAGGAGCATAAGGCACTGGAGTGAAAGATTACATTTTTTGTCATAACATTTTATTTGTAGAGAGCCTGAATAAAAATGATAGCATTATTAAAATAGCTTTAATGTGCATGATATTTGGGGATTTTATTCAACCCTTTAGAGTAAGCAATTGTTGCTTTTCTCTCTATGAAGACCTGGAAGTCTTCAAGTTGGTGACGTGTGTTGTTTCTGAAGAAAAGTGTATCTGAGAGTTAAGTAACGTGCCTCAGCTTTCTGAAGCAGTGGATGCCCTATAGTTCTCTTAAGTTGCTGCACATGGTTTTAAACAGTCCTAAACGCGGCTGAGGGGAGGCATTTGACCTCTATAAGGCACACAAAGGACACAGCAAAACTCCACAGAAAGGGTCTGTCCAGTGGGTATCAGACAGAGGCGTGCACGTGTCTGTCCAGCCCAGTCAGGAAAGTAGCCTCATTAGCTTGTGAGAATAAATGATGGAGTGGATGCACCGCCTGCGCCCGGGATCAGAGAATCTCTGAGGATTCACAAGACGTTTCAGAGGGAGGAGGGCCTCAGCCATGGGAAGTATTTCACACAGAATCATCTAATATATAGTCTACTGCTGCCAGAATAATCTATTCACTGAAGTGTGGAGTACAAGCTAAATCAATCACAAAGTGTTCACACAGTCTTTAATTTAATGATTTATTAACATTTCTTAAGAAGAGAAATATTTTTGTATCATTTGCAGAATTCCAATTTCCTGTTATTAAATTTTCTTGCATCTGGCATCATGTTGTTACATGAAATTTATTCAGTGAACATGTCAGTTTAAGATTTGGCTGCTTTCCGGGTTGGGAAGAAATTTGTCTGTGTCAGGGAAGCTATAGACTTCCCTCTGAGAGAGGGCTTGTAGAACTAAAAAAGAAAAATTGTATAAAACTTTTTGTCCATTATTAGTGGGATACATCTAGAAACAAACAGTTCTTTCCTTTGAAGACAGGCTTTAATTGGCCAGTAATTAAAGATGCGTTATTTGGTGAGTGAAAACCACTCTGAATTTGGAAATGGTTGTTGAATTCTATGAATGTTACAAGTCTTTCATAACAATGCTGACAACATGAAACCCATGCTTTGGAAGAGCAAGAAAATAACCAGAATAAACAAGCTGCTTGCCTGAGCCAGAAAAGTGTGCTGGAGAATTCAGACGGTTGAAAGTAGCTCACATGTCTAATTCAGTGATCTTGCTCCTGGCCAATTCCCATTTATTCTGGCCTGAACTTTGTAGGCAGTTTATCCACCCCTCCACCTCACTATAGAGTGGAAGGAACATCATTAAGGTGCAGACATGGGAGAAGATGGCCAAGATAGGAATGTCACTGCCTGCACCTGCCACCTCCTCCCACCCAGTTCTTCATTCATAAGGGGGATGACAAAGGCTGACTGGATAGGACTACTGTGAAAATTAAAAGGGGTAGTGCCAGGGCATTTTTAAAAGTCAATGCTGGAGTTAGCACAAGAACATACAGTGAGTCTAGTATGTTATATGCTCTTATGTGTAACATAATTATGAACTTGCATTCTGATTTTAATTTATGCAGCTAGTCATTTTAATAAATTGTTTTTCATAGGAACTTGGGACATTTTCAAGGGCTCTTACCAGATGAACTACTGTATGTGAAAAGAAAAAAAAAAGGCTGAAGGAAAAATCCAATCATGCCTTCAAGACGAAGGGCTAAAGATGGAAACTGACTACCTTAAAAAATATGAATTATTCCACACAGAAAAAGATGGAGATAACAGAAAGAAAATGGACTGCTGACCCTAACAAGGACAAAGAATTACCAGTTCCATTACTAGTGAAATTGTTCGTATGGAAAGAAATTTGTTCAGCTGTCCTAGGCATTCATGATTGCTTTCCAAATCACTTTCTGTGAATCACACTGATTCCAGAGAGCGAATATACACAGCGACACCAGCCTTTAGTTTTGGCAATCAGTTGGATATGTCATTAACTGGTTTTAAGTTTCTGACAAGTTGTAGGGTCGAGATTATTTTTTTCAGTTAAATGACTATTCATTTTTTTCTTTCCTAATATACACATCCATAACTTCTACCTATCTTTCTACTAAAATATTTCATCTTAGTTCTTTGGAAATGGTGACTTTTAGTTCTTACTGACTATATTTTTCCAATATTGGGACAGTCTTAGGCTTGACTTTACACTTATCCTGCCTTTAACGACATTTTTTTTAATTTTAATGTAATTGTTTTTTTTTTTTTTTTTTTTTTTTTTAATCAGTGTTTTCCTTACTGGGTTGTATTTTGTATGTTTTGGACTTCATTCCACATCCTGATATCATAAAGACGTTCTCCTCTGTATTCTTCCCAAAGTTTTAAGGTTTTTTTTTACCCCACTTTTAGATCATTAATCCATCTGGAATAGGGCCTGTAATAGGGATTGCTTTCAATGAGGACAACTGTCCCTGTCTATAGGCTGCACAGCCCGTGTTCTCTGTACCATTTGCACAGCTCACTATTGTTGTATGCCGAGTGTCCTTTCCCACGTGATGTATGAGAAGAAGCCAGCAAATAGTCTGTAAATCACAGTTCTTGGGCAAGAGTTAATTACTGGGATTATGAATCATCTGACGCAGGGGTTGTGAATGGTCAGCTGCCTTAGGGAGCCTTGATGGTTGGGTTAGTGTCAACTTGCCACAAATCAGAATCACCTGAGTAAGAGCCTCAACTGAGGAACTGTCTTAATTGATTTAATTGATGTGGGAAGATGCACCCAAATGCAGGTGGCACCTTCTGGTAGTGGCCCAGATAAAAGGGCCTGGTGGAAGGTAGATTATTCACTTTTTGTTCACTTGGCCTTCCCTCTTGCCACCAAGTTGATTTCTCTGTTGAAGCCAACTTCTTCATTGATACGGAAGCATTTCTAGGCTTCTGTAACTGATCAGGGACCAGCAGCTTTGCAGGGATCCTCCAGAATTCAGAGGTCAGATTAGAAGCACTGAAGTATCAAGGCCTGGAGACTGAGCAACCGCCCAGTTCTTGGCCTCTCCAGTGTGAGAAAGCCAGTGAGGGACTACTCTGGCTGCTGAGGCACTGTTCCGATGCAAGGACTGAAAACTACTGGGTTCTCATCCTCTCAGGTGTGAGACAGTTATTGCTACTATTTTAACATAGGCTGACTTATTAAGTTATATATATTTCCATCCTATCTATTCTAGAGAACCCTGACTTACACAAGTTGTGATACCAGGAGTGGTTCTGGAGAAACAGAATCTCTCTAGTGGGCCTGGTGGTGTCTGGAGCTGGTTCTCCAACTTGAGGAAACCTTCAGTTACCAAAGACTCCTCTGGCATGAAGAGCACTGGTGTGAACTACTGAAAGAGCTAGGCAGGATAAATGCACTTGCTTTTCCTGATTTACCTCTGTATATATACAGTGACTCTGTATATAAAAGCTTAGAACATCTGCAGGAAAAGAAGAAAAATAATGATGTTGGCTGGTTCCTTTTAGCATCTTTGGCCAAAATAACACAGGAAAAAAGTGAGCTGAGTGATAAACTGACCTGCTCCAGAGGTGCACAAACAATCTAAGGGTTTTTAAGTGTGCCCCAGAGGAGAATCTTCTTTCCAGCAGCCATAGAACTCAAGTTGTGGAAAACCAAACCCAAACCTTCATTATATGGCTGGATTGGCTGACGTAATTACAAGACAAATTTTATTCCCAGCCTGGAAGGATGTCAGCAGTTGAAGTGAGGTCACTGATCGGAAAAGAGTGGGATTCTCTAACTTGGGATGGAGATGTGTGGGAAGAGCCTAAGGAGGTTGAGGGTGATGCATTCTTGGATTCTGATGGGCTTTTCCCACCTGAGGAAGTAGTCCTTCACTCTTAGTACAGGATGCATTTCACCCTATGTCCACCCCTTGCAGTATTGCTCTCTCTTCCCTTGCTTGAGGGAACTAATTCTGCCTCTGTAGAGCAGGCAATGACTTTCCCTAAAGATGTCAGACAAGACAATGCTGATGTCCCTCAGGGACCACCCATCATTGCCTCTAGAGCAATTACTAGACTCAAGGCTACTAAACAAACTCCTTAAGATAAGGTAGAGAGTGTGGTCCAGGAAACGGTATGCTACACCCCTAAAAAACATAATGAGATTTTACATTCATTTAAGCAGATGTCTGGGGACTATGTATATAAATAGATTTTAAGGATGTGGGATGATGGTGGAAGAAATATAAAACTGGACCAGGAGGAATTTATTGATATGGGCCCACTGAGCAGAGGTTCAAGGTTTAATACTGAAGCTCACACAGCTAAAAAATGTACCGAGAGTTTCAATGGATGATTGAAGTATTTGTGAAAAGTCGTCCTACTGGGAAGAAACTGGAGGTGCCTGATATTCCTTGACTTTGTGTTGAAGGGCTTTTAAGGCTCAGGGAAATTAGAATGATCAAGTGGATTCGCTGTATAAAACCTAATTCTCCAGAATGGGAGGGCCCAGAAGACATGCTCTTCACTAAATGGTGAGAGGGGTACCAGCACATTTGAGGATCTTTATTATTGCTCTTCTCCCTGCACCAGACCTTAAGGTGAGAGATGCACCTGCTCAACTGAATGAATTAAATGTAATGGTTTTAAGTGGACCCCAGTGTAGCAGGAGCCAGGTGGCAGCATAATGAGCATAGTTACCTCAATGGGGAGCTCAGGCGAAGTGATGTCTTTAATGGCACGACTCGTATTGATCTTTGGTAGCAGCTAATCAATCATGGTGATTCTAGGAACTAAATACCTAAGAAGCCTACTGAGTTTTTGTGCACTCTGCATCAGCAGAAAACCTCTAGAACAAATGAAAGAAAGGCAATATTGAATCATATTAACAAGGAATCATAGCTTGTCAATTTCCAGATTTGAGCCAATTTACAGATGAACAACCTCTTGAATGAAGAAAAGGCCAGGTTCCCTTGAGGAAGGACTATGCTGTGATACAAGAGTTTTATGGTTAGCCTTTTTCTCATTCTTCCCAGAGGGACTTAAGTCTTCTACTAGGATAAATGTACACTGGGGAGAAGGAAACAAAATCAGGCTCTCCGGGGCCTGTTGTGTACTGGTTCTGAATTGACACTGATTCCAGCAGACCTTTCAAAAGGAGCGTGATCCTATGGTAGGGACTTGTGGTGGTCAGGTGATTGATGGAGTTTTTGCTAAAGTCCAACTCACAGTGAGTCCAGTGGGTCCATTATATCCCTGAATTCATCCTGTGCTTATTTCTTCAGTCCTTGAATGTATAATTAGAAGTTTGCAGAATTCCCATATTGGTTTTCTGACCCATAGAGTGAGAGCTATTATGGTTGGAAAAGTCAAATGAAAGCCATTGGAGTTGCTTCTACCAGAGAAAATAGCAACACCCCCACCCCAAATTGCAGCATCCTTGTACGGATTACAGTGTAAGTGCTGCCATCAAGAACTTGAAAGATGCAGAGGTGATTTCTACCCCATCTCCCTTTAATACCATTTGGCCTGTGCAAAGACAGGTGAATCATGGAAAATGACAGTTGACATTGAAAAATTAAGTTGTGACTACAATTGCAGCTGCTGGGTCAGATGTGGGTTCCTTACTTGAGCAGGTTAATACATCTTCCAGCACCTGATATATAGCTATTGATTTGGAAAGTGCTTTTTGTCTATACTTGGCCATAAGAACCACCAGAAACAAGCTGCACCCAGTTGGCAAGGTCAGGAATACACATTTATAGTTCTACCTCAAGGATATATTAATTCTCCAGCCCTGTGTCATAACTTATTTTGAAGTGATCTTGGTTGTCCACATCTTTCCCAAGGTATTATGCTGCTCTATTATACTGATGATCTGCTGAACAGGAGGTAGCAACCACTTTGGGTGTGTTGATAAAACATATGCACATTAGAAGATGAGAAATAAATCATACCAAAATTCAAGGGCCTTCTATCTTAGAAATATTTCTAGGATTGCAGTGGTATGGGGCTTGTAGATATTCCTTCTAAGGTGAAAGACAAGTTATTGCACCTGGCCCTTCCCATCACCAAGAAAGTAGCACAAGCCTTAGTGGACCTTTTTGGATTCTGGAGGCAGAACACTCTTTACTTGTGTGTGTTACTTTTTGGCCCATGTATCAAGTGACTTGGAATGATGCTGGTTTTGAGTGGGGCCTGGTAGAGGATATGGCTCTTCAATAGATTGAGTCTGCTGTGAAGGCTGCTCTGGCACGTGAGTCATAGCAGACCTAATGGTACTTGAGGTGTCAATGGCAGCAGGGATACTGTTTGGAGACTTTGCTAGACCCCCAGAGATGAATCACAGCACAGGCCCTTGGAATTTTGGAGCAAGGCCTTACCATCTTTTTCAGACAACCATTCTCCCTTTGAGAGACAACTCCTGGTTTGTTACTGGGATTTAGTGGAAACGGAATGATTGACAATGAGCCACCAGGTTACTATGTAACCTGAGCTGCCCATTATGAGCTTGATATTATCTTCTGACCCACCAAGCCATAAAGTTGGACATGCAAAGCAACAATTCATCATCCAATAGAAGTGGTATGTATACATGTGGTTGGGACAAGCCAGTCATAGGAGAAAAAGCAAGTTACGTGAAGAAGTTGTCCAAATGCCTATGGCTCCTACTCCTGCTACAGTGACTTCTGTTCTCAAGCATGCACCTAGGGCTTTGTGGGGTGTGTCCTATGATCGGTTAACTAAAGAGGAGAATACTAGAGCCCGGCTTACAGAAGGTTCTGTATGCTATGAAGGCACTACACAGAAGTGGAGAGCTATAGCATTACAGCCCCTTTCTGGGACAACCAGAGGGACATGGGTGAAGGAAAATCATAATGCGCAGAACTTCAGGCAGTTCATATGGTTGGATATTTTGCTTACAAGGAGAAATGGTTAGATGTGCAACTATGTACTGATTCACAGACTATAGCTAATGGTTTGGCTGGATGGTAAGGGATTTGGAAGGAGCATGATTGGGAAATTGATGAGAAAGATTTTTGGAGACGTATGTAGATAAATCTTTCCACATGGGCACTGGACAGGAAGATACTTACATCCCGTGGAAATGCTCATCAAAAGTAACTTCAGAAGAGAAGGAATTTAATAATCAAGTAGATCAGATGACCCATTCTGTGAACAGACAGCCTCTTTCTTTGACCATATCTGTCACTGTCCAATGGGCCCATGAACAAAGTGGCATTAGTGGCAGAGGTAGGGTCTCTTTTTCAAACTCTGAACTCACTGGTATGGCTAGCCAACTTGCCCAGGAATCCCTCCTCTCTGCCTTAAGAGGCTGGAATCATAGGTGGGTCATCATGCCCATCCATCTAGGGATCCCAAATCCAATCCTCTTACTTATATGGCAAGTGCTTTCCCCAGGGAGCCATCTCCCCAGACCCTGATCTATATTTTTCTATAGTTGTTTTCGGTACTATACCTAAGAATGCACTGCCCAATCCAATGTCATTGAGATTTACATCTATGTTTTCTTCCAAAAGTTTTAGTTTTAGTTCTTACATTTAGGTCCCTAGTGTACTTTAAATGAACATTTGCATATGGTGTGAAGTAAGATGCAGCATCCATGAGACTTTGGTGAGCTCTTGATCGGCTCATGGTGATCAGGCACTGTGCAGAATGACTTCTAGTAAAATGTCTGCTACATAAGCATGAAAATCTGAGTTCAGGTCCCCATCAGCACATATCTGTAACCCACAGTGCTTGTGGAAGAGAGAGAGGTTGATCCTGAGGGCTCTCTGGCCAGCCAGTCTGCTGATCCTCCAAGTTTCAGGTTCAGTAAAGACCCCATCTCAAAGAACAAGGTAGAGAAATCACATAACATCCACCTCTGGCCTCTACACATATCCATCTATATCAACATGTATTACACAGAGAGAGAGAGAGAGAGAGAGAGAGAAAGAGAGAGAGAGAGAGAGAGAGAAAGAGAGAAAGAGAGAGAGAATGAATAGTTATAATAAAAATATAGACAGGTAATAAAAAGTATTGGCAGGCAAGGGAATAGGAAATTCCAGACACTGCTGGGATGTAAGATAGTACAGCTGCTTTGGGAAACAGTTTAGCGATCCCTCAAAACATTAACAGTGCAGTTACCACATGACCCAGGAGTTCTGCTCCTAGGTATATGTCCAAGAGAACAGAAACACATATTTACCCTAAAACCTCTACAACATGTTCGTAGTAGCACTGCTCATAACTGAAGAGAAAATCAAAATGTTCATCAACCAATGCATGGAAACGAAGGGATCTAAACAATGGAATATTACTCATCGACAAGAAGGAAGACTAGCAAATAATATTACATATTGAGCCTTGAAAAGATTATGCTAAGTGAAAGGAACCAGAGAAAAAAGGTTAGATATTATATGATTCCATTTGTATTAAATGTCCAGAATAGCTAATTTTATAGAAAGTAGGCCAGTGGTTTTGGGGGAGAGAAATGGAAAACGAGTGACTGCTGATGAGCAGTTTGTTTTGGGGGGTGACAAACTGGAGGTTATGCTTCATAGCCTTGTGAAAACAATAAAGCCACTGGGTTGTATATCCTTCTTAAATTAAACTTTTAAAATTTATTTTTATTTTATGTGTGTAGGTATTTTGCCTGCATGTATGTAGGTGTACCTTTGCTTGCAGCGCCTGTAGAGGTCAGAAGAGGATATTGGATCCCCTGGGACTTAGAGCTGGTTGTTAGCTGCCATGTGAGTGCTAGGAACCAAATGTGGGTACTCTGCAAGAATATCCAGTGCTCTTAACCTCTAAGCCATCTTTCCATTCCCTGGGTTGTACTTCTCAAAGGGTAAATTGTTATGGTGTTTGAATTCTATCTCAATAAAATTTCTCATGTATACCTTTTCTTTTTTCTGGATTCTCTGGGACAAATTCCTTACATTGTAACTCAGATCACTAAATCTACCTGGAGAGAGCTCCAATGTTCCTTCAGACAGGTCTGAATCCAATTCTCTGTTCTTCATCCCTGCATTGTGGATACAATGGATCCCAACCAGCGTGTCCTAGGCTGTTCTCTCTCTTGATGGTATACTCTTACAGAATAGGAAAAGAGCACTCCTCAAGTCCACTGCATATCCCTTCATTAAAGAGTAACCAGGCTCCTAGTGAGGAGGGTGATACTTACTTCACCCCTGGACCCATCACCTTCCTTATCCACTCCTACCAATTAGGTGTCAATGTGAGCCACTCTGGTTGTTGGGGGTCCCAATACTCAGGGCCAGCCTGAGGATGACTGAAGGATCTCCACTGTGGAGCGAGGGGTGAGTAGGTGCAGAATCAAAACACCGAGTCCGGGAGTTGAACGGAAAACCAGCAGTGATGGTCTGCTGCAAACTCATTTATTCAAGACAGAGCCGAGAGTCTTATAGATTTTGTTAGCCAATAGCCTTATGGGATGGGGTCCTGACTATAGCTAATCGCAGTTTGCTCCCAGGTGGATCAGGTTCTCTCCAGGTGCTGGGCAGAAACTGGCTTCACAACCAACCAGTGCGGAGCACCACACCCATGAAAGCCATTCCTCCATTCCTCCTGGCAGGTGGCCTAGCTAGGCCCACCCTGCATTATGCCCAACATCTGGTCCCAAAATTTAGATACTGTTGAATTGATGAGGCCTTTAAGATGATTAGGCCACAAGGCCTCTTCCTTTATGAATAAATAGAGAACCTTAAACATCAAGCTTCTTGCTGCCTTGCTTATTCACCCTTCTATGGTTTGCCATGTAAGGATGCAATGTTCTCTCACTGAGAAGAATGAGCCAACACCAGACAGCCCAAGTGCTAGCTGCTTGATCTTGGAGTTACCCGGATCGAAAAGACACACTTCTGTTCTTTAAAATACCTAGTTCATATATTGTGTTATAGTAGCACAGAGCAAGACATTCATGTTCAGACCAGAAAAGCCTGTATTAGAAAAAGTCTCTTGTCCATATTTAGGCACTGGGAAGAATAAGTGTAATCATGGGACATTTGTTATCACCTTAAAGAGTAAGGTCACCCTTACTCTGTCACCATTCTCATAAGGGTGATTCTGATTGTGACTAAAGTCAGGATGAGGATGAGAATTTAGGATTCACCACCGACAGTAAATGCTCTTCTCAATTCTTCACTTACTGGAAATGCAAAAAACAGATGAACTATTAGCAGTGAAGGTCAGAAACTAACCAGAAATAAGCGAGCTTCTTATAGAAAGGGGAAACTGTAGAAAAAGCCCAAAGCTATCAATAATGCGAGCACATTATAGCCAAACCCTATGAAGTATGTTTCATTGATTTTTTTAATATTTATCCTTATTAAAATGATTAAATTACTTTTCACTGAGTTCTTAAAAAATAATCTCAGGCAATCAAGTTGTATAACGTTCTGGCTACATGATTAGCTAATTGATACATATTTCATTGATCTAGCGGCATTTATCATTTGCTGACAAAATTTAGCTTAATTATTAAAGTACCAACTGAATCTTTTATGGTCTGAGCTCTGCATATTTTAACACATGGGCTGCAGCTGGCATATGAAATCTCCCTCACAGGGTCATAGATCAAAGCCTGGGTCCCCAGGTGGTGGCACTATTTTGAGGAGTTCTGAACCCCTTTGGGAGGTGGGACCTAGTTTGAGAAAGAAGGTCATTGGGGGCGGATCCTTGGCATGTTATTCCTGACTCCTCGTCACACTGTTTCCTGTTCCAGATTATCTGAATGATGTCCTCTGACACACACTCCCACCAAAAATACGATCTTCCCAAGCACATGGGGCCAACCAATCATGAACTGAAACCCTCCAAAACCATTAGCCTAAACCAGTTCTTCCTCCTTTCTATTGTCTATGCCAGGCAACTAACACATACATCTTTCTCTTCCTAAAGAGCTCAAGTGAACTGGAGATCTTGCCATTTCATCATAGTTATTGCTTTTTAAAAAATGAACTCACTAAGAAAAACTGAGATTCCTTAGGAAAAGGAAAAGAAAAAGATATGAGAAGGTCTGGATCTCTCGCAGAGAAAAACTTTCAAAACTAAGAGTGAAGGGAAGTTTTAAAAGATGGCTTGCGCAATACAGCAAACTTTGATGCTTGCATAAATGCTCACATCACATGCTGATTGGTCATCAGGATGTGCCCCCAGCCTTGCAAATGAAGACATGAAGGGCATAGTTTGTAATCCTGACAAGCTTTCATTTAATGGGAATGGATCAGGAGATGCAGTGAACACTGAGAAACTATGGGAAGACATTGTTATTATTATATGTCCATCTGTATTAGTAACTTTTCTCACTACTGTGGCAGAAAACCTGACAGAAGAAACTTAAGGGGGAGATTTGTGTTCATGGTGGTGAAGGCAGAGTGGCTAAAGTGGCTGAGTCTGTGGTGGTGTGAGCCTACAGCATGCCTTGTGCATGTCTTGTAGGGACAAGACTCGGACAGCACAAGCCATAAGCAGAAGCAGGTATCACCTTCAAGATCCACCGCCAGACAACACTTCTAGCTAGGTTCTATAGATTCCTCAACCTCCCCGAACAATTCACCAGCTGGGGACCAAGGTTCAAACATGTGAGTGTGGGGTGGACATTTCACATTCAATACAGGACATCACACCCTCAGCCTCCATATGTTCATGGCTATCTTGTAGTACAAAGTGCATTCAGTCCAGCTCCAAGTAGTCTTGTAGTCTTAATAGTTATTCAAAAGTCCAAAGTCTCTTTTGAAACTCAAAGCAAATGCAGAGACATCGAATGAACATTCTCATTACAAAAAGGAAGAACAGGGCCGTAGCAAGGGAAGATTGCATCAAAATCCAGCAGGAAGCCCACAAGACTGCAATGGATAATTCCAAACCCACAGACACACAGATGGCCCTGGTCAGTCTTGGTGGATAACCAAACTCAAACAGACAAGAACGTGAGAGATGTGTGGGGCAAGAAGGTGAAAAGGGAGCTGAGAGTAGAGGTGGTCAGTATGCAGAGTGGACATATGGAAAACTACAAAAACATTAAATTGAATTTTAATAAATTTTAAAAACTAAAAACAAACCAACTTATGACAAACATCCCACTGTAGTTACGTTTGCAGCTCATGGGGGCATCACATGCGCACAAATGAGCCTGGCTAGTCCACCACTCACCCGCCATGCATAGCACGCATGCTTTGCAGCATTTCTTCGCAGACATCCCATATTCCAGTTTTTCCAAAATCCTGGGGACTGTGTGTAACTTAGGCTTCGCCCTCACTACTTTTCACACTGGCCTCTGACGGTAGCTCAGTGTTTCTGCAGATGATGGAAGGAAGTTGGCCGGAGGCTCTGACCCTGCTGTGCATTTCCAGGCATCATATATTCTGTAGAGCCTCAGTGCAAGCCTCAATGAACTTGTTACGTTTGTATTATGCACGCAAAGCCAGGAGCACACAGACAATGCCAAGTTGTGCGGCCAGCTCAAGATGTAGCCTGGACCCCTTGGACCCTGGCTACAGCAGCCTCCAAATGCCTGCTTTGCTGATGACTTTCCATATGGTCCTGTTCAAGCAGGGTGTCCTGGGAGCTCTAATTTCTCAGGTACTCTTTATTTTTAAAGAAAACATTTTCAGAGGGTGAAGAGATGGCTCAGTGGTTAAGAGTTTCTCTTCTAGTAAAACTGGAGATTGGTTCTCAACACCCACAACTGATGGGTCATAACTGCCTGTACCTCCAGCTCCAGTGGGCTCAGTGTGCTCTTCTGGCCCCCGCCGGCACCCTCACACATGGCAGAAACTCACAAACATAAACATACACACAAATAAAAATAAATAAATCTTTAAAAAAAGAAGGTGTTTCAGGGTCTTGGGAGATGGCTTGGTGGGTAATTTGCTTGTCGAACAAGCATTAGGACCTGAGTTCAACACCCAGTATCTCCATTGAAAAAGCCAGGAGCAGTAGCATGCAGCAGTAGTCTCACTGGCTAGTCAGTCTAGCCAAACTGGCAAGAACCTTGTGAAAAACTTGTTTTAGTAGATAAGGTGAAGAATGACTGAAGAAGATACTCAACATTGACCTTTGACCTCTACACATGTGCACATGCACCTGCACACTCACACACACACACACACATGTACATAAAAAAGCTTTTCAAATAGGTTTGCATTTTTATACTCTAAAGACTCTGATGGGTGGGTCTTGCCTTCAACACACCTTTCTTGTTTCCCCAATTCAAAGTGCTGTATTTCTCTTTAATAGTATTAATATCTTTAAGAATGACTGCTGTTTTGTCCACACTATATCTGAAATTTTAAGTGCATTTAGCATCTTTTCCCCATCAAACTGTGCATCTTCACATCTTTCTGCTCCCATCTTTACTTTGCCTTCTCACTATAAACCTGACTAACAGAAGCCATCAACAACTATACTGCAGTCTAAATGTTAGGATGTTATGGGGTCTTGAAACGTGTTTACCAAACAAATCAACCCATTGATTTCTAATTCAGCCTCACCCAGATTTTAAAGACATAAGGTAGAGTCTTTGTCAGACTCCAGCATAAACAGACTCTGATAAATTCTTGATAAAGTCCTTGTTCCCTTTTGAAATATTGTGAGCAGTCTTTATAGACCAAATTTCTTTCAACATTTTTGTTTTCCAAGCTCCCTCCAGAGTCACTCATTGAGCTCAGCTTATAGCCTTCTAGGGCTTTTCAAGCACACAGCTCCAAACAAGTTTATATTCCTCTTTTAAACTACTTCTAAAGGCCTATAAACCACATGGTCATGTTACAGGGAGCAAAGCTGGAGGGGCGGAGCCATCTGAGCCCTTGGAACTAAAGTCCCAAACACTGAACATGGAGCTACAGGGTTTGGTGTTTGCACTGGTGGATTTCAGTCTTGTTTTGGTCCAGTATTTCCTAAGTATGCTCCATTCCAACCTGTTGGAATGGGAATGTATATCTTGTGCTTTTGTACGTTGGAAGTATATAATTCCGGGGGTTTTTAATTTACAGAAGCCCACAATTAATAGACTTTGAACTTTAATTTTTTAAAAAATTGTATGACTTTTAAAGTTGTACTACATTTTTATACTGTGATTGTAACATGAAATATTGAAGATAAACAATAAAGAAACAATTATGGTTTAATAGTGATGTATTTGTGTATCAAGTTTACAAGAGGTCAATTGTGCTGGTTAATTTTTGCTGCCTGTCACATACATCTCTCTCTTGCCTTTAGTTCTGCTTCGTGTATACAGCTCCCACTTGCAGATGAGTCATGGTTTGTCATCTCTACCGTCCTGGGGTCTGCACTGCAATCCATGCTACACTTTGATAGCTTCATGCAATGGCCTCTCACAGTCTCACAAGGACTCCCCTGCCGCAAACTTCTGGCCTCAGTGGCTCTCCAAAACTGTGGAGAAAGAATCTTTGACCTTCTCTTGTATCTTTCATTTCTCCAAAGTCAGTACCACATGGACAACACTGCCAAATTTGACTGCCAGCTTTGGATGAACCTCTACTCCCTTGAACCACATTAGTAGTAGCTTTTGAATGCTGAAGTGATTGCTTTTTAAGAGCAAACAACTCACAGCCTTCCTCCTTTCACAAGCTGGAAGCTCAGCTAGGTGGAGCTTTGTCCTGAGGGCATCCTTCCTATTGTTTCAGTATAAAGCAGGAAGCCTCACTAAGATCCTTAGCAATTAAAGCCTCTCATTCAGCCCGTGCCTTGGCTACAGCATTAAGCTTCCTAGTGCTCTTTTTCTTCCCAATGTATATTTTGTATTTCTTTGTGTCCTACTTGTTCCTCTTTCACTGGAGACCTGTCTAAGTGATATCAGTAATAAGCAAATTCAATATTACACTCTCTTGAAATTTCCTCTAACAAAGAAAATAGTTCATTACTTTTTAATTCATCCCCCAGAAAAGTTCTATGGACAAGGGCAGAGGGCAGCCATATTATGTGACCAATCACATGAATGGCCTCTAATCCAGTTGAAGCTGAAGTTCCTTCTTCCCTCTGAAACCTCACAAACCAGGTCTCTACAGTCCAAATTACTCTCAACATTCCAAGGTCCCACTAGAATGGCCCATTAAGCTCTGTTTACAGCATTCAATTGTTTTTCTAGACCAAACTTCCAAAGTCTTCCACATTCCTCTAAAAAACAATATGGTCGGGTTCTTCAAAGCAACAGTACATTCTCTGGTACCAATTTCTGTATTAGTTACTTTTTGGTGGCTGTGATAAAACACTGACCAAAAACACCTTGGGGAGGAAAGGGTTTATTTTGGATTACGGGTTTCCAGAAGTCCATTATGGAGTGAAACTAGGGCAGGAGCTCAAGCAGGAGCCTGGAGGCAGGAACTGAAGCAGAGACCATGGAGGAATGCTGCATACTAGCTTGCTTTCCCTAGCCTGTTCAGTTACCTTTCTTATATGGCCCAGGCCTACTTGCCTAGGGATGGCACTGCCCAAAATGGGTAGAGCTCTCCTACATCAATTAGCAGTTAAGAAAATGCCTCATGTAAGTGGCCAAGGCCAATCACACAGAGGAGATTCTTCAGCTGAGATTCCCTCTTCCCAGGTATCTCTAGTTTGTTTCAAGTTGGTAAAAATAATCATCACAAGGGTCAAGAGAGGAAAATCAAGTGTGATGACCAAAAAGAAAGTGACCAATGTTATAACAAGTACCAATAAAGAACAAAGAAAATTCAGACCATAAGTTGGGTGAAAGTGATAGCAAATGTGTTTAAGATGGGTTTGGCAACTGGGAAGGTCTGATGGCTGTCAACTCGACAGGATCGAGAATCATCTGGGATAAGTTTCCAGCACATCTGTGAAGGATCATCTATATTAAAGTTAGTCTCTAAGAATGTCTATGAGAGATTGCCTTTTTATATTAATTGATGTGAGAAGACTCATCTTAACTGTGAGTGGGACCATTCTGTGGGTAGAAATCCTGGACTATACAAAATGGAGAAAGCAAGCTAAGTACCAGCATTCATCACTCTCTGCTTCTGACTGTGGTTGCAGCATGACTACTGAGAATTCATCACAGGGACAGAAAGTAAGTGCTAGACCCTAATTAGAAGAAGCTACCAGTGGAGATGCCACAGGAGGCTGAGAGGTGATCAGAAAGCCAAAAGGCATTGCAAAAGATTCAGCTGAAGCCCTGTTTTCAAAAGCATAGACTAAAAAGATGCTTGAGGTTACACACTCCAGGAGATAGCATGAAATAAGGAAAAGGATATAGTATTTGACTTCGGCTTTCTAACAACTTTCAAAAGTGAACATATCTAAGGCTGCTCACAAACTAAGATGAATAAAGTCAAGAATACTTACAAAGGACAAAAACAGGTTCTCTGATGATAACAGGTGACAAAAAGAGATGTCTGAGCTTTTCTGGAGGCATTCAATAACTCCCTGATATAGTTACATGCCCAATCATCTGCTTAAGAGGCTTTGTGCCTATGTTCTAGTTTGTTTTCATTGCTGTGACAAAACACTCTAACTAATAACAACTTGGGGAGGAAAGGGATCACTGATGGAGCCAAAGGTAGGAACTCAGAGCAGGAACCTGGAGGCAGAAGTACAGGCCATGGAAGAACGTTGCTTACTGGCTTAGTCCCCTGGCAAGTACTCAAACTTTCTTACACAATACAGGGCTACCTGCTCAGGGATGGCACTGCCCACAGTGGGCTGGGCCTCCCACATCACTCAACAATCAAGAATCAAGAAAATGCCTCACAGACATGGCCACAGACCAGTGCAATGGAGGAAATTCCCCAGGTGAGGCTCCCTCAACCCAAGTGTGTCAAGTTAACAACTAAAGCTATCCAGCACAGCCTACCAGAGGCTCATGCCAGATCCAGCTGCAAGCAGGTGTCAACCAGAGGATAAGTAGCAACAGCTATCTTCAGAAAGAGCTTTGTCATGCTAAAGGAGCAACAAACCAGTCCCAAGAGTTTCCCTACAAAGGGAGTACTTGCTTACACTTTGGGAAGCTGTACCAGCACCACATGCTTCTCCACAAGAAGAGATAAAATCCCTAAACACTAGAGGCTTGGGAGAATATCAAAGACGCCAAGTATGTGGCTATTCTCATTTTTTTTTTGTCACAGCAATGAGAACAAATAACTGATATGTCAATATAATGGACATCATGTAGGATTTGTGCTTCCATGGGCCGACTTATTTCACTTAGTATAATATTCTCAAACTTCATGAATATTTTTGCAAGTGGTAGGATATTCTTCTTTCCTTAAACTGAATAAGTTTCCATTGCATGAATACATTTATCTTACCCAGTCATGTGTTGGTGGACATTTATTAGATTGCTTCCACATCTTAGCTACCAAGAATAAAGAGAGCACAGTGATCTGTTTGAGATCCTAATTGCAATTCTCTGGTATATATATCCAGGAATGGGATATATGGTACCCATAATAGTCCTGTTTTAAACTTCTTTAAAAGCAACTAACATACTCCTTTCTATAGTGGCAACAATTATAGGTTCCAATTAGCAGTGGAACCTTCCTACAAATAATCACAATGCTTCAATTTCTATGCACTCTCTTATCTATTTGCTAAGTCATCCTAATGACCAGGTCTGAAGTAGCATCTCATTATATGGTGACGTCATCCTTCTCATTTTCGTTTCCCCAACGTCCTCATCTACTTATTCTTCATAATTGTAATCATTTTCAGTATGGAGAATCTAAGTAACAATAAAACAATTCTGTCATTGATTTGAACCCAAAGGCCCTTGACCCTCAGGCTCCTATTTTAAGAAACAGAAACATAAGGCTTAATAGAATTCAGTCTCCTTTTATCTACTCTGCAGTTGAGAAAACTATTTTATATACTATAAAAGAAATGGGGTGAAAGCACTTTCCCTAAATGCACAAGGCCCTGGGTTTAATCTCTAATACTGCCAAGGAAGAAAAGAGGAAAGCAGATGGTCTGCCCCACTGGCCAAGGGACACTGGAGAAAAGCTGATGGATGTTAAGGTGACCTTCAGTATGACTGAATTTCTACTTGACTGTACTCATTAGCCTTATTACTTAATGACAGTTCCTGAGATTCGACCATTGTCTTTTCCTTCTGGAATTGATGCACCAGTGGGGTAGGGATGAACAAGCAATCAGAAATGAATTCCACTGTGTGCCAGGCACTTCAAAGCACCATGAATAAGAACAGGGCCTGGGTAGACGTCCTTCCCTAGAGAAGGCTTCACAAGTAAGAGGACACTGAAGCAAAGACTTGGGGAGTTCCAGGAGAAGCAACGAGGGCAAAATGGGGGCCAAAGTCTGTCAAAGGAAGAGTGTGGCCACAGGGGGAAGGTGGGGAGAGGAGGAGAAAGGTCTGAATGACGATTGAGAGGGGTTCTAGGGATGAGTAAAGTACCATGAACACCTGGCTTTCATACAGAGTAAAGTGGAACCATGGGGGAGGTATGGTTTTACCTCAGTTCCTCTTTATCCTTTGATTCCTTTCTAAAAGTGACCTCAGGAGCAGGAGGTGGTGGTATATGCCTTTAATCCCAGAGGCAGGCTGATCTTTATGAGTTCAAGCCAGCCTGGTCTACATAGCAAATTCTAGGCCAGCTGGGGCTACAGGGAGACCCTGTCTTAAAACAAATAAACAAACAAACAAAACACCAATCAAACAAATGACCTCAGGTATCTCTGTATTATATTTTTCTTTAAATTTTTTTCCAAGACAGGGTCTTGTTCTGTTGCCCAGGCTGTCTTAAAACTCTTGGACTCATGTGACTCCCCCTGCCTTGGACTCCCAAATAGCTGACAGCACATACCCGCCATTGCGTGTTCTGTAGTTTGACCGTGAAGTGTCCATCAAAGGCTCATGTGTCTGACCACTTGGTCTCCAGCTGGTGGAGCTGTTTAAGAAAGGTGGGGAATCTTTAGAAGGCAGAGCCTTGCTGGAGAAGGGGATCACTGGGAGCAGGGTTTGAGATTTTATCTTTGTTCAGGTTGACTGCTTCCTGACTACAGGTAGCCTCCTATTCTGTAACATGCCTTCCCCACCATAACGGAATGTATCCCCCAAACTGTGAGCCAGAATAAACACTTCCTCCTTAAATTGCTTCTTATCAAGTATTTGTCACAGCAAAAAGAAAGTAATTTATATATAAAATGTAACTGACATTTTTTAAAAAAGGTCATTTCAAAGAGCAAATTGTCATTCTTGCTAGTCACTCAGATTTCTTAAAATGTGAAGTCTACAAACATCACTTTCCTAGGGAGTATAAATGATCTTTTAGCAAATACACAGGTCTTTCTGTTGAAACAGTATGTCTTTATGTTTCTTTACTGATTCTTAATAATTGTATCTTCTGAGCATACATTCCTTTCTGCCTCATGGGGTTCTTTCAAAACTGTCCACTTGATGTTCTTTCCTTTTTTTTATAAAGTAGAAGCTAGCACTCCGAGTTTTTCCAATATCCATTTCCATTCCCCTTTCTTTAGGAGGAATGCTTCATAGAAAGGAAAACAAACTAGGAAGGCCCACTAGCTCTGGAAAAGAAAAGGTACTAGAATTCAGAGCATTCCTGAATAGTCCACACTGGTTTCCAGGCTTCCTTCTGTGGTGTAGTGGTCATTACTTTTTGTTTTGCTTTGTTTTGTTATTTTTTTAATAGAATTCTTTAAATTGAATTTTTGTTACATCTCAACCAATCTTAATCACTTTTATACCCCTTCCTCACTGGCACCCTCCCACAGTCCTCCTCACTGGAAAACATACACTCTGTCGTTTGTGTTAAGGCTTATTGTGTCAATTTATTGTTCCCTGACAATTCTCAGTGCAAGTTCATCCACTGAGATCTGGTGAGCCTATCCAGAGATCCTCACTTTATGTTTAGCTCTTCCTCACTCAGCAGCAATCAGCTGCCAATATTTCTTCAGCTAAGACTGGAGTAGGCTGCCCATTTCCCCAGTTCAGTGCTGGATTTTAGTCTGCTTGAGTTTGCATGGGTCTTAAGGCTGCTGACACTACTACTGTAGGTTCGTATGAGCAAGGTTGCAAGAGTTTTTAGGATTCTATTTCCATATGGTCATGCATCTCTTCCCTGGTTCTTACAATCTTTCTGCCCCTTCTTCCTCAATGGTCCCTTAGTCCTGGATGAGTGAAACTCAATATAAGAGTCCTGTCCAGGGACCCTCACTCTGCAGACTCCTAATCTCCACTCTTTTGGCCATTTGTGACCTTTTCTGTTTCTGGCCCTCTGTGGCATGACAGAGCTTCATTAATAGTTAAGAGATTCATTAGTGTCTTTTTTACCTCCTTGTTCTATGCTATGTGAGCCTTAGGTATAGACATTGCAATGTAGATGTGCCTCTCAGGCTCTGGCAATTCACAGACAATGTCTGAGTGTGACCAGTTGTGATACTCTGTGGTAGTCTCCCTATGGTACAAAAGAAGCTTCTTTGATAAGTGGTGACTGGGATACTTAACTGTAAATATAAGGATGCATATTTTATACATAGTAAGAAGTTATATTTGTCTAGGAATGTGACAACCTCTATATCTATGACCTATTTAGCCATGTGTATTTGGCAATGATTACAGTACCACACACGAGTTTCCTTCCTTGAGTGGGCTTTAAGTTCAATTAGGTAGCCACTGATTGCCCTCAAAGATAAAAGTGCTACTGCACCAGTCTAATACACTGTGTCAGACATTGCTGTGTGGTTATTTAGTCATAAAGCTGTTATGTTCTCCTTTAATAGCCTGCATAGTGCTCTGCAGAGCTATGAGAGCTAGCCTTCAGGGAGGTGGCTACCAGGTCAGTTCCAGCTCCATTGCTCCAAATCCTGTGTCTGAAGTATGTCCTGTCTTCAGCAATAGGGTCTTACCTTCAAGTTCTGGGCAGCAACTAAGGCCTAAAACAATAGCCTGTGTAATTTTGGTAGTCGTTGGACCACCTTGGCCAACAACAAAGGAAGGTTTCTCCTGTCTGGTACTGTTTCCTGTTATGTAGCCTTCAGGTATGCACATGGACTCATGTAGAGATATTGAATGTGGAATATGTCATTGAGTTCTTGAACTGAAATGAATTCCCTCTGGTGTTTTACACTAGCTAGGCATTACTTATCTCTCCTCTCTTTGTCTCCTGTCTAACCCTTCCTCCATGCTTTCCTCATTGAAGTGTCCTTATTTTCCCCATTTTTACCTTGATAATACCAATCTCCGAGGGCAGCACCTCTCTTGAGCTCCTTCTTTCCCTTTATCCCATAGTTCTTTGTATATCTTTCCCTCCCCTTCCACTTTAAATACCCCTATTTTATCAATTTCTCCCTTAGTAACACCTGTCTCCTACTATTTTTCTCTCTCAGGTTCCTTCTTTCCCTTTACCTCCCTGGTTCCTTTCCTGGTTCTTGCAGTTACATCAGGGTACATACTCACACACAAGAATTTGGTGCTAGGATCCACAAATGAGGGAGAACATATGTCGTCTGTTTTTCTGAGTCTGTGTTACTTCACTTAGCATAACATTTTCTAGTTCCATTCATTTACCTGCAAGTTTCATGATTTCATCTTTCATTACCCTACTGTGTAAATGTACCACATTTTCATTATCCACTCATCAGCTGAGGGACATTTAAGTCACTTTCATCCCTTAGCTATTGTGTAAAGAGTGGCCAACATGGATGTACAAGTATCTGTGCAATAGGATGAGTCCTTTGAGTATATGCCAAAGAGTGGTATAACTGGGCCAAATGGTAGGTTCAGTTTTAGTTTTTTAAGAGTTCTTCATACTGATTTCCACAGGGGTTACACAAGTTTACAATCTCACCAGCAGTGAACGAGCATTCCTCTTTTCCCACATTCTTTTCAGCATTTGATATCATTTGTTCTCTTGATCTTACCCAGTCTAATTGGGATAAGATGAAATCTTAAAGTGGTTCTAATCTGGATTTCCATAATTACTAATGATGTTGAACAATTTGAAAGAGGTTTCTTAGCCATGTTTATCTCTTCTTTTAAGAACTCTCTGCTCAGATCCTTAACCCATCTTTTAATTGGGCCACTTATTCTCTTGATTTTTGTTTTTTGAGTTCTTTATATATTCCGGATGTTAAACCTCTGTTAGATGTGTTTCTTGTGAAGATTTTCTCCCACTCTGTGGGTTTTCTCTTCACTTCTTTGGTTGTTTCTTTTGCTGTACAGAAGCTTTTTAGTTTAATGAGGTCCCCCTTGTTGATTGTTGACCTTAATTCCTGAGCAACTGATATTGGATTTAGAAAGTACTTTCCTACCCCTATATCATACAGGTTACCACCAAAATTTTCTTCTAACAGTTTCAGAGTTTGGGGTTTCACATTGAGGTCTTTGATCCATTTGGAGTTGATTTTTGTACAAGGTTAAAGATAAGGGTCTAGTTTCATTCTTCTAGAGGAATAGGGGGAGATCCAGATTTGTCAGGACCATTTGCTGAAGATACTATCTTTCCTCTAGTGAGTGTTCTTGGCCCTTTTGTCAAATATCAGGTGGCTCAAATTGCATTTACTCATGTTTTAGTTTTCGTTTATGTTCCATTGATTTACAGGCCTATTTTTGTTCCAGTACCATGTTGTTTTTATGACTATAATTCTGTAATATAGTTTGAAAACTGGTATAGTAATCTCCACCCCATTTACCACACTGCTCTTTGTGCTCAGGGTTGCTTTGCCTACCTGGGGTCTTCGTGTTTCCGTATGAATTTTAGGATTTTTTTTTTCTAATTCTATGAAGAATGTCATAGGAATTTTGATTGGGATTGCATTGAATCTATGTATTGCTTTTTGGTAGGATGATCATTTTCACAATATTAATTCTTCCAAACCATGAGCATGGGACATCCTTCTGTCTTCTGGTGTCCTTTTCAATCTCTTTCTTTAGAAATACAAAATTTTCATGGTGGAGATCATAATGTTTATTCCAAGGTACTTTTTCGAGGCTATTATGAATGGGAGGGTTTCCATGTACTCTTTCTCCAATTGCTTGTTATTGGTATATAGAAAAGCTACTGATTTTTGTAGATTAATTTTATAACCTGGCACTTTACTGAAAGTGTTAATCATTTCTACAAGTTTTCTGGTGGATTTTTTTGCATCTCTTAGGTATAATATTATGTAATCTGCCAAAAATGATAATTTGACTTCTTTTCCAATGAGTATTCCTTTAACTTCCTTCTCTTGTCTTACTGCTCTAGCAAGAATTTCAAGCACTGTATTAAAAAGGAGTGGAGATAGTGGACAGTCTTGTCTGGTCCATGATTTTAATGGGCATGCTTCCAGATTTTCTCCATTGAGAATGATGTTGACTGTGGGTTTATTTTTACATAGCTTTAATTACAGTGAGGTGTGTTCCTACCAGTCTCATTCCCTCAAGGACTTTTAACATAAATGTATGCTGAATTTTGTCAAAGGCCTTTTCTGCATCTATTGAGATGACCATCTATTGATATTTATCTTTGAGTGTATTTATGTGTTTTCTGACATTTATTGACTTATGTATATTGAACTACTCCTGCATCTCTGGAATAAAGCCAACTTGATCATGGAGGATGATCTTTTTGATGTGTGTCTGTATTTGCTTTGCAATATTTTGTTGAGAATTTTTGCATCTATGTTCATTAAGGATATGGGTCTATAGCTTTCCCTTTTGGTTGTATCTTTACCTGGTTTTGGTACCAGAGTGATGCTGGCTTCACAGAAGGAATTTGGGAGTTCTTCTGTTTCTATCTTTTGAATAATTTAAGTAGGCTAGTCACTGACACCTCGATTAGCTCTGAGCTCCCATTGCTGAGACAACGGCATGGGGCTCCTTTCTCCCTTAGCTCCCTCATGGAGTTCACTCTCCTCCCTGACCCCTACCACTCTTTGACTCAGTGTTATGTTTTCCATGAAGTCCAAACTCTTCTTCCTAGAGCTCCCATAGTTTCATTGTCTGATGTCATACCTTTGCTGCCCTGTCTCCTGCAGCCTAACCAGGCACAGCTGAGACTGCAGACAATAGGATTCTGCCCTGTGGCTTCCTGTCCTACCTTATATGACTGTGTATTTGCGAAACAACTGCTGTCCATACGAATAACATACTGTTATTCAAATCTGTCCCATGGGACCACTGCTTCCTATCACAGCCATGTCTTGTTCTCAGTTCTTGAATTCATAGACTCCCTAAAAGCTTTATACTTTTCTAGCACTTTTCATGAGCTCATGCAGTTATGAAGGCACGGAAATCATAAGGTGCAGTCATTTGTATGCAGTGGAGCACATTGGTTTTGAAATGTTAAAACAAAAACACAGAAAGATTAAAAATCAAAGCCCAGAGCTGGGCCTATAGCTCAGTGGTAGAATACTCGTCTAGCACATATACGCTTTGATTTTGAAAAAGGAGGTAAGAAATCAGAGCTTATGAAAATTTAGTGGGTGTTTGCCTGCACTTGTGTGTTTTCTACACAGGTGATGTTTCACTCATTTTCTTATATGTCTTATTTCATTATTTTTACTTTAGGACCATTTTATGCTTTAATTTCAGAGTTTGACAGTCTCAGAAGCTAAGAGTTGAGACTGCTTAGGTTCAAATCTTTGCTTCAACTCTTACATGT